>NC_051171.1:85531815-85907807 GCF_013339725.1 Rhipicephalus microplus
TCTACGGGCCTAATGTGTTAGTACGAAACCATTTCAGAAATCTTTGAAGTGCATTGATAACATCAAAATTTACGGGCGTCTAGCATATTTTCTTCAGCGACCATTGTGCGTACTATCTACCAAGAATCACATGATTGAATGAACCACACTGCTTCCAATCGTTATTTTCATACTGCGACTGTCAGGGCTCTAAGCAGTGAAACTGGCAGGTTCAATTGACACACTATATCAAATAACAGTTGTTCTCTCTAATACATAGGTAAATGAACCTAATGTCATACTTCCTGGGACCACATCTGAGCGATGCAAGAGATTTTCGATTACGTCTACCTCAATATTTGAACAAGTGAACTACAGTGTTCAGTCAAAAGTTCTGAAGCGGCTACAAAAGTTACTAACAAAAGCAATAAAAGGAAAACCAAACACTTGCAGACTCATGGTGACTATTCTACACCAGTATTAAGAAATTGTACTAGTTTTTTTATTATGAATGTACACTTGGATAATAAAAAAAACTCCTACAGTTTAAAAGAATTGGACATTCCCAGGCGTCCGTTCAGTGAACGCGTCAGAAAGAAGGCCTGTACGCACCACTTTTATTACTTTGTAACCGAAAACTATCTTTTTAGAACAAATTAGGTTTCGCAGTCACACTGACTTGCTGGGATTTGTTACACTTTTATTGACTTCTGAGCAGATGTGTGAAACTCCTGACAGGACAACCACCGAATCAGTAAGCTGCAAATGATATACGGTATGCTATAACTGTCACCATCGTGTTTCAAGCTGTGCCATTGCTGTAAGTCGTGTAGCTTCTGTATGCGTTCAGTGTGAGTGTGATACGCACCTGTTTCCGGTACGAAATGGCTATGTCCGTCCGTCCATTCGTCGCCGGTATCACGTGACGAATTTGGTATCAGCGTGACGCCAATGAATACTAAAGATATGCGACTGGTGCAAACATGATAATATGGAAATGCGTGTCATTGAGAACATGACTACATGCCGCAATGAAGGCGCCAATGAATTTCGAACGTGACGCGGTGCGCGTGCTCGCTGGCGTTCATTTCATCGCGTCACGCCGTCGTTGCCACGCCAGGCACCGGTGCTGCCATATACTCACAGGCCCGCGCCGCGCTGCGTTTCTTTGACGTATGCGCCTTTCAGCGTGTCCGGCATTCCCCCACGTCACGAAACGATGGAGACGCAGTGTTGTCTGGGTAACGCATCGGCACGAAATGCAGAATGTCGCATTTCACACCGGTTGCAGTTGGGCTGCGCCGACAGACGCCGGCCGCACCTGGCGTCAGACTATAGATTGCTTACTTTTCGCTGACGTAGCGTCCCTGTGCCCAGCGTGCGCACGCGTCACGGTACATTGTAGTATATTGGGCCCTTCATGATGCGCTAGCGGCCATTTTGCTAACTCCACGTATACCAAATTTGGTGTTACGTCAAGCCAATAGATGACAGAAATATGGCTGGTGCAAACATGATAATCTGACACGTGTGTAATGTAAGAACATGACAACATGCCACGCTCATAGCATGCTCGTGGCCGTTTTGCTAGCTCCACATATACTAAATTTGGTATCACGTGACGTGAAAAGATGACGAAGGTAAACCACACGTCCAACATGATAATCATGACACAGAAGTCATTTACGGCATCATTTCCTCCACCTCGTAAAATTGTGCTTATTTTCAAGTGACATATCAACATTTCTTATTCATGCTTCGCATATCATCGATTCTCACTGTACGTGGATCTGCCATTTTTTTCCCGTTCTAGTTCGGATGTGGTAGAGATGATGGAGGCCGGCGTGGGAGCGCCAAACGTTTTTGGTCGTTCCCTTTCATTTTCGTGTAGTTTTATTGCCTTAGCTTTGGATATGAGAACTAGAATGGTTGTAAAACACTGCACTGAACAGGGAAATCGTGCAGTGCTGCTAGGAAGAATGTGTGGAGCGGAAGTGTGTGAGTGATTACTGTTGTTGAGTGATTTTAGAAGGAGGAAGAAGACACCTAATTTCTCTCTGTCTTTCGGGCGACGCGGCGCCGTGCCTGGGTGCCCACTCTACCTTTCCGATAATTCTTTCGGCACGCACTCGCCCTGCCGTGGTGGACTAAGGTACTCGGCTGCTGACCCGCAGGTCGCGGGATCGAATCCCGACTGTGGCGGCTGAATTTCAATGGAGGCGAAAATTCTGTAGGCCCATGTGCTCAGATTCGAATGCAAGTTAAAGAACCTCAGGTGGCCAAAATGTCCGGAAACCTCCACTACGGCGTCTCCCATAATCATATGGGGGCTTTGAGACGTCAAACACTAGATATCAATTAAGCTTGCGGCACGCACTCCACTATGTGTCTTTCATTAGACGCCGATGGCGCGGTTGAATGAACGAGCAGCGGAAGTGAAAAACTTCGGACACATTCGCATGTCTGCCACACAGCACGCCATGCAATGATCCCAACTGTGGCATATTCCCGCTACATCATTTTCCATACAATCCGCATGAGTTTCGGCAGATGTGGGTGGCTTCGCTAAATCTAAAGAAAAAAAAAAGCTTTTTAGCATCGCGATCATCTCACCCCTGTTCTTTGCATTGCGTTGGTGTCAAGAAAGCAGACGAGAACAGCATTCCCCTACTGCATTCCAAATAATAAAGAAAGGTACAGAAGCCACTGATGACGCATCTCGTAACTGACGTGATTGTTGCACATTTCCACTTTATACCTTTCATAACGCAGCACCGGCGTGACGATAAATTCTGTCTTTTCAAGCTTCGTGTGTTCGCCCTGTACGCCGTACTTCACCGCAGGTCTCACGGAAATCCACGCGTGATTTGGCGTACTGTTGCCGGCATGCGACGGTGTTACCTAATCCGTCACCAGCACGATTTCATCGCTTCCTTAGTTCGCAAGCAAATGACCTACACAACATGACAGCACGTAGCTGTGTGATTCCAGTGCCCTATACTTGCACACCTGGCAAAGAGGCCGCGTATTCGACTTCGATAAAGATAATTTTCAATTTCCATGCATCTCACAGCTCCGCCGTGTCCACCACAGATACTTCATTGGGTTGAACGCAGGTGCAGGATTAAGCGATGCCAACTGCTGGCACACTTACGCGCTAACAGCGAGTAGTATACTTAATACGTCAACAAAGCAAATTAGTGGACAGCTGCAATAGCACTCGACTTATCGGTCAATAACACTTCACGCCTTGATCGACCTACGCTGCATGACGCTGGTGTACATGGTAAAACACCGTTGTTGACATACGTGAAGCTCGTGCCTTTTTTGTTCATCACAAATGTCAATGCGTGCAGTTTAACGGTTTGTATTTATCTCTCTTCCTTCTCTCCGCTCTATAGTTCATCTCCCGCATCCCCCTCCCATGCGCAGGGTAGCAAACCGGCTGCCTATAAGCTGGTTAACCTCCCTGCCATTCTTTTCCTTCTATTTTCCTTGGCGGTTTGGGAAGCGACACAGACAGCGTACAAGTTCGGCACACCAACGCTAGATATTTAACCAAACTTCACCGTTAGACGGTACACGTTCTATTATGGCACATGCCCATCAGAAACGCCGCCGAGAGCTCGAACCACCTCACCGTAAAAAAAATGGAGGACGCTTGTGAAGCGGCAGGGGTTAATACCCTCTTCCCCCCCAGCAGATCGGCACAGCGCAATCGGGCCTCGTGCGCACCACCTTCTCAATTACTAGCCTAGTCTCGGTGCATATTCCAACCATGCCGAAAGGAAACGAACGACTGTGCGCATAACATTGCATGTTTTGAAATATCATTGAATTCCTGCTGAAAGCACAGGTAAGCCCACTACGCCATAGTTATTCCTTTTGTGAATCAACGAAAGGGTCACTGCACATGCGTTGGGCTACACGGGAACCCAGGACGCCTTACACTTTGTCAATGGCCCTGCTGTTGATAATGGATAAAAATGCCAGTAATATAAAATGTAAACTCGTAGTTGGTGAGTCTTTAGCAAAGACCCTCTCTTTTCTCAATCCATATTTTGATATCTGGTGCGGCGGTACGCTTCTCTAGCGAAATATATGATGAAGGACACGTACTTCAATACATGAGAGTCATACAGTTTTTATTTTCTCCAAATCAGTTAATAACATGGCTCTGTGATAGAACAGCTGCTCATCTCGCAGATATCCTGGGTGCGATCCTCGCATGGAATTGAAACTCTCTTTCCATTATTTTGTTTGCATCAGGGTTTTTCGGTAGTGAAGAAGGATGTGATTTTTAGCACAGAAAAAGTTAAGCGACGACGCCGATGATAGAATTTGTGCGAAACAGACACATTAACGTTATCACGTTAAAGCGTGCACCAGAAAATAGAGATGGTGTTGCTTGACAAGTCTTTCCCGTAACTGCCGCTTCCTTTAGGTCCTATCCCCATTAGTGGGTGAGTGGCATAAAAAGAAACTGATTATCATCAACAACTAATCACGTGCTCACGTGCGCATCCCGGAAGACGTAGCCACGCGAGAAGTCAAGCGAACCATTTTGGCGACGAAAGCAAAGCCAGGTAACGTCCACAATTCACGACTCTCAACCATGATATCGACTACCAAGATTCGCAGACCACCATCCGTCATTCCTAACGAGAGGCGAAAGCTCCGCCGAGTCTCTTTTCTTGAGTCCAGCACAGCGGACGTAACCGAGGGCGCAATCGGGGATGTTTCGGAGTCGATCATCTGGAAGGCCCGAGATGAACCGCAGCCGACGCGTTTAAACGACGCCAAGTACGACTTCCGGTTCAGCAGTGACAAGTCCAAGTCCAGAATCAGACCTTCAGCAGCGTCGGCGTCGCATCTATTCGAAGGCTCACAGCAACCTTCGCACGTGACATTGGCTCCAAAACGGAGCCCAGTGATGACAGCTATTCTGCAGGGGTCACCACTATCACCACCGCCACCGTCAAGAAACGATCAGGTCTATGTCTTCGACCCCGAGTCCAAAGTGTGCCAGACGCGACGCGAGGACAGGGATGACCGAGACGGCTCGGAGCAACCTTGCCTGCAGAACTTCGGCATAGGGGTGCTCGTGGCCGCGCTGGTTGCTGCTGTGCTCACCCTGGCACTGACCGCTGACAGGCCGACGACGCAGGTGAATCGGAAAGAGGTTTCGCCCCTGCCGCGCGAGCTGGAAGAGTTTGCCGCAGCGGGTGGCAACAAGATTGTCCAATCGATTGACGCGAGAAGAGCTGCCGCCAGGATTGGAACTAAGGCGATGACCATGCATCGTAAAGTCCTCCTCGCAACGGCTTCGACTTCACTGAAAACCAAGACGAAGAGACAACCTGCTTCTCGGCTCCACACCGAGAACCAAACGGTAAGCATTAGGAACCTTTCGTTGTATATCCGGCCTTCACTGCTGTTGCAGGATTAGCAACGCTATGTTAATGCGCCAGACGTATTCAGCAAAAAAAAATAGCCATAGGGTCAACATTCGCGTTTGTAGAGCTACCTCACACCTTTAGCCCTCATACGAGTGTCTCACGCAATTGCTCATTGGAGGCTTTTATCTCGGGGAAATTTCCTGAGTGGTATCCTTGGTTTATATCCACCTTAAGAAACGCAAATGACTAGAAAATAAGGATGTCGTTATCAAACCATTTCGCTACAAGAAGCTTAATTTTGACATATCTAGGGCTGCACTGGCAGTGTCGAGGCGAAGTGCCCATTAGAGAACGCTGAGCCACATCAGGAACATAAAACAGCAGCGCGAAATAAAAAAAAAACACCAGATGGTAATAAAGACCGGAAATAAAAAAAATATTGCAATAAATAAAAATAAACTATTTTCAATTATGAAACGTAGTTTACTTAAAGGCGATCTCCATCGAAGACTTGTTCAACACTATTTCCGAGTCTTCGAAGTGTTTTTCCGATGTTCCCTATATTGAATGTCGTTGAGGTGGACCTTGCGAAATCGCCTTAACCGACCGCACAGTGAGAAAATTTCTGGATTCCTTGGAATTTAGGTTATATTTTGCCGCAGAGCCTTGGAATCACCAGTGGCGACTGGCTGCAATCAAACCGGGATACGACAGTATAGTAGTCTCTCGCCCTTTAATTCACTTCACGAGTACGTAGTTGAGCCACACAGCGCACGAGTCGGTTGAGCTATAGTGCACGGTAATCAACACCACTGACCGATTTGAACCTTGGTGTAGCCCCAGGTAATGCTTTGTTTCAACGCCATATTTCCACGCAGAGGCACGCAGGTCGTGGGTGCGGTCGCCGTTTCTACACGTACTGCGAGCAGGAGAGACGCGAGGCCTACTACGACGACCGGTCTCAGTCGTGCGCCTGGAGCGAGCGCGACCGTGTGCGCGTCTGCAACCGGGGCGCCAACAGGTTCCCTAACATAGAAACTTGTCTGGACAGCTGTGCCAGGGACCCGCCACGTGAACGATGCTTCGAGAGCGTCCTCCTTACCGACTGCTCACGGTAAGCTGTCAAGTTTACCCTTCAGTCGAGTTTACATAAGACAACTCGAAGACAAGCATCTGCATCATCTTTTTTTTTCTCCTTGTTGCTTCCTTTTCTTTTTCATCTCCTCCTCTGTCTTTTTCTCAATTCATGTATTAATCCCCATACAGAAGTTTCTTGCATCATTATCCACGTAAAAAATCATCTTAATGACCAGTAGCTATTGATTAGTGACCACGAAAACCAGCAAAAGCACAAATGAAAGCTGGTCAACGCAGCCCGAAGGTGATAAAAAAACGTGAGAAAAGGAAAAAAAAGAGCGCGTGGTCTTGTTGATTTCTGCTCCATACAGTTTTTATCGCGTATTTTTGAGACTTGAAAGGTTTATACGAAAAACTTCTATCGAACGAAGTACCTGGTTCGGCTTATTTGTTAACTCTATCGGAGCATTGTTCATTAACTTCATTGAAAAGCGTACATTCCGAAATTTATCTTGCATGGCTGAGTCGATAGACTGGCGTTTTCCGGTCCTTCCTTCTGCGTGCATACGACAAGTAGTCACGCTGATACACATTGCTGCATATATGAGCCTGTACAAGAAGGTATAACGGTAACAATATAGTAGTATAAAATGCTGCTTCTCATTCGACGTTCGCCATGTCATAAGCAATGATTAACTAGCCCAGCATAAATATCTTGAATTTATTTTATGCATTAGTTCACCTTTAGCAGGTAACAAGTTGATCAATACACGTGTCATTGCAAATAAACAACACTCTGGACTTGCAACTTGCGAACGAAATCAGCGGCTGATCTGTGGCGCACACTACTGTAACTTCCGGCTGATAGGCCACATACTCTTAATGCATCACTGATACATTCCATCCGTTGCGCTCTAAGCTACGCAAATATACCATAATAAACTACTAAAACTCAGCTAAACAAACATGAAGAATGATTGGAAAGGACGATCAAGACATACAACACATCAGTATGGTGATCCATCATGAGCAAAGGATCTTCATGTAGGACACAGCCGCATGGACTGTGACGTAGCCAGAAATCTTGTTTGGGAGTATTGGGAGAGGTGATAAATGATACTTCGTGTATGTTCGACCATGCGTTTGCATGTGCGCGTGCATCTATACAGCCGCGAAATTGAAAAGTTTCGGAAAAAGACATGGTTAAAACTAAAGACCTTAGATTAAAACACCCTCCCCCTCCCCCGGGCTCTGTCTTCGCCACTGGCACCTAGTATTCTGGCGCATTTAAGTCATGCTGCGCTGTGTCTGTGGCTAGAACTCTCGAGCTGCAAGCAAAGAACATTATATGCGAAGAGCCCTTGTAAGCAATATACATATATGGCTGGTCAACCATAAATGTATAGTGAAAAAGTAGCTATCTGTAAACGCAGTTTTCTGAAGCGGTTTCGTAAGTTCGTGGTAGAAGCGCACGTGGAGACCGATGTCCCTGCTTATAGAAAAAAAAAATGGAAGGCTACTGCTGCAGCAGCGTAAAACATGCCTCGGGAGACAGAAGGGCAGAAGTCGCACGATTTAGCGAAGTAACATCTGCGGCGTGACGACAGCGGTGAACTTACGAAAGATGTGGTCCGAGTTCAACCTTGTGGTCGAAACTGCCGTTTGATTCCAGAGATTAAAGGCGCGAAACTTCACAGTAAGTTGTAATGGGCTCAGCATGTAGAAAAAAGTTTCAAATTGACTTTAATAAGTAAAGTATGCTAAAGTGACTCATTATTTCAATTTAACGTGATGTCTTTTTTCTTGGAAATTATTTTGCGGAGTACCCAAGCATTTCCTTTCATTTGCCTTGAGCCCCCATCGTGGTACATGTCCGCGGATGACCAGGTCGGTTTGAACAACGCAATGGAAATATTTATTGAACGAGGTAGTGGTGTGCTCGCGGCCAAAGAAGGAGAGAAGGCTAGAGTAGGAAAGACGGGAAGGTCAACCAGACGGGTATCTTGTTTGCTATACTGAAACGAGAAAAAGTTCAAGAATGAGGGGCACGATCAGTCGTTGGGGCTACATATTCTCGGACATACCCGACTTCAGCACTCTGACATTTGATAGGAGAGTCACGGCCTTTCAGATGACCATGGGCAGGCCGTGGTAGTTACAGAATTGCTAAATATACTGGATTTACAACCTCCAGCATTTCCGGGACTATTGGAGTTGTCAGAGTGTTTAGGTTGTTCAAAGCATGAGAATGGTGTCCGGAATGAGATAGAAGCATCGCGGCATGCGTCCTTGTCTTTCTCGATCAAATTTTGGGCAACCAGCACTCTCGTTGACTCGATCAATCTTTGCTGCAACCATTTGGAGTCAGCTGCGCATTCTACTGTGGCTGTGGCTGCAGTGGTGTTAAGACCGGTAATGCGTCAGTGTTCACGTGCGCTGGCGCCTTCTTGTCCTCAAAAACCGACTCGGATGTGTCCGATCTAGAAAACGTTCCTTCTTTTGTACACTCTGGCTCTGACTTTAGAACTGATCATGTGCGAATAATCTGAATGAATGAAACTAATCCAATGTAAAATATTATATAATTAAACATATCACGCTGCTCCTCTTCTATCTATGACTTTTGTGAGCACAAAAGCCATGTACGTAAAACGAACGAAGTGCACAGGACAAGGGCTACTTTCTATTGAAATTTATTGGAAATTAAAACTAAATATACAGATGAAGCCACCAGAATAGAAAAGCAGCAAAAACTAGACAATGCGAAAAACAATCGAAGAAACGAACATATCAGCACTATTCAGAGTTTATTCATGCTAACATGTTTCAGGAGCATATGCGCAGGCAACAGTCTAAGTGAAGACCTTATTATACATCACGATGACAGCGTCGGCAAAGAAAGTGGTACGCCGCACACTATCAGTGACGGGCCGATTTCAGTGCCTTCTTTTCATGCATGACTAAGCGGCACTCTTTTCGCCTTCTGCATACAGGCGGGACGTGGTTGAAAAGTGGTGGTTCTTCGACGGGTCTCGCTGCGTCCATTGGGACTTTCCGATGGGCGACTGTCCATCGTCCCGCGGTGGCCGAACATTCAGGTCACTCAGGGAATGCTCCTTGACGTGTCTGCACCACCGGCACTTTGGTCGACGACAGCGACTCGATGGTGCCCCGGTGCCCCAGCGGAGTCGCTGTCACGCCCCACTCGCTGTCACGTGCGACTCGCGAGACATCCGGTTCCCGTACTTCGCGGATATGACTGCCAGGGGCAGCGCTCGGTGCGTCAAGACGTCGACGCCCACACTGCTGAGTCGGCTTTGCCTAGTCGGCTCGAATAGATTCGACTCGCTCTCCACCTGCAAGGAGGTCTGCGGGAGTTCACCGCGTGAGGTTTCGTGAATTTCGAGGCATATTTCAGCAGAACAAACGACGTTAGCCGGGACCTTGCAAATAAACGAATCATAATGTTCATCTTGCCTGTGTCTTTTTTTTTAGTCTGAAATGCGAATGTGTTTTATGAAGGATACCTCATTAGGCCAAGTTGAATAAGTTCGGGTACATGTTTTTCTTTCTTCTCACTGCTTTCTTTTTTCGCCTGTTTTTACCTCCATTTCTGTTTATCCGTTTGCTGTTTATTTCTTCCTCCTGCTTGCTTCTCTATTTCTTTCGTTCTTTCTTTCCCGTTCTTTCTTTCCCGTTCTGCTCTACATCACTAGTCCCCGCTTGCTTTCTCTGTCTGTATAATTTTTCCTCTTTATAACAGTGAAAGCTGTTACGAGATCACAACTCGGGTCTCGCTCAGCTCTCTACGGCCGCCGCCGCTGGTTTCCATAACCATATCGCACGAAATTTGGAAAATAGGCCTAGCACCAATGACACAGTGGGGCTAGAACCCGAGTCTGCTTGGTGCCCAGCCCAGTATTCTACCACTGAGCGAAGCCGGTGCTTAGAATTTGTTGTAAACTTGCCTTAGGCAGGCTTGATGTCGGGAAATCTATCGCGTTATTACGACTAATTAGGTATTTTAAAACAGTGAAAGAACAAGCAGTCGTCACACAATGCAAATAGCGTAACCAGTGGGTAGTCCAATAATGCAACCCATTACAAAAGCTTGTTTTTGTTCAGAAATAACTGTGGCACATATACACAACAGGCGCAATTCCTCATCGTCATCAGCTATTGCATGAACAATTGACACAGAATTCTTTATTCTTTATTTTTTATTCGAAGTATACCTGCAGCGCCCGAAGGCGTTATAGCAGAGTGATTACAGATTCGAAAGAAACAAATTTTCATTTACAGCAAACACTTGTACACTTGTGAGCCCATTCCACTCATGTATTGTTCTGACAAAAAAAAGAATTAGCAAAAATTCCAGTCCTGGGATGGTATTCCCTCAGCTTAAAAGGATGATCAATTCGATTTGACAAATAACACGGCGTCTGTAAATACATATCCTTATTAATTCCAGTTTTATTATTAAATATCAATATAAAAGTTTTAATCGCGATTTTCTTCTACGCGATGAAAGCAGCTCCCAATTCAATTCTTGTTTCATAGCAGTAGAGCTTTCCCGCCATTGATGCCGTCCCAGGACGAACCTTGCCGCCCTCTTCTGTATTTTTTCTATCTTATCACTGAGTGAAACAACTTTATTGACGATCCGGCATAAAGGGGGAAGGGGTAGGGGGATTAAAGCGAGACACTAGCGTGCTCGGACGTCCCGGAGCAGCAACCTAATCGCGTAAAACCCGTGGGGCGCCGCTTTCGGCCGCTGGCGTTCCAGGATGCTAAGCACGTGCTGGACCACGTCTCTTTGATTGCCTGGCTCTCGGCTGATAATTTTGCTGCTTATGGCAGTTGGCATTACTTCTTGGTTACCAGGCGGTGGTGCACAGTCCCAAAGGAGGTGTCTCTGGGTGGCTCGCGCCTTCTGCAGTGTTGGCATACATCAGTGTGTAAACCTCCGGGCAAACGTGCTTTGCCCAGACGGGGTCCATATTGCTTGTACTTGCAGCTGCCGTAGTGTGGCTGCTTCTCTGCGTTGTAGGTCTCGGTGAGGCGGTGGGTAGAGGCGTCTGCTCGTTCTGTACCACTGCAGAACGTCGGCGTAGGTTGTGATAAATACTCTCCGTCTTCGGCATCGGGTCGTTGCGGCTCCGAGGAATGCGTTGACAGAGACCCGCGGCTAGTTACGCGTGTGCCTCCGTATCTGCCCCCTCGTTGCGGTTCGGGCCCACGTCCAGCTCCCCGGCGTGCGCAGGGAACCACTTGACGGTAATGTTGGTTTCCGGTCTTGCTATAGTTGAACATACTCTTGCAGTGGTTCCATGGACGTTGTTTGTAGGAATTTGGCTATTGCCGTCTTCGAGTCGCTGAGGACCGTGCGGCAATCCGGGATCGCTAGTGCCATGCGATTGCAAACTCTTCGGCTTGCGTGGGCGACTTGCACCGTATGCTTCCCGACGTTGTGAGTACTCCAGTGTCTGCTGCGATGACTGCTGCTGCGTACGTGTTTGGCCGTGGGGATACTTCGCCACGTCCACGTAGTACGCGCGCGGATCGTTGGCGTGACCTTTTGTGAGGACCTTGGCTCTCGCCGTTCTTCTTTCTTGGTGCACTTGTGGATGCATGTGCTTCGGTAAGGGTGGAACCTTCAGTCTTTGGAGAACGTCTCGGGGTAGCTGCTTTGCTACCTCCGGAGTCGTCGCTGGCGTGTTGATTTCGATGCGCTGTAGTATCGTTCTTCCCGTCCTGGTCTGGGACAGGCGGTGATACTGCGCCGTTCGCTGGGCTTCGGCGATTTCTATCTTATCACTAAGATATACCTGCGCCGGATCCCACACAGCGCAGGCGTACTCTAAGACTGGTCGTACACACGTCAAATACGCACATTCTTTAAGTCGCGGATGCGAACATCGTAAGTTACGCTGAATAAAATTTAACACCCTCACAGCTTTCGCGACAACATAATCACATGTACATTCCATGAACAGTCAGAAGAAAATGATTGATATGTGGGGTTTAACGTCCCAAAACCACTATTTGATTATGACAGACGCCGTAGTGGAGCTCCGGAAATTTTGACCACCTGGGGTTCTTTAACGTGCACCCAAATCTGGCACACGGGCCTACACCATTTACGCCTCCATCGAAAATGCAGCCGCCACAGCCGGGATTCGAACCCGCGACCTGCGGGTCAGCAGCCGAGTACATTAGCCACTAGACCACCGCGGCGGGGCACAGTCAGAAGAAAAGAACACACCTAGGTATTTGTAAGTTGTCTTCGTGGTAACTGGCACACCATTTATACAATATCTAAATTCGATCTTCTTTGTCTTCTTTGAAAACAAAGGTTAATGCACTTATTAAAATTTAAAGACATTTTCCACGTTGTACACCAGTCATGAATACGCACCAAGTCATTTTGAAGTTGGGAGGAATCCTGTTCACTCTTAATTTTCCGGTAGACTATGCAGTCATCGGCAGAAAGCCGGATAGACGATGAGATACCAACCGAAATATCATTGATATAAATTAAAAACAACAAAGGACCCAAAACGGAGCCCTGTGGCACACCTGATGTCACGTCAACGTAACTGGATGCTTTTTCATTCAAAACAGCACATTGGCGACGATGCTTTAAATAATTTTCTATCCAGATTATCACATTTCGGTCTAAATTAAATAACTTAAGTTTTTGCAAAACGAGCGCATGCGAAATCGAATCAAAAGCTTTTTGGAAATCAAGAAAAATACAGTCAATTTGCCCATTTTCGTCAATACTAGAGGATAAATCATGATAAAATTCAACCAGCTGCGTGGTACAAGATAGTCCTTTACGGAATCCATGCTGATTTTCTATTAAAAATTTGTGGTGCGTTATTCGTCGCATTATTTCCTTGTACAAGATGTGCTCAAGTACTTTGCAGGCAATTGATGTTAATGAAATTGGTCTATAGTTGACAGCTTCCTTTTTGAGTCCACCTTTGTGGATCGGCAACGTGGGCCATCTTCCAGTCATCTGGTAAGACACCAGTAGATAAAGACTTCGAGTAAATTAAATGAAGGAACATGGAAACAGGAGAAGCACAATGTTTGTAAACACGCAGAGGAATGCCGTCAGGACCATTCGCTTTTGTTTCATCGAGATTACTGAGAAAGGCTTGAATGCCGTCCACGCTAAGCTAATAGGCTGCATTAAGGGTACGGGATATACACATGGGATATCACAGTATTCATCAGTCTTTGGCGAAAATACAGAGCGAAAATTTTCATTAAGGCAATTCGCCTTGTCTATATCTTCCGAGAACACTTGATTATTATATTGGATTTTGTTAATACGAGTAGCATCCGACCCGCAACGTTTGAAGTACCGCCAGAACATTTTGGGATTTGTTTTCATTTCTTCGTTTAGCCTATTTAAGTAGCCCGCCTTCGCGTTTTTTGCCATAATTTTGTATTCACGCGTTAGGGCGCTTAACCTGTCGAAGTGTTTTTTTGCCTTCGTTCTTTTGAAGCTACGGTGTACTCGCTGCCTGTTTTTAATTATTTTTAATAACTGTGAGGTAACCTGAGGCTTCTTGCGGCTATTCATTCCACGAGAATGCACACTTGGTATGTAAATATCTATGAGTTCCATTACTTTACTTTTAAAGCACACCACAATTCTTGTGCGGTAGAATATTCGGCAAGGCATTCGAAAACAGGCAGATGATTTGAAAGCGCATGTGACATCGCTGAGTATCACCTTTCCCAAAAAGAAATACCTTCCTTTGTAGGTTGCTTCTTTGGCTTGTTCTTTTCAAACCTGATACCCGCGACGACCGCGGTGTGATCACTTATACTCGGAACGTTATCTACAGAAGTTACAATAGTGGGGACATTACAAAACATCAAGTCTAAAATGTTGCCATTTCGTGTTGGCTGATGCACATACTGGTAGAGCCCAAAAACATTAACGATTTTCTTCATCTCACTGTTAACACGGCTACCAGTTTTGCACATGCATGTGCTGTCATCTCAAAGCAGATCTGGCAAATTAAAGTCTCCAGCAAGAAGAAAGTTTCGCCAGAAATATCGGAAATAGTTTCATGTAAAAGTTGTAATGAACTAATGTCGGAGGCAGGTGGTTGATAAAACACCCCGACGGCAAAAGAAGAATTATCTTCTAATCTGACGGAATTCCTCGCATTAGTTAATAGATTCTACGCTTCTCAAAAAATGACGATAAGTAGCATTCCGAATGCTGGCCTACTACACTAAAATTTTTATTATTAGGACCGTAGTGGGCATCAAGCATGTGTGCTTGCAGCAGTTACGTAACGAGTGTTTAGAAAAGGCTCTGAAAGGCCGCTGTTCTAGCTTTCGCTGTGACCGTGCTGCGCCTTCTCCGCAGGCGTGGCGATTTTTTTAAAGACGATAGTCTTTCTTGGCGAGCTTCGACGCAAAAACTTTGGTCTGTCTGTCGTCTGTCTGTCTGTCTGTACTTTTGTCTGCTTGTCCACCGTTACCGCGAACTGGGTACTCTAAACAGCACCAGCCGATGCCCCGAACGGCCGACCCCATCCGCAGCACCCACTAATGTTGTTCAAAGATCAGCGTTCTTACGTGTGCGATTGCCAATTAAAAAGCCATTATTGCGCATATCTCAGGCACCATTACAACACGTATATATTCTGCACGTTTGTCTTTTACTAGAAAATGCATATAGAAGTAATTCTAAGGACCGTATCGCTTATCCCGCTGCGCTTACCATGCAACGTTGCCCAAAGAAGCGAGTGTTTCCAACGCTTTGCTAAAACGACACAGTGGTGACACCTACCCGTCGCCTTGCGTTCTACACCTTATCACCTCTGAGACGGGTGCTCATGGCCATCTCAGGGCCACGCGCTTTCTTTTTCAATCAAAACCGCCAGATGGCGCTCATGTCTCAGGTGTGACGTGACTTGATGCGCTCGTTCGCCTCCACTGCATGCTCAAGGCACACTAACGAGCGCCTCCGGAATATCTTTCACTGATTTTCTTATGCAGAACATCAAATAAATATTTTGTTCACTCTCTCCACGCACAAGACTATCGTCTTTCGGCGACATTTGCAGATATGGGGCAATTTTTTTATCTCCTTTTTGGTCATTCTATTTCTTTCTCGTTCTTGCCATGCTACACTATGCAACACAAGGTTATTCTATCCTCGACTAGCGCGACAGCACAGCTAACTGATTAGGACACACGCCATCCAATCGCGGGCACGTGGGTTCCTATAGCTCCTCGCAAAAATATTTCTCGCCAAGAATTTTCGTCGTTTCTCAATGTTTACATCTCTTTCTTTCGTTTTTCATCTCTCTGGGATGTTCTCTAGACCATTCGAGTTTTCCACATCGGACAAATTGGCACACATGTTCTGGGAGGTAAGTAGAAGATAAAAAAGATTAAGAGAGAGCGCGTACCAGTTCATGGGGACGACAAGCTTTGTTCACTCATCTGGAACCAACACTAAAATTGACGTGGGATTGTGAAGCGAGTGTAAAAACATAACAGAGAAATACAGCCACGCCACCGGCAGCACTTGAGTTTCTTTCCATCGAAGCATTATGTGCAGAAACCCAAGCCGAACATATGTGTAATTTTGTTAGTCAACACCTTGCCGCTGGTGAGCCATCGGTACAAAACCAGTGCTAGTTTCTTTAACAGCAGTTTTTTCTGGGTCGAAATCTTCGTCGGACTGAGATCGTTCCGGATACTCTACGGTGGTTGGTCTCTTCGAAGCGGTTAAGGAAGTTCTGGCACAAAATGTCGGTTTCACTGGTTGGTGGGGCATCTTCTCGCATGCGTTTTTTTAATAAGGTGTCATTCGAATCTTTCATACTTCGAAAGTTCTGCTTGTAGGCAACGTTTTTCACATGCCTCTTTAGGTAGCCATCGCGAAACGCTCGCTTTGAGTTCTACAATGTAGCCATGAACGTCATAGGAGTGCTATACGCGCACGCTTGCTCAAGTTCGCTGACTCCGGCGCGCGAAATGTAACGTGGGACCTCCGCGTCGAGAATGCGAGGCGCTAACCATTGAGCTACCGATAGCGCTGGTAGGCACCTCCTCCAACGTTGAAACGGCAAGCCATACATATTGTCACGCAGCAAAGGACGACGCAGTTGTCTATAAGGAAAACAAGTTTTATTTGAGCGAACTTGTGCTCCCCTAACAACCGAAAGAATACACAGGCGGCGAAGCAGTGGTCGGCAAAACGACGTGCGCGCTAGTGAGCGTCGGCGATCGAATGTCGCGGCATCGACAATGCGGGAATTTATATCCCTCGGCACGAGCGTTTCTCGAATAGTCGAATTTGTATCGAGAACGCTGTGATAGCGTTTGTCGAAACGCTGTTTTGTTCGGAACGCCTCGAAGCGCTGTTCGATAGCGTTGTTCGAAACGCCTGTGATAGCGTTTGTTCGAAAACGCTTGTGATAGCGTTTGTTCGAACGCTGGAAAACAGTGATAGCACAGGCCGGCGCAGCCCCATGCCAAAAAAAAAACAAAAATAAACAAACCCAATGCATAGTTCGCGGCACTTGCCCCCCCTCTAAGAGTGGCTCGACACGATGCTAACATAAGGGACAGTCCTAAAATTAAAATAAGTGTCTCGTCATCGTCCGTAGAAAGGTTTTCAAGCGAAACCACATGGACGACCTTCGGCGCCGCGTGCGTCGTCGTGATGTACGGCGAGTCACCATCGGGATCACTTCGTACGTTAGTTCGCACACACGTCGTAGAATCCGGTAGGGTCCGAAATAGCGTCGTAGAAGTTTCTCACTGAGTCCACTCGTCGAATGGGAGTCCAAACCCACACACGATCTCCAGGATGGTACTCGGCGTCTCGGCGTCGGAGATTGTAGCGTGCGGCATCCACCAGTTGCTGGTCCGTTATACGAACTCGAGCGAGCTGGCGAGCCTCCTCCGCACGTTGGAGGTATCCTTGGACGTCGGCGTTGATGTCGTCGTCTTCTACGTGCGGAAGCATGGCGTCGAGCATCGCAATCAGCCGTCTTTCGTAGACGAGCTCGAACGGTGTCATCTGCGTGGTTTCCTGGGTAGCCGTGTTGTACGCAAACGTGACGTACGGGAGGACTTCGTCCCACGTCTTATGTTCAACGTCGACGTACCTAGCATATCCGTGATTGTCTTATTCAGCCGTTCCGTTAGTCCGTTCGTTTGGGGGTGGTACGCCGTCGTTCTTCGGTGATCCGTGTTGCTGTAGCGTAAGATTCCTTGCATGAGCTCCGCAGTGAAGGTCGTTCCGCGGTCCGTGATTAGGACCTCAGGGGCTCCATGTCGCAGCACAACTTGGTTAATAAAGAACTTTGCAACTTCTTGTGCAGTTCCTCGCGAACGACGGCGCGGATGGTCTCCCGCAAGTCTTCCGTCGCCAATCCAGAGGCGTTTACCGGGTTCACCGAAAGGGTGTTGAGTGGTCTATCGTATTGCCGCGAACGCATATCCAAGGTCTTCTCGACCTTATCTGCCATTTACTGCTCTTGGCGCGCATCTCAAGGATAACGATGATGTTTTCCACATTATCAGCAAGATGGCGCAGTGAGCGCTGTTACGTTTGGACCGGCGATTCGTCTGAGCAGACGCCCATTGTGCACAAGCAGTCTACTGAGGAGGCTCTCAGCCCCTTCGGCGCATTAGTCTGCCAGACGCTGTCGAAGATTTCGGCAATTACTTAGGCCTGGTGGCAAGCAAAGGCGAGTTCCTTACTTTCAACTACGGACCCTTTCGTCGTCTCTTCGAGCAGCAGCGGTGACTAATGGCCTCGGCGACTCATGTGGCGATGGGGGAAACTGTTGTTATAAAAACTGTTGTGTCGCCACGACGCCGTTAACCGTTTGAGAGAGGACAACAAAGACAGCATCTTTCTTGGAAGAGACCGTGGCGGCCACCACAAATCGCCCCACTAATTGAGCGAACGAATCGGCGGACTCTTTGATGTACGCTGTCAGGATCTTGGGACCTCTCGACTAGCAGTACACACACGACGAGGAAGAGCCCTGCTGGCGCCACCTTGCAGTGCAGTGATCATGATTCAATATTGGACGTGCACGTGGGCCGTGCATGCTCGTCCCCCTCACCTGTTGTGTGTGTGTGATTGGTGTTCCATTCGGAGAGGAGGAGCCCGACAGGGCTTAAAACGACGCCGCAGAGTGCTGGACGTCGCTCTGAACCATGTAACGGTTCAACCACCACGCTCGTGGTTTGTGAAACCACTAACTCTTCTTCGCTGTAAATACGTGTATATATGCCATAAACCTGTTTGTTTTTGTACCCTCTTCTTGTCGGCATTCGTTTTCCCCACCCGGTTACACCACGCTACCACAAGAGACCGGGTAGACCCCCGTTCGCAACAACTGATGGCAGTGGTGGGATGCCATCAGCGAACTTCCTCCTTCCGACCCTTAACAGCGCACGGCGGCTCTCATCTTTCACGCGTATAGTTTGGCCCGTGTATAGAATAAAGAAGTGTACGCTCGATGGCGCGCCCTTATCTTGCAGTGGGGAAAATCGTACATCTTGGTTAGCCTTTGAGTTCCGTCGGAACAATTCTGTTGTTATCGGGCGCACAAACGTCACTGCAATCGTTACATAGCCTCCATTTGCGAAAAGATCGCGCCTTTCAGACACAGCGAAGTAAGAACTGAGACACTTATTCGCCTTAATATGTAACTGTGAGTAGGTTTCGTGCGTCCTTTGTGAGTGAGAAGCGCGGGGCACGTTTCAATCTGCTTTCCATTCCAATTTGTTGCTATGGCGTTCAGTGCTTCGCCTTTTTTGTGTGTGTTCTTTCTTTTTTAGAGAGCTGGCGAGAGAAGCCGGGTAGCAGGCGCACCGTCTGTGCCGCTACACACCTGCGTTAGCATATTACTGCCATGCTACTGGAAGCAATGAAATATCCAGCAGTGGTAATCGCTACAGCCGCACTCTTCCTGAGGTGTACGCAGGCTTGTGTTCCCAAAAGATCTTGAAATCGATTCTTGCGAAGATTGCGAGTCCGTGTTGCTGCATGCTCAGCGGCTGGAATCCACGTATAAGCTTAGTTGAAATACGTATAAAACGTAGTTATAGTTTGCTCTTTGAAATCAAGTGATCCAGTTTTTTTTCAATCCGTATTTTATTAAAATCAACAAAATACATTCACAGCCTAATATTATAGATAATGACAACTACTTCTTCCTGCTCGCTCGATGCTGTGGTAACTCAGTTTACGTCATTTTTACCACTTTTCGTGCTTTGAAACGCCGTTCTCAGAAAAATAATGCAACATGTTTTTACAGCTTAAGATAGAGATCGTTTTGGGTTTAACTCTGAAGAGATCGAAAAAAATAATGAAGATGGCTTGTTCAATAGTCTTCAAATTATTGCATTTTCGTAGACGTGTCCTCAATCAATTGATACTGCTTAACGTTTGACGTAACCTCTCAGCAATTAAGTTCGACAAACTTGTTCAGCTGACATGTGGCAATTCTAGCAAAATTTTTGGAAAGTCTTTCATGTATACGCGCGAAAAAAATTAAAAGTTTAGGAATATTGAAGGGTGTGCTGATTTCACAATGTTTTCGTTAAATATACAGTGCCAACACTGCAAAGGGTATTTCAAAGAAAACTATTTTAGTATCTGGCCTAATGTTTTTAGACCTACAGACACAACAGCTTTTTGCACGCTCTCATCGAAATCCAATTTTTATGAAATTCGAAAGAAGCGGTATCAGCACAGTGGACACTAGTTAATTTTTTTGAGAAGGCGAAATAGTTGTTTCGCGAAAGCAATTTTTTTAAAATTTTGTGTGAAGTTGAAAGTGGCGTCGTGGCAAGAAAAAATATCACAGCATATCTTAAGAGTGAAGGACGATGAGTGGGGCGAACCAGTCCATCCATCTGGCTTTCAGTGGCGTTGTTTGTTGGGATGAATGTGCCTCTAATCCTGACAAACATTAAGACAAAATCAAGAGCCTTGATGACTTTCCACAAATTACACATTTTATCACGCAGTTCACCTTTCCGCATGCGTTTATAGGCTCACGTCAGATGAAGTACCTTTTTAAGCGCCCTAGAAATCGATAGATTGGCCTGAGCGCCCCAACTATGGGCTCGGCGACGCTCAGAGCTGCTGGCCTTCGGCGCCTCCTCGCCGTGCTGAACAATCGGTGCTGTTGGTCCGAGCTGAGAAAAACATGCTCACAGGAGGCGCAGAGATCGTCGAGTCAAAGGTACGCAGCACTGTTCTTGTGTACTACACATAGACATCCCAATTCGGAAGAGTGTAGGCAACCTGCGGCCCACGGGCCGCGCGCATTCAGCCCGCGTGGCAGTATTACGTGGCTGACGCCAGAAATCTACCCCCTTCCGTTATCTTTCGCTGCCTGGAGGCTGAAAAAGCAGTTTTGGTCTGCATTGATTGATTTGTGGGTTTTAACGTCCCAAAACCACCATATGATTATGAGAGACGCCGTAGTGGAGGGCTCCGGAAATTTCGACCACCTGGGGTTCTTTAACGTGCACCCAAATCTGAGCACATGGGCCTACATTTCCGCCTCCATCGGAATTGCAGCCGCCGCAGCCGGGATTTGAACCCGCGACCTGTGGGTCAGCAGCCGAGTACCTTAGCCAGTAGACCACCGCGGCGGGGCAGTTTTGGTCGGCCATAGGGTTAAAGTGGAACACAGAAAAATCGCTTCCAGTTAGCATTGTTCCAGTTGGCCTTGGCACGAATGGGTAGGGCGAACGATCAATTTGCAGTCGTGTAAAATTGCGAACCGTTAAAACTGCGTGACATGTCTAATTTACGGAAAGTCACTGAACCCTTGATATTTTTTCTTTCAGGATACCTGTCAGGTTTGGAGGTACACTGATTTAGACAAACAATCACACGGAAGCTTAAGAGACAAAGTCGCTGCCAGTGTACTCCGCTACAAGGAAAAACACACAACCAAAGCTTGCGGTCGTGTAAAATTGTGAACGGCAGCTTCTTATCGGCCAGCTAGTTTGATGAATAGTTGCTGTAAAAATTTATCGTTTTCCCCGAAACACTACAAAACGCACTCAGTTCAATTGTGTGGTCACATCAGCCACCGGGTGTTAAAGGCCACCTAAATGATGTCACAATCAGGACGTTCTTATCAATATGTAATGCACTGACGTGACTGGCACTGAAGTAGATATGCTGCAGAAAGATCGTGTTTAACGGGCTTTCTAATAAGGCGCCTTTCTGCGCGTCATACCAAGTCATTTCACCTATATAGCGCGTCTCATTATCTATTCGTGTCGTCAAGGCAACAAAAAAGTCTTTTTTAAAAGATTTCTATCAACCGCGCGGCCGGCAGACAGTGCACCACACTACTCCGAAAATGTTTTCACAATTTCGTAAGTGTCTTTAGTGATTACGCTTTCAAGTTCAATTTCAACTATCCATTTGTTTTGCGCATGTTACTTTTACGCACCCAGCGCTCTTCTCGTCAGCGTGCACTCGCTTTTGAGCCTCTCAGTTCTTGCTCTAACTAAGCACTGTGGTATCACTCTGTATCAATACATTCAAGCTCGCAATTCACTGTCTTGGTATCCTCCATGAATTCGCCAGGTCTGCGTGCCTTCTGAGCTATAAGCAGCTGCAGGTTTGAACGAAGTGTTTTCCCTCCTGAGCTCCTGCCTCTCCAGTTACGGCACAAGATCATTCCAGTGGAATCACTTTATAGTGTTTTTTTATTAATTTTGATTTTTTTCTTTGGGTAATCTGTTCTATTTCGGTGTTTTAAGTCAGACAGGTACTACCTTCACAAAAACATCATGGATGAGCAGTCTGCAGTTCAAAATCATAACTCCCACATGAAATTCTATCGCATACCCCCCCCCCCCCCGAGAAGCTATCATAGGTGCAACAGGAAAGCGATCACAAGAACACACGGTACTAAAGTGGTCTTGCTGACAAAATGGTAAAATATGCAGAGATACTATGCTCTATAAAATCAGGCATGGTTCGAGCCTTGGAAGAGAGTGAATTGTACTTTTACGTGAGCCCCCTAAACGTTCCCCTGAATCTTTCATATACAGAGGTCATACGTTATATCTCTAAGAGTTTCGGTGCTGGCATCAATAAAATTTCTCCTGTTAGTTTTATCTGCTGAAAGAGCACGCAGTTGAAATCACCTGTAAGAATTAGTAGTGTCTGGAAATCGAACTGTTTGAAAGCATGCTTCAAAAGCAGAGCTTTTGTTCTGCATTATTGGGTGCATATAAGCATATATTATGCCACTCCTTACCAACAAAAAGAAATTTGTCAATATTGAATAGCTCATTACAACTTATATTTGCCCGTCTCGATATGCCGAAGACACGGTGCAGCAAAGGCAGCAACAAGCATGCTTCCTGCAGCACGACTAACCCCTCCAAAATAGGCAGACGTGACACGCCACTCCATGTTCCCAGTCAACCTTAGAATCTTGTGTCGCAAGAGTACCGAGGTCATACTCGGTCACGAATTCGTACACCAGACCATGCTTTTTTTTTCACTCAAAGCCTCGTACGTCAAAAGGCGCGTTGCGTAGCGATTCAGGAACGGTGATCATTGCGATATGAAAGATGGGTGTGAAACATGCTGCTGACCTAGAATAATAGGCAGATGTGAATGCGTTCTGCTTTGTCACCATTAGCAATACATTGGAGCAGGTGGTGGTGGTGCCACCGCTAGTATGCGGGCTCCCAGGTTCAGGCGTGGTCGATACGTACAAGTCGACGATATGGACCGTATTGGTCGGGGTTGTCCACAACCGTTGGGGTTCGATGTTGCCTTGCCAGTGCTCTCGTGCGCCTGTTTGGCTGAGGGAGAGGCCTTCGATGCCTCCAGAAAATGCATGTCCGTGGGTTTATAATCGTTGGTGAAGTCCAAAGTTGCAACAGGGTCCTTCTTTTCCCTGATCTTCCCGTTGGCAGACTGCGTTAGCGGTGGTCACTGTTCTGTGGAGAGTTGGCTTTCTCTGCACCGCACACAGAAATCAACGCAGGATCTTGACGGCGACTGAGGCTTCGCGTCCTGCATCTGCCACTGCTTTGTTCATTAGGCGTATTGAAGTGCCGACGCCCTCCTAGAAACTGGCAGCAATTGCATAACTCTTCGCCCATTGGGTCACCTAACGGCCGTAGCGGTGGCAGGTATAGTTCAGCGTGGCAGCTGGCACTGCCTACAGCTTTGCCCACTAGATTTGCAACGCAGGAAAAAAAAGGGCCCTGCCTGACGCAACAACGCTGGCTCACCGGCAACCTTGAGTTGGTGCAGAATCTTGCCATTCTTGACTCCAGGCCCGCACTTGAAAGATCACTACTCGATTCTTAAATTCCTTATCTATGACACCACGTGCACGCCAACGTATTCTAGAAACTTCACTGACCTTGCCGTATGGCAACAGAGCGGCTCAAACAGAGTGCACATGTCACACTGGCTGCTTCATGTAACACACTGTGAAGGAGCCAGTGAATTCGGAAGTGAACGCCACGGTCATTAGTGTCAATGATAAGGCACTTGTGGTCCTTTATTTGAACGTCGTTTGCAGCGACAAGCTTCTCCCAGCAGCGGCGGCATATTTCATTACAATGGCCCAACCGTGATTGATCTGATAAGCGTCAAAATGTCGACAAGCAGAGAGAGATGAATCGACGTGTCCCTAAAATCATAGACACGATAAGGCCTTACGCTTACATCTGCGTGCGCACGCGAAAGCAGTGTTCAGCGCATTCTTTGCTTTGGGTAAGTTCGGCAGGACTACCTGGTGTTCTTCAAAATTCTGAAAATACCTGTTCCGATGGCCCACTGGGGCCGCTAATACCGCCCCTACAGAGCCCATTCCAAATGCGTGAGCTCCCTATTACGGCCGGAAGTAGAATCACCACTGCGCCATACTGTGTTACTACTTTGAGTGAGGAAATTTGTGTTAAGAAAGTGTTAAAGAAGGTAATAAACTAAAAATGATAGCATAACGTGGTTTCAATCCACGGTCCTCTGGGTTATGGGCCCAGCACGCTTCCACTGCTCCACTCTACTGCACTTCTCCTAGATGAAAAACCGTACATTAGGAAGTGTAAAAGAAGCTAAAAAAAGGAAAATGTTAGCAGAGCGTGCTTTCGATCTACAGACCTTTGGGTTACGGGCCCAGCACGCTTTCGTTGCGCCACTCTGCTACACTTCTCCTGAGTGGTAAACTGTACATTAAGAAAGTGTAAAAGAAGCCAAAAAACGGAAAATGCTAGCAAAGCGTGGTTTCGATCCACAGACCCCTGGGTTATGGACCCAGCACGCTTCCACTGCACCACTTTGCAACACTTCTCCTGGGTGGAAAACTGTACACTAGGAAGTGTAAAAGAAGCTAAAAACAGAAAATGTTAGCAGAGCGTGGTTTCAATCTACAGACCTCTGGGTTATGGGCCCAGCACCGTTCCACTGCGCCACTCTGGTACACTTCTCCTGGCTGGAAAACTGTACTTTAAGAAAGTGTAAAAGAAGCTAAAACAACTAAAAATGTTAGCAGAGCGGGGTTTCGATTGATGGACATGTCGGGTTTAACGTCCCAAAACCACCACATGATTATGAGAGACGCCGTAGTGGAGGGCTCCGGAAGTTTCGACCACCTGAGGTTCTTTATTGCGCACACAAATCTGACCACACGGGCCCAGAACATTTCCGCCTCCATCGGAAATGCAGCCGCCGCAGCCGGGATTCAAACTCGCCACCTGCGGGTCAGCAGCCAAGTACCTTAGCCACTAGACCACCACGGTGGGGTGAGCGTGATTTTGATCCACAATGGGTTACGGGCCCAGCACGCTTCCACTGCGCCACTGTTTTTTATTGCTTTTTAATAACCACAAGCAAAATGATTACACACAAATGTATACACTTATTAAAACAACTGCATCAGCTTGGCACATGCACGTGGTTTAAAAAGGCTTCACAGAAGCCAATTGGTCAAATACAGGCAACCACTCGGGGGATTCAGGTTGCGCTTTAAACAAGTCTTTTATATACAGCATACTCTTAACAAAATAGTCTCTTGCTGAATGAGCGCATATACGATTATGTCGAACATCCATACTTGTCTTTCATACACTACGCATGCAAAGCAGCAATAACATGTCACTCAGCACTTCCCCTGCAGCTGCACACGGAAGAAAACGGATTCCGAAAGCGTCTATAGGTAGATGTTTTTTTTAGAGTCCGTTGTAGTAGGTCCCACAAAAAAAAGGATACAGCATCATGGCAATCAAGAAAGATATGATTTATCGTTTCTGGTTTGCCGCAGATTAGACAGTTGACGGAACACGGTACAAAAAGCCCTTTACTTTTTAGCTATGGCAGTGCAGGGAGAGTGCCGGTATGCACTTGAAAGAAGAATGTTTTCACAGCGGCTCTGACGGGCATTCTTTTAACACGACTTAACACGTCACGCTCAGAACCTAGCCTATAAATAGCTCGATAGATAGGCACTGGTAAGAAGACATCAAGAAGCTCACGATACAGTTTCTTTTTAGTTAAGCCGGACAAGTATTCGCGTAAAATCTTTTCTTCAGAGGGCGTGTAGCCGTAAAGCAACTAAGGACTGAGTGGTCCAGCTTTGAAAGAAACGGATGACACGATAAAATCAGGTAAGAGGTTCTGCAGCCTTGCTTGGATCACTGCTTTCAAGAAATTATCAGTATGTTCTCGAACAAACACAAATAATCCCACCAACTGCTTCAAAAACAAATGCAAAAGCATCAGACCACCAAGTTTTAGCCTATGAAATAAATTGCACCGGCTCGTGCGCTCCCACTGCGATCCCCATATAAAGGTCGCGAATACTCGGTGCATTTTTCGGAAGAAAGTACGGGTCCTGGTTAACATCTGTGATACATAGAACACTTTTGCAACCAAAAATACATTGCACACAGACGCTCTGGTGAACATTATAAAATTGCGGCCAGCCCACTTATCAGTACAATTTCTAATGCGTTTATTTTACTCATACCAATACTCAGTAGCATTGCAGTAATGATCCAAAGGCACGCCGAGGTACTTTCCCGGCATAATTTTCCAATTCATCTTACAATAAACTTCGGGTGGGCTTTGCCACTGACAATGCCAAAAGCCCAGACATTTCGGCCAACTAATTACACTACCCGTTGCTGCACAAAATTCCCTAGCTATTCCTGCAACTTCTTGCACACTTTCTTTGCAACTGCTAAACGCTGCAACGTTATCAGCATAAGATAAAATTTTAATTTCACTGCTGCGAAACGTATACCCCCTAATACTTGGTGTTGCAAGTAATCTCAAACAATATGGCTCCAAGTAAAGCGCAAAAAGGAGTGGTGACAAAGCACAACCTTGCATCACGCTTGAGCGCAAAGGAATTGGAGCGCTTACTTCTTTGTTGATTAACAAATTGGACATACAGTCATGATACGCCATTCTAACACCTTGGGTAATGACAGTTCCTACATTCACATGTTTCAGCAATAAAACAAAACTTCATGTACAACTTTATCGAACGCTTTATGCAGATCTAGCTGAATCATGGCCACGTGGTCATGGTTTGTGTCACTGCATTCTAAAATACTCCTGGTTACGTGTATTTTTGTGAATATGGCTCTGCCCTTATTACCACATGTCTGATGCGGGCTGACAAGAGATGTGACAACACTTTGAAGCCGTCTTGCTAGAACCTTCATGTATAATTTATAGTCCGTGTTGCTCAAACTGAGAGTACGGTAGGATTCCACTGAAAGTAGCTTTGCGGGGTCATCAGTTTTGGAGATTATTACTAGGTATGCTGTCCTAAATGAATGAAGTGTTTGCTTCTTCTCGTAGCATCCTTTTATAACTCGATGTAAAGCCAGTGCCATTTCTGTCTTGAAGCATTTGCATATGACAGCACCCAAAACCTCCGGCCCTGGTGACTTGCCGTTACTCAGGTTATCTGTAGCTGCTTCAATTTCGGCCACAGTAATTTCTACTTCTAGTAGTTCCCACTCAGAGTCTCCCAATCTCGGCAAAAGGGTCAGAAAGTCTTTCTTGTATCGTTCGGGGTTATTAATCATATTGCTGAGAAGTTCCGTATAAAACTTAACAAAGGCGTGTCTTATCTTTTCGCGGTCCCGGGTAATGTGATTGCGGTATCGAATTTCAGTTATCTCTTTGTTTGCTGCATGTTTCTTTCCTTCACTGAGTACTCGCTTAGTGGGCGTTTCGCCGATCCACAGCCGTTCAGTGGGAGCTCTTATCATTGTTCTGCGGTACTTTTCTTCGTCGGCGAATTGTAGCTTTGCTTTCACCTCTTTTATTTACTTTGTTAAATTTTCCCGGCACTTCATTTTCTACGCTCAACATGTAGTCCAGTTTGCTTTGTAACTGCCTCTCTTGTTGCCTTTCCCGATTACGTAATACGCAGGCTCTCTCTATCGCAACCATCTTTATATCACACTTAATTTGCTCCCACACAGCTATGGAGTTATTGGTCTCCAAACGAAGAGAATTTGAAAGACATTCTTGGGTTTTTGTGACAAATATTTCATCTTGCAGCAGTTTTTCATTAAGTGTAAATAGAAACCAGTTAAACTTCACAGGCTTACGTTTTTCGCCGATGTTGACCTTGACCAGACAATGATCGCTAAAGCTAAGATGTTGAGTTTCGTAAGATGAGAACAGTGGCACCAACTTTGCTGACAAATATATTCTGTCTAACCTCGCGTGCGAATGACCTTCAAAGTGCGTATACGGTACTTCGCTCTCTCGCGTCATTACATAGCGGATATCTTCCAGCTGTATCTCGTTCACTATTGTATTCAACATCTCAGCGCTGCTATCGCGCATACTGATGCTCGTTATTTTATCTTCAGCTATACAGACGCAATTAAAATCTCCTTGAAACACAACATCTCTCTCTTTTTTCAAAAATCCTTCAACCGCTCTGAAAAAACTTTCCCTTTCGTGCGATCTGTTTGGTGCATAAACACACACAGGGCGCCAAGGGATTCCAGAAAAAATGAAATCGCACACAACCAGCCGACCGCTATCGCAGGTAGACACATTTTCAACAACCGCACTACTACTACGTATGTGCTGGGCCCATAACCCAGAGGTCCGTGAATGGAAACCTTGCTCTGCTAACATTTTCCGTTTTTTAGCTTCTTTTACACTTTCTTAATGTACAGTTTTCCACCCAGGTTAAGTGCAGCAGAGTGGCGCAGTGGAAGCGTGCTGGGCCCATAACCCAATGGTCTGTGGAGCGAAACCACGCTCTGCTAACAATTTCCATTTTTTTAGCTTCTTTTACACTTCCTTAATGTACAGTTTTCACCCAGGGGAAGTGCAGTAGAGTGGCGCAGTGGGGATTATACTTCCGGTTGCGAAAGCGTTCGCACGTGTGTATTATGAGCTCCATAGGAGTGGCATTGGCAGCTCAGCTTAGCCGCGGTTCCAGGATTGAAATGCCCCAGGATTATGCTGTTATCTTGCCCCCTCTGCCGAATGGGTATGTGGTTCTCTTTCGGAGGCAGCTCTCTTTCGGAGGCAGCGACTGGCGATCAAACATAATATGACAGAAAGGAAAAAGAGGGCGGGAAAATCTGCCTCTTGACAACACATTACGTGCCGCCTTCTACCAAGAAGATGCACCGTACGAATAACTAGGCGGTTTTTGGCTAAAACGGTATTGTGAGCAGCTACTTGTACTTTAAAAAAAATGAGCCTGAAATTTAAAAAAGCAGTGCGATTTACCAGCCTAAATGTACGCCGGTTAGTTTCAAGAAGGCGGCAGTGCCAGTATAGTAGGCTATTTTTGGAGCATGACTTGGATGTGATTGCTGTGCAAGAAATTAAAATGGCGACATAGAAAGATATCGATCATATGACGTAAACTTTTCGCTCAAAGTAAACATCTGTGTATCCCATGCTGATTGCTTATCTGGAGGGTGGCGCTTTTCATACGACAATTGATAGGCGTTGTTGAAAGAAGTGTAGCAAGCAGATATAAAGGACGCTACGTAGTGTGTGATTTTTTCTTTCTTGAATTGAGAATGGCGTGTCATATGCATTTATGCTCCGAACCGAGACAGTGAAAGAAAAGTTTTCTTTGAAGAAATAAGTAACTTACTGGAATGTGACAAAAATGTAGTCCTTTTTGGTGATTTTAACTGCGTTTGTAAAAAGGAGGAGCGTGCCAAGACGGTCCAGTCATTTGATAAAATCGCAGTGTTCTTAAATGAAATGATTGCAGAAAATGGCCTGGAAGATGTTGTTTATGTATGTCTAATTGCATTGTTCAGTTTACGCACTTTCAGGGTCTAAGCCACGCACGTTTAAACAGAGCGTACATCTCACTGGACCTTATTATGTGCGGTGATGAATATGTTGTTACACCAGTGTCTTTAAGCGACCACTGTATTATTAGTTTCACGCTTGGTGCTAAAAACAGGACTCCGAAATTTAGCTTTATCTTGTGGAAACTAAACAATCATTACTTGAAAGATGAATCTTATGATAAAGATGTAACCGAAGCCTTCACGAAACTCTACGGTAATCAAAAAGATGAATGGGAAACAAAATGGGAAATTTTCAAACAAGAGTTTCAAATGAATGCGATAGAACGATCTACGAAAAATAAATCAGAGAAGAAACATGCGGAAAGGAGCCTGCGCGAAGGCAATTACAACTGCTCTTGCAGGCAGAAACTGTGAAACCCGGATCCTTTACCAATGAAATAACAGATACTAAAACAAACTGGAGATTTTAGATAAAGAGAAGTATAAAAGCTCTATAATAAGAGCTAGAAGTGGAAAACTTTAGATAGGAGAGACACCCACAAAACGAGCTTTGGGTGACGAAAAAAATCCGCACAAAGAAATGAAATCAGAGAAATAGTACGCAAGGACAGACTGACGAATGAAAAAGGTCAGATAATGGAGGTGTTTGTGGAACATTACTGAGATCAGCTCGGAAAACGAATACCGCTGGCCACGGGATTTAGTGATGTCTTTCTTGATATCATGCCCAAGCTTGACGCTGATACACGAGAAATAAGAGGTTCCTATCAGCGTACAGGAAATAAAGAAAGCTATTGATGACCTACGTACAGGCAAGACGCCTGACCCAGATGGAATCGGGGCGGAGTTTTAAAAAGTTTATAAAGAAGACGTAGCAGTTGCGCTATACGAAGTTATCGTAGAAGCATACAAAAAGAAAAAACTGCCACGCTCTTACACGCAGGGGCATAGTGCCTTGATTCCGAGGACAGATGATAGCAGCAAACTTCAATCTGTAACGTCATATCGACCTATCAGTCTTTTGAACAATGATTATAAAATATTCATGAAGGTTTTAGCCAAGAGATTTCAGAGAATTCAGAACAACATTGAAAAAATTGTAGGGACACGCCAGACATGCGGCATAAAGGGTCGCAGCATCACAACGAACATACATATAGTAGGACGTGTACTAGAGATTTGTGACGCCTTTGAAGAACGAATAGTAATCATGCAGAGATATTTACAAAAAGCTTTTGACCATGTCTCCCATGAAGTATTGTTCAGTGTGTTGAAGCATGTGGAAGTTGGTGACGTTATTTTCGATGGTTTGAAGATGACATATTCACAGTGTATAACGCAGTTGATAGTCGATAAGCAGCTCAGTGAAGAAATTGAAATACTAAGTCCTATCAGACAGGGATGCCCGGCCTCAGCATTGTTATTCGCCATCTACCTAGAGCCCTTTTGCTTATCAATCATTCAAAACTCAAGTGTACATGGCTTTCGGTTACAGAACACGGAGATAAAATACTTGCATATGGTGACGATGTGGCAGTACTCTGCCAAGATAGACAGAGTATATGTGAAGTCGTTTACATGGGAAATAGTTTTTGTGACATGACGGGCAGTGTAACTAACTGGCATAAAACAACTGCCTTTTGGTACGGCAATTGGGATGTGAGGCCCGAGGTACACCTTAACGTAAAATGGGAAAGCAAACCCCGAAAGTACCTCGGTGTACCCTTGGACAGCTATCGCGACAACGCAGATTACTGGAAATGTGAAGCAGAGACCCTCAGGCAAAAAAGAAAGGCCTGGGGTGGTCGGGATCTGTCTGTATAGGCACGTGCGACTGTTTGAAACATGTTTTTGGTATCGAAAATCTGGTATGTCATGCAAGTTATCTGTATGTCATGCGTCGATGTACAGAAGCTTCACAGGTTTTTTGCTGTGTTTGTGTGGAAATCGCCGTGGGAACGTGCAAGCCGGTCTAATTTATTCCAGTCCGTTAGTAATGGCGGAGTCGGTTTATGTCATTTACTTATTAGACAAGCTGTCACTCGGTTTATTTTTTTTCGTGATCAAATAAACACGTTTCTGCAAACAGTGATAAAAGTAAGGCTATCATCGCGCACCCCATATCTTGTTGTGTCTACAAACAGTGATATGTGCCGATATGTGACTGGTCTTTTGAGAGACGTTATACAGTCTTTCGACTTTGTGAAAGTGCGTTTTTCGCTGGAATATCTTGCCATTGTTAAGCGGAAAAATTTGAACAGGGATTTCCGTGAGGTCTTGTTCTCAACACCTTTGTACAGATCTATAATCAATGGAGGACCCGGACAGGACGTTTTCAAAAGGGTCAAAAGGATGAAAGTAAAAGCTGGGGCAAAAACTTTCTGTTTTAAATTGCATTCCGGGACTCTCCCCGTACAGCAGTGGCTAGCGGAAAAGGAATTCGATGTACCATGGACAACCAATTGTTTACTTTGTAAAACACCTGACACAATAGACCATGTGTTCATTCACTGCTGCGACGCTGTCTTTCATCAGGACATCCTTAAAAGAACATTGAAAAAGATCTCCGCATTACAAACCATGGCGTCCGTTTTCTCTTTGTGGATAATGAGGACGGCATACCATACAACATGGTTATGTTAATTAGCCTTCACAGCGTCTGGCAGATAACAATGGCTTACAGACATCTTGACCAGAACATACGTCCTGTCCGGGAGAACTTCACTGCAAATATGTGGTATATCACTGAAGGGTACAAACAACAAGAAGAACCTCCCAGCTTGTTAACTATGTTAGAGGAATTGTGCAACCTGAAACAATTTTAATGTGAGCACTTCGGACCAAATATTGGCCCAAGTGTATTTTATCATTCATGTTCCTGTGTGAACACTTGTAAATAAGAACAGGTAATAAAGAAAAAAGAACGGTGAGTGGCGCAGTGGAAGCGTGCTCGGCCCTTAACCCAGAGGTCCGTGAATCAAAACCACGCTTTGGTAACATTTTCCGTTCTTTTAGCTTATTTTACACTTTAATAATGTAAAGTTTTCCACCCAGGAGAAGTGCTGAGTAGTGGCGCAGTGGAAGCGTGCTGGGCCCATAACCCAGAGGTCCGTGGATCGAAACCATGCTCTGCTAATATTTTTTATCTTTTTAGCTTCTTTTACACTTTCTTAATGTACAGTTTTTCACCCAGGAGAGGTGCAGCAGAGTGGTGCAGTCTCTTTTCTTCCGGCAGCGCAAGCGAACAGTCGTAGAATCATGTGCTCCGATGGAGCGGCGAGAGCGGCCCGTGCCGGCCGCGGAAACAGGATTAATAGCGAAGGTGATAAGGACTACGAGATGGTGCTGCCTACGTTGCACACCACCTGTGTTGTGCTGAATACGTTGTTTTTGCACGGCGATGTGCGTCAACGTCTCTACAGGGTCGAGAACTTCAGAGACGCCCTGGCGAGGGCTGGAGTGCTTCCTGACGTCGTCGCCTTAGGGGCGTACCAGATAAACCACGTCTAGGAGGCCACTCTCACCAGCGGAAAAGTGACCAAGTAACTGGCCGCCATGAAAGAATTCAAGGTCAAGGTTCGCCGGTGCGTAATTATTGATCCCGAGGATCAGCAGGTCAAGCTGCGCCTGCATTGGCTGCTGTACGGTGTCCGAGATGAGGACATTAGGACAGCCTTCGCCACGCTTGGCAACGTCACTGAAGTGACTCGCGAACGGTGGCGTGTGCAAGGCATCAGGGTGAAAGGCTCGACCATGAGAAGCGTACTCCTAAAGCTGAAGCCGGGAATGAAAGTAGATGACCTCCCCCACCAGGCTCGAGTCACCGGTGAGTTGGCCCCATAGCTCGGCATACTCACTCATGAGTACACTCACACTCATTCATACTCATTTGAATGTGGTGAGTGTGAGTATGAGTGAGTACTGATGAGTATGAGTAGGAGTGAGTACAACGTGAGTGAGTACTTATGAGTATGAGTAGGAGTGAGAATGGACGTGAATGAGTACTTTCAGTGTGAGTAGAAGTGAGTATGAATATGAGTGAGTACTCTGAGCGTAAGTAGAATTAAGTATGAACGTGAGGGAGTATTGTGACTGTGAGTAAGAGTAAGTATGAAAGTGATGATGATGATGATGATGATATATGGTGTTTTTTGGCGCAAGGGCCATTTCATGGCCAAAGAGCGCCAATTCATGGGACATGGAATGTGGACGATGATTGTGATTAGCGGCTGTATAAGGGCCATAAAAATCCTCGCGGTAAGGCGGGTAAAAACATACAAGTAATAAAATCATGACCATGGCGTGAAATGTGTGTGTGGTGTGAATAGATGACAAAAGTTGGTGATAATAAAAGACGATGGTGGATATGTGTGGCTTTAGCACAAGTGCCTCACACGTTCATACCCTTGCGTCCAAGGGCCGTGAGGCACGTGCTTTCTTGTGTAATCACCGCAGCAAAAACCTCTCTGGAGAGGTCATGCTACGGGATGCCCGGGTATATGATATGAAAACTATGAATTTCTTTAAAAAACGCTAACAATGATTTGTGACTAAAAAGCGGTTCCCTACCGACGAACATTGCAGGGTGTAAAGGTATATGTTGTTGGTATAGTAATGGAAAGTGTTGTCTTCTAAGAGTGTCTAATTGTTTACATTGAATTAAAACGTGAAGAACTGTTAATGCCTCACCACATTTATCACACAATGGTGGATCACCAACGGACAAAAGATGTGTGCGTGTCGTGTATGTATGTCTTATCCTGAGTCTTGTTAGTGTTACCTCTGTATGACGCGATTTCGATACGGGCAGCCAATGACTAAGGTGTGGCTTAATAACGTGTAGTTTGTTTTGTGTGTGTGTATCCCACTTGCTCTGCCAGTAGTCCCTGAGGTTTCGTTTGAGAGACGGCTTAAGATCAAGGGCCGGGATTGATATGGATGTAATGGCGGTGCTCTCATGGACGGATGCAGCGAGCTGATCCGCCCTCACGTTGCCTTGAATCTCACGGTGCCCTGGCACCCAGCGAACTACAACATGTTGTTTGAGTGTGTAGAGTGTGCACAAAATGGAGTAAAGTGAGACAAGGACCGGGTTTTTTTTGTTTTTTAAGACTGTGCAGAGCCATTACCTCACTGAGGGAGTCTGTATAAATTACTGATTTTTGTATTTGTAATTGTTTGATGTGTTTAGCTGGCACAAGTATCGCGTAAGCTTCCGCTGTGAAGATACTTGTGCGTGGATGTAGAGGGCCAGCATCCGAAAAGGATGGGCCGACAGCAGCGTAGGACACAGAGGAGTTAGTCTTGGAGGCATCTGTGAAGAACTCAGGACGTGTGTATTTGTGTTGAAGTTCCAAAAAGTATGTTCGGATGTGGGCAAGAGGTGCATGTTATGTAACTCCTAGGAAAGACACATTGCAGTCTATAGTCTGCCACTGCCACGGTGGCGGGTATGCTACAGGAGCCATTAAACTGTGTTCAAGTGACACTGCAGTTCTTTCAGCTAGACACTTCAGGCGAACTGAGAAGGGCTGCCTCATCGATGGCCTGTTTTGAAACAGAGTTGAGCTCGACAAATCATTAATTGTAGAGTATGAGGGGTGCTCCTTGTCTGCTTTCACCTTAAGGAAATAAACAAAGGACATGTAAGTTCTTTGCAGATGAAGCGACCACTCATTTGACTCAACGTAAAGGCTTTCTACGGGGCTGGTGCGAAAAGCCCCCGTAGAAAGGCGGATGCCCAAATGGTGCACGAGGCCCAGCATCTTCAAGGCACTTTGAGTAGCAGAGCAGACTGATAGACAACGGCCCCATAATCTAAGCGGGTGCGAATGAGGCTTCTATTGAGGTTCATGAGGCATTGCCTATCACTACCCCACGTAGTACGTGACAACACTTTTATAACATTCATGGCTTTTAAACATTTTGTTTTTAAATACTTGATGTACGGCACGAATGTCAACTTGTTGTCCAAGATTAGGCCTAAGAATTTATGCTCGGCTTTGACGGACAGACGTTGCCCGTTCAGTCGAATGTCAGGTTCCGAGTGCATGCCTCTCTTTCGAGAGAACAAAACACACGTGCTTTTTTGTGGGTTAAGTCGAAATCCGTTTTCATCTGCCCATTTGGAGACCTTATTTAAACCCAGCTGAACCTGCCGCTCACACATTGCCAAGTTGCATGACTTGAAGCCAAGCTGAACGTCGTCGACATATGTACAATAAAACATAATGCGAGGGATGGACAAGTGCAAGGAATTCATTTTGATAATAAAAAGTGTGCAGCTAAGTACACCACCTTGTGGCACGCCTGTTTCCTGGACAAATGTTTGTGAGAGAACACTGCCCACTCGGACACGGAATGTCCGATTGGACAAGTAACTCTCAATTATGGAAAGCATTCTACCGCGCACACCCAGGTGAGACAAGTCTCGTAATATGCCAAAACGCCATGTTGTGTCGTAAGCGTTTTCGATATCTAGAAACACAGAAAGAAAGTATTGTTTGTGGACGAAAGCGTCTCGGATCTGTGCCTCGATACGCACCAGATGGTCGGTGGTAGATCTACCCTCTCGAAACCCACATTGGTATTGGTCAAGCAGATTGTGTGTTTCAAGGAAATATAAAAAGTCAGCGGTTTATCATTTTTTCAAAAAGTTTACAAAGGCAGCTGGTTAGTGCAATTGGCCTATAACTTGAAACAGAGGAAGAGTCGTTGCCCTGTTTCAAAATAGGGATAACAATGACTTCTTTCCAGGAAGTAGGTATGGTGCCAGAAAGCCAGATAGCATTGTATAGGGAGAGTAAAGTTTTTCGCGTTTCAAGCGGCAGGTTTTTCAACATTTTATACATGACATGGTCGTGGCCTGGGGCAGAATTACTGCAGGAATTTAGTGATGTTTGTAGCTCAGCTAAGTTGAAAGGTTGGTTGTATGCCTCGTATTTTGTACACTTGTATTCCAGTTTCTGCTTTTCGATTTTTGCTTTGTATCTTAGAAAAGCTTCAGTATAGTGTGACGAGCTAGAGACCTGCTCGAAGTGTGCACCGAGGAAGTTCGCCTGATCTTCCAGGCTGTCACCCTGTGTGTTCACGAGTGGGAGTGAATGCACTTGTCTTCCTGCTACTCTACTAACCATGTTCCAGTCTTTAGCCTCTTGGGTATAAGAATTAATCCCCGATAAAAACTTGTGCCAGCTTTCTCTTCTGGCCTGCCGACGCGTTCTCCTGGCCTGAGACTTTATTTTCTTTAAAGTGGCAAGATTTTCGGCTGTTGGTGAGTTCCGAAGCACCCTCCATGCTTTGTTTTGCTGCCTACGTGCATTTTGGCACTCTGAGTTTCACCATGGCACACGTCGTTTTCGATGATGTCCATTTGTTTGTGGTATGCTTTTTGTTGCTGCATCGATCAAAGATGCTGTGAAGTAGTCGACAGCCGCTTCAATGTCTAAAGTGCATATGTCGCGCCAATTTATATGTGTGATGGTATAAAACAGTTCCCAGTTGGCTTTGCTTAATAGCCATTTTGGAACCCGGGGCGGGCATTCAGTTGATGTAGGTGTGCTCAAAACTACGGGAAAATGGTCACTTCCGTAGGGATTAGTGATGACTTTCCAGTGAAGTAGAGGCACAAGCGATGGAGATACTATGCTCAGGTCTATTGAGGAATAGGTACTGTTAGCGAGGTTATAATAGGTTGGTTCTTTCCGATTCAGGAGACAAGCGCTTGAAGAGAGAAGAAACTGTTCAATCAGTCGACCTCGGGCGTCACAACGAGAATCGCCCCATAGCCTGTTATGTGCATCAAAGTCCCCTAGAACAAGATAGGGTTCGGGAAGTTCATCCATGAAAGACTGGAATTCATGTTTGCGTAGTTGAGTATGTGGAGGTATGTATATAGAGCAAACGGTGACAAGTTTGCCTAGAAGCACCACTCGAACAGCCACTGCCTCAAGAGACGTTTGGAGTTTCAAGTGTTTACATGCTAAACCTTGCTTAACTATAACAGCTACACCTCCAGATGATGCCACGGCATCATCACGGTCCTTTCGGAAAATAATGTAACTGCGTAGAAAGTTGGTGTGTTTAGATTTTAAGTGTGTTTCCTGTACACACAGCACTTTTAGTGAGTAAATGTGTAGAAGTTCTTGGACATCGTCGAGGTTAGTGAGAAGGCCTCTGACATTCCATTGTAGAATCTGTGTTTCCATATTTGATGGAAAGTGGTGCTGTGTGTACGAAAATGAAGTGGCTGTTCAAGTGGGAAGTTGTAACTTGAGTAGCAGGGCCGTTGTCTGGCCCTGTTATTGGTTTCTTGGTTCTTTTAGCGCGCTCTATGGAGCCACGCCGCGTTTCCGGTACCTGAGGTACCATGTTTGTGTCCATTGCCTCACGTGAAGCACTGGACGCCCGCGTACGCGAGCTGCTGCTGCGTATTTGCGACCTCGCCTTCTGAGACGCATCAGCGTAAGTTGTGCCGTGAAAAGCCGAACACCTTCGGCGTGCTTCCTTGAATGTGATATTTTCGCGAATCTTCAGCGTAATAATGTCTTTTTCTTTTTTCCACTGAGGACAAGAACGTGAATATGATGCGTGGTCTCCGTCACAGTTTACACAGTGTAGGGTTTCATTGCGATTGTCAGAGATGTGGCCTTGGGCACCGCATTTGGCACAAGCAGGTCGACCACGACAGCTCTGAGAGCCATGGCCGAACTTTTGACACTGGTAACATCGGCGGGGGTTTGGTATGTAGGGTCTGATCGGTGTCTTTGTATAGCCAGTTTCTATTGTTTGTGGTAGTTCACTGGTGGCAAAGGTCAGTACCAAGTGTTTCGTGGGGGTTTCCTGATTGTTCCTTCGGATAGAGATTCGCTTCACGTTGGTCACATTCTGTTCTTTCCAGCCCTCGAGGAGTTCAGCCTCCGTCAGGTCAAGAAGGTCTGTGTCAGAAACAACTCCACGTGCAGAGTTCATGGATCGATGAGGTGTTACGCTGATGGGGATGTCGCCGAATGTTGCAAGGTTCTTTAGTTTGTCAAATTGTGTTTTGTCACGGAGTTCTAAAAGAAGGTCACCACTAGCCATTTTTGTAACTTTGTAGCCATCACCTAATGTGGCTGTCAGGGACCGCGATACTATGAACGGGGACACTGTTCTGGCTGTTTTGTTGGGCTTCTCACTGTGTACAACATGATAGCGAGGGAATACTTCTTTGGGTCGGCTGAAAAAGGAAAATTCTTCGGTGCGTACGCGCTTTGAAGCGGCACGATCATTGAGGAGTGGAAAACTTCTCTGCATGATAGAGGAATGTAATTCAGTAACGATGGCGGCCACCCACCACGGACACGGAGCCCAACGAGGGGACGCTACAAGGTTCATGAAACGAGAAACATGCAGACGCCAGCCGTACACCGCTACGATAACCTAATGCGCGTAGGCCAAGGTTGGCTAGTTGCACAAGGTTAACCCAAGCCGCCCATGAAAATGGGGAAGTAACAGAAGAAATTAGAGAACAGGATAGATTTAAAGATGTAAAAAGACGAAGATGTGGGGGAGAGAGAGATAGGAAAAGGCGACTGCCGATTTCCCCTGGGTGGGCCAGCCCAGAGGTGCCGTCTACGTGAAGCCGGGGCCAAAGGGGTGTGTTGCCTCTGCCAGGGGGCCTTAAAGGTCCAATCACCCAGCGTCGGCTCAACCCCCAGGATCCCCTTTTCCCCGGACACGGCAAAGCCACGCACGGCTAGGCGTGGGAGGGAGTCAAAACTCCCCCGTTAGCTCAGGTCCGTGGTGTCGCTACACACCAAACGCCTACTTGCGCAGGCGCCCCTGCGGGCAGTATGAAAGTGAGTGAGTACTTTGAGTGTCAGTATGAGTGAGTATGAACGTGAGTGAGTACTCATGAGTGTCAGTAGATGTGAATTTGAACGTGAGTGAGCACTCATCAGTGTGAGTATCCGTGAGTGTGAACGTGAGTGAGTATTCATCAGTGTGAGTAGGAATGAGTGAGAGCTTGTGAGTGTGAGTAGGAGTGAGTATGAACGTGAGTGAGTAGTCTGAGTGTGAGAAGGAGAGAGTATGAACGTGAGTGAGAACGTGAGTGAGTAGGAGTTTGAACATGAGTGAGTACTGATGAGTGTGAGTATTCGTTAGTATGAACGTGAGTGAGTATTTATGAGTGTGATTAGGAGTGAGTGAGAGCTCATGAATGTGAGTAGGAGTAAGTACGAACGTGGGTGAGTACTCAAGAGTGTGAGTACACTTGACTGCGAAGGTGAGTGAGTGTGAGTGTAAGTAGCAACGAGTAGGAACATGAGTGAGTTACTATGAGTGTGATAAATATTTGTAACCATCGCAACGGCGTCCTCAATACGTTGGAAATAACGGACACTATGGCATGCAAGCGTACTATACGTAAAAGCCTTCAGTTAGTTTGGAAACTGCGGGAGCCATCCTACATAAGAGGGGGGGGGAGGGGGGGGTGGCGAGATGGCCGCGCAAAACTCGAGTTGAGGGTAGCCATCTATTTTATTGTAATTTAAATTTTCTAGGCTGAATAACTTTGAACTGCCTGTCCCTATAGCTACCGTTCTTGCTAAAGTTACCTCTTGCGCCTTCAGTCTACGCAATCCGCTGATAATACATGCAAGACAAGGTCTTGGGAAGCCCTTTAACGGAAATCGCCACGCGAGCCGGTTCAGAAAAAAGAAATGCACTGCGCAAGCGACAAAAAAAATGCTGAAATGGCCCGCGAGAGAAAGCACATTGCGTGCGCGACGCACATTGTGCACAGCGATTTTGCAGTTTCTATCTCTGCGTTGTCCCTCAAGTGAAGGTTGCCTTGAACGAAAACCTTAAGTGATCTCATGACCTCTCAAACACGAAGCTGTGTGCAAACTTCGCCTTCTCAGTGCCCCATTAAGAAAAAAAAGGAAAGCTTGGAGGACGGTTGAGCTTCGCCGTCAATAGTATAGTATGCGATAGCGTAATCGGACCCTGTTCGCATGGCCGTTTCAATCACTACCCTCGCTTCAGTTTTCGTCGGCTTATTATGCCTTCAACAGTGCAGACACAATGTGCAATACGCGCCCAATCACCCTTGATAATTTATTCCATCATTCACATAACGCGGGGTAGTACAAAAACACACATAATGCAACTCGTTAATTACCATTTCATTCGGCTGTCCGCGATAACCCTGCGTACGCACACTGCCAATGAACGTGAACCGCGTCCGCAGATCCATAAATAAGGCCCCCTGCAATCGTCAGTGCCGGCACGGAGCTAACGAAGTCTCCGCGTGAGTGTGACCCACCGAGGAAGGAAAACATCTCCGAAGATGCGCACAATTTCTCGAATGCAAAACTGCCGTACGTAACGCATTCCATCAGAAGGCGAGGCAGAGATGGGAGGCGCCGTCTCGATGGTCGTGCCGGGCCAAGGAACACCTACCAGTAGCCGGGCGGCCGGGGTGGCCACGGCGCCGCGGCGCCCGCCTGCCCCACTAGTGCAGTCAGAAGGGGCTAGGGGCAGTGGAACGAACGAAGCGTCCGAGCCAGATGGCATGGCAATGTCTTGGGTTCTGGCGGGTAATCAGCGGCGGCCGTGTAGTATACTGAAGCTGTCGAGAGCGTCTCTATTTCGCGCGCGTGCGTCGTAGCCTACGAAAGCGCGTTTTGAGTGCTTGTAACACATTACTGAGATTGTAAACGATGTCTCAGCGTCTCCTACGCGTCATGTCACACAAATGAATGTGCAGGTGCGTCGTAATTGCGCTGAGTCATTGCCTTTTTGTGGAACCTACCGACCCTTAAAGAAGGCGACAATTGTTCAGCTCGATTGTTTATCGAGTAACCTGAGTACACGTAACGCTACCTCAATGTTAATATTCATCATCGGCCTGACAACGTCCACTGCAGGACAAAGGCCTGCAGTGGACGTTGCCATCCGCCACTGAACTCGGTCCTGTGCTTGCTGCTGCCATTATGTACCCGCGAACTTCATGATCTCATCTGCCCACCTAACTTACTGTCTCCCCCTAACCCGTTTGCTTTCTCTGGAAATCCGGTCAGTTATGCTTAATGACCAGCTGTTATCCTGCCTACGCGCTACATGCCCGGCTCATGTCCATTTCTTCTTCTTGATTTCAACTATGATATCCTTAACCCCGGTTTGTTCCCTGATCCACTCTGCTCTCTTCTTGACTCTCAAGGTTACAACTACTATTTTCCTTTCCATCGCTTTCTGCGTCGTCCTCAATTTAAGCGGAACACTCTTTGTAAGCCTCCAGGTTTCTGCTCAGTAGGTAAGTACCGGCAAGATGCAGCTGTTATATACCTTCGTCTTGAGGGGATAGTGACAATCTGCCAGCCATGAGCTGAGAATGCTTGCCGAATCTTCTTCACCCTGCTCTTATTCTTCAAGATACTTCAGTCTCGTCGCTCGGCTCCATAGGTACTACCTGTCCTAAGTAGACGTATATACCTTTTCCAACTTCAAGTGCACTGTCACCTATCTCGAAGCGCTGTTTTCTTTCGAGGTTGTTGTTCATTACTTTCGTATTCTGCCGGTTATTTTGTAGATTCAAAGAGAAAGAAAGCGGTAAAAGAAGAGACCAAGTTTGGTGGGCAGATGAGATTAGGAAATTTGCGGGTATGAAGTGTCAACAGCAAGCAAAGGACCGAGTTGACTGGCGGAACAGGGGAGAGGCCTTTGTTCTGATGTGCTGATGATTATGTGAATGTAAAAGTACGTGGGTGAGTGCGCCTGAGTATGGGTAGGCGTAAGTATGAAGGTAAATTCTTATGTGAGTCCGGAGGTGAGTGAGGGCCTATGATCTTAGTATGAAGGTGAGTGAGTGACTTAGTATGAAGGTGAGTGAGTAAATATGAGTCTTAATTGAGGTGCACGAAAAATTGAAGTGCAAAAAGGAGACACCTGGACACGGCGCACTGTCTCGAGGTGTCTTCCTTTTGTACTTCAATTTTTCGCGCACCTCACTTAAAATGAATTACCAACTGGCCCAGCAGTCCGTGTTTCTTTAAGAGTGTGAGTAGTCGTGAGTATAAACGTGAGCCATGAACAATAAGTGTGAGTAGGCGTGAGTATGAACGTGAGTACTCATCAGTATCAGTAGTCGTGAATATGAACGTGAGTGAGGACCTATGAGTGCTAGCTGGCGTGAGTATGAACGTGAGTGAGTACTAACAAGTGTGAGTAGTCGTGAGTATGAAATGAGTGAGTACTCATCAGTGTGAGTAGTCGTTAGTATGAACGTGAGTGAGGGCCTAGAGTGCGAGTTGGCGTAGGTTTGAACGTGAGTGAGTACTCATGAGTGTGAGTAGGAGTGAGTATGAACATGAGTGACTACTCCGAGTATGAGTATGAACGTGAATGAGTACTTTCAGTCTGAGTAGAAGTGAGTTTGAACGTGAGTGAGTACTCATGAGTGTGAGTAGCAGTGAGTATGAACGTGCGTGAGTACTCTGAGTGTGACAAGGAGCGAGTATGAACGTGAGGGAGTACTTTGAGTGTGAGAAGGAGTGAGAATGAACGTGAGTGAGTATGAGTCAGTGTCAGTAGGCGTAAATATGAACGTGAGTGAGTATTTTGAGTGTGAGAAGGAGTGAGTCTGAACGTGAGTGAGTACTCTGAGTGTGACAAGGATGGAATATGAACGTTAGCGAGTGCTCATGAGTGCGAGTAGGCGTGAGTATCAACGTGAGTGAGGGCCTATGAGTGGGAGTAGACGTATGAACGTGAGTGAGGGTGAAGGCTGAAAAAATTCTGGTGAATGAGTATGAGTGAGTAGTCTCTCAAAGTGCCGACCTATGGTTGGCCCTCGTCGTCGTTCCCGGGTGGGCGATGCAGTGTTTGCGTTGCCACCGCACGGGCCACGTGCGCCGACATTGCAGGGTGCCCCGCTGCTCGAAATTCTGGCGATACAGACACGAGAACGCTGACTGCGTCCGTACTTACGCGTCGGCAACTGGGCTCCCTAGGGCTGACGAACATGTAGAACTTATGGACATCGTCGAGGCTGAAGAGGCTGCCCAAGGAACCGAGGAGACGAACAAGAAGACGGGATCACCAGCATCGTCAACACCTTTCGGCTGTGACCCCTCGACTGAAGCTCCGGAAGCTAGACCAGCTCTCCTAGGCGACACCGGGAAGGTTGTAGCGGCAACACCCGTAAGAGTGTCTTGCGACTCCAATGCGGCTACCGAGGCGACGTCGAAGGCCACGGTGTGCTCAGCAGCCCACCAGGCCGTTGAGCTTAAAAGCCTGAACGACCCGCTGCTCGAGAAGAGCAGCGCCCCTTCATCGAACAGTGTGCCTGCTTCGAAGTGGCCCCACCCCCAGGCGAGCAACGGCGGTACTGGGACGGTGGTGCCGGGTGTCGAGGAACCTCCCAGCAAAACAGCCCAAGGACGGCGGCCTTCGCTTCGGCCGCACCCGAACCTGAAGGCCGACAAGCGAGTCGGCAATGGCGAGAACGTGGGTCAAGTCCCCGCAGTTCCGCCGCACGACAATGCCAGTGATGGCGCCATCTAGCCATGTGCTAGACGCGAGAGGTAAGCGCCATGCTGCAGGTCTCTCTTCCTTTCGTTAAAATGGCACCTATCATTCCGTTAAAAGTGGCTACCATCAACGTTAGGGGTCTGGCAATGCAAACAAAGCAAACCCAGCTTCATAGACTTATAGAGATATAGACCTCCTAACAGTGCAGGAGACAAAAGTTGACGGTGATGAAGAGACCGGCAGATGGTGGAACTTTTTGCGTCAAGGTTTTTTGTGGTGTTCAGTAATGCCATAGGCAGATCGGCTGGCTGTATACTTTTAGTAAAGAAGCTTCCGGGGCTCCAAGTTAACGTCCATTTCTGCTGTGCAGCTGACCGGTGTGCTATGGTCGACTTCTCACTGAATGACACGGAGTGGTGTATCATGTTAGTCAACGCGCCCAACAGGGTGGAAGGCAGGGCCCTTTTCCTTCACAGCCTAGAACAGAAGCTTAGCACAGGAAATCAGTTAGTAGTGTTGGGCGACATTAACTGCGTACTGAGTGCACATGACAAGACAAGCACTCGAAGTTTCAGAGATAACAGCACGGCCGTTTTGGCACAGATTCTTGAGGACTGCTGCCTTGAGGATGTAGCAGAGTGTCTCGAGTGTGTGAGTTCGGTAAGATTCACGTGATTTGAGGGCCGAAGTTACGCAATACTCGACCGTATTTACGTATCTGTTGACATTATACCGAATTTTTCTTGTTACCATATTGTCCCGGTCTCATTTTCGGACCACTGTGCAGTCTTTTGCTTGATTGGAACTGTAAAGAAACGCGATTGTTTATCGTGGGAAACATGGAAATTTAATAGTAAGCTTCTCCAGGACGAAGAACATACTTTATAAGTAAGGGAGTCAATTAGCAAGATAGGTGCCAGCAAACACCTTCACATTTGGCAGCATAGGGATCTCTGAGAGGAAACCTTGAAATTAAAATTCATTAATAAGGCCACACGTATCGGACTTGAGGAGAGAAGAATAGGGACTGAATTGATACGCGTCACGAAAAGCTAATGAAGTATGAAGGCTTAGCCCCCGGTAAACGGATTGAAGACACCAGAAAAATAAAGCAAAAGTTAGAACTGCTGGACGATTAGCGTTATCAGGGTGGGCTCGTGAGAGAAAGGGCAGAAGATGACGTGGTGGGCGAAGCACCGTCTAGACGCGCGCTTAGACTGGAACAATCACAAGCCGAAAATAACCACATACTGGAGATAAGAGTGGGGCGATACCTTATCAATCGACACGGACGGTATCCCGACAGCTTTCGCGGAGCATTATCACAGGCTGTTTGCATTGCACGCGACCAACTGCGAAGCCTTCAAGGAAAAATGTTTGTCTGTCATACCCCGTCTTGACAATTACAGAAAAAAAGAGTTTGGAAAGTGAATTAACAGTTGCTGAGGTAGAGGAAGCCATGAATAAATTAAACCTGGAAAAGTCGCTGGGACCTGACGGTTTCACTACCGCATTTTACAAAGAGTTTAAAGACGAAATCAGCCCTCTTTTGACATTCATATTTAATGAAGCGTATAAAGTAAATACGTTGCCTCCATCATACAGGTCATCCCATACAGTCCTGATTCCAAAAAACAGTGAATGTCCATAAACTAAGATCTGTAACAGCATATCGACCTATAGCTCTGACAAATGTCGAGTACAAAATTTATATGAAAGTATTGGCCCGAACATTGCAGACGTTTATGGAGGACATTGTCGGGCCGCACCAAACATGTAGCATCAAAGGCCGCTCGAGTGTCCTAAATATTCATAAAGCACGCAGTGTTCTCGAGTGTTGTGATTAATCTGATAAACGAGTCGTCATTTTACAAATAGATTTAGAAAAGGCATTTGACTGTGTGGATCATAGCTTTTTGTTTGCTGTTTGGGACCATGCTAATGTTGGTTCTGTTATTTGTAATGGAGTGGCCCTGGCATACCGAAACTGCACAAAAAGATTGATTGTAAATAAGAGTCTTGGGGCCCCCGTTAGTGTTCAACGTTCGTTGCGTCAGGGTTGTCCCATCAGCCCCCTGTTATTTTTTGTATAAGGAAACCCTTTGCTTAGCCATTCTCAATGATACTCGTAATAATGTCTTCTGGCTACAATCTTCAGAAGTCAAGCTGCTTGCTTATGCTGACGATGTGGCCATTTTTTCAACAGACCAACGTACTACTGAGCAGGCAGTTGACACTGTTCGCGAGTTTAGCCATGTCACAGGAAGTGGAGTCAATTAGTCTAAGTGTCTCGGGCTCTGGCATGGATCTTCGCACACGAAACCTGACCACTTTGCAAATGTGCCCTGGGCGACTGTCTCGGGCAAGTACTTGGGTGTCCCGCTCGATGCGTATCGAGACAGTGTCCAATAATGGCAGAACCAAGTTAAAGATACGCAGAAAAAGGTCGAGAAGTGGAGGTGGGCAATTTCGTCAATCTATGCCAGAGCCACCGTCTGAGACCTGTTCTTTATAAGCAAGCTGTGGTACGTGCCGCAGGTGCTGCACTGCTCGCGAACTAATGTGCAGAAGTTTCGCCAGATATTCGCCGTCTTTGCGTGGGCTTCCCAGTGGGAACGAAGCAGCCGTACCAACTTGTTCAGACGGGTTAAAGGCGGGGGCCTTGGCCTTGGTCACCTGTTTTTGCAGCAACATGTGAACAGGTTTTTGTTTTTTAGAGACCTTACTGATTCATTCCGGCGTACCCTGAGTCAACTGCGCCTCAGTAGATTTCTCCCTGGATATGTTGTAACTACCGAAACCTGCGCAGGAATGATTAGCGGATTATATCGAGAAGTTGTGTCTAGTATAAAATCTCCTGTGAAATTTTCACACGAATACCCGTGGAGCGTGAAAAGAAAAGAGCTTTATTTCGCCTTGTGTGACATTGTGTTTCCAGTGCCGCTTTATCGGGCTATGTACCGTGGAGGACCAGGAAACAATGTTTTGAAGAAGGTTAAAAAGATGCATGCGCAGCAGACAAGCAAACCATTCTTTGTTAAGCTGCACTCGGGCACATTGTCAGTGAAAGTGTTCTTGGAAGCAAAAGGATGTTTTTCGCCTTCGGGATCGCATCGCATAATTTGTAAGGCACCCGAAAAAATTGACCAGGTCTTCTTGCATCGTTTGGAGGGCATGTATCTTTTGGGACGTGCTGCCGAGAGCTAATAAGAAAGACCTTCCATGGGAGCCGTATTGAATCCTGTTCCTGAATGTCGAAAACGAAGACGGGGTACCCTATGATGCAATCATGCTCCTGGCCCTCCACTCTTTGTGTAGAGCGAAAATGGCGGCCTAACATTTCGACAAAGATGCGCTTCCCGCTCGAGCCTATTTTCGTGAGAGCATAGACTGGTTTCTCTCTGTTCACAAAGCTGTACCCGAGCCACCTGATTGGCTTCGCGGGTATATCATCTTGTGACTCTGCCCGAATTTTAACTCGACGACACCGGCACTAAGATGGTGGAATAGAGATACTTTCTGTGTGCATTGTACATGGCGCGGTTTTATTGTCTGTGACCTTTGAGTTACATGTAAGATTACCAAAACCAGGTAATAAAGAGAAAAAGTGGTGCAGTGGAAGCGTGCTGGGCCCATAACATAATTGTCCGTGGATCGAAACCACGCTCTGCTCACATATTTTAGTTTTTTACCTTCTTTCACACTTTCTTAATGTACAGTTTTCCACCCAGGTGAAGTGTGGCAGAGTGGCGCAGTCATTCTGCTTCTGGACGCCGGTTGGTGCAGACGCAGGATGGAAAGCTCATCCCGAGCAGCGACAGCGGCCGACGCCGGTCGCTGGAATTAGAATCGGCGTCTGCAAAACGCCGTCCCGATTCAGACGACGGTGCTCAAGTAGACGAAACGCAAGTAAAGTCGGAAGTGCAGTGGAAGGTGGACAGTGGAGGCAAGAAACGAAACGCTGCCCGACAACGGTCGTCGTCGCTCAAACGCGACGATGGCCGCTCAAACTACAGGTGAACAACATGGATCCGCCCTGGACGACGAGAGCCCAATAAGTGAACGTGCAGGGCTCTCAGCTCGGACCCGCTCACCGATCACGTCGCTGAGCGGGTTCGTGAAAGCAGCGACGCTCAATGTACGAGGACTGGCTTCCAGGAAGAAACAGACTCAGCTCTACAGACTAGCCATGGACCAAGACCTGGACATTATTGCAGTTCAGGAAACCAAAGTGGAGAGCGTGGACGCCACCGAGAGCCTACTGCAACGTTTCACCGGACGCTACACCGCCAGCGTCACTCATGCAGTTGGTAGGTCGGCAGGGTGTGTGATCTTTGTGCGGAATAGTTTAGGAGCCAGTGTTCAAAACGTCACGTCTGACTCATCTGGAAGGTTTGTTGTATGTGATTTGACCTTCTTTTCTCTTAATTGGCGAGTGATTTGTTTATATGCACCTCTTAAAGTTGATGAACGGTGTGTAACATTCGACGAAATTCGTACTTATTGTCAATGCGATCGCATAGTCATCCTTATGGGAGATTTTAATTGTGTGATCAGTGCCGATGATAAAACAAGTTCAATTAATTTCAATGACTCAAGCACAGTCGCGTTAACGAATCTAATTTCTGACTTAGACCTTGAGGATGTTGCAGAGTGTATTGGTAAAGGACCAACACTGTATACGCATTTCCAAGGCTCCAGTCATGCGCGCCTAGATAGGGCCTACGTATCACTGGATTTAATTCCGATTATCAGTGAGTACAATGTCCTCCCTATTTCATTTAGTGATCATTGCTTAGTATCATTTGTAATAGGTAAAAGGAATAGACGTAGACCAGTATTTAACTGGGACACGTGGAAGCTGAATTCTAATCTCTTGGAAGATGAAAAATTTATGGACAGTGTTCGAGAGGCGTTGGTAAACATAGATAGTGGAGACCAAGAATACGGAGTGAAGTGGGAACAATTTAAACAGAATATAAAGTTGACAGCTATAGAACGCTCATGTGTAATAAAACACGGAAAGAGTGAAGAAGAAAGAACCCTACGTGTAAATCTCAAAGAACTGCTAGCAGAGGACAGCAAAACGCCAGGCTTATTCACAAATTATATAAGGTCAGTAAAGTCCAAATTGGAACAAATTGATGAGGAGAAGTATCGTGGCGCACAAATAAGGGCAAGGGCAGAGAAAATGACCGTAGGAGAGAAACCGACCAAAAGAATGCTTGGTCTCGAAAAACGAAACGCTCAGCGGAATGTTATACATCAGATTCAATACATGGGTAACGTTACAAGTGAACAAAGATATATAGAGGATGCTTTCAACGAGTACTACACCACTTTATTTGATAAATGTAAAGTAAATGTAGATGAATTCAAGAATGAATTTTTAAAATTAATGCCAAAGGTTGAGGACTGCAGGAAAGACAGCCTAGAATGTCCTATTTCTGAACCGGAAGTGACAAAAGCAATCATTGCCCTCCATTTGGGAAAGTCCCCAGGACCTGATGCCTGATGGCTTAACAGCCGCATTTTATAAGGAATTCAAACACGAACTAGCACCGATCCTGGCAGCGGTTTTTAACGAAGCCTTAGACATAAAGACTTTGCCACCTTCTTTTCTGCTATCTCATACTATTCTAATTCCAAAAACTGAGGACGCAGTTAAATTACGTGAAGTGAAATCGTACAGGCCAATCAGTCTCTCAAATATCGACTACAAGATTTTGATGAAAGTGCTAGCAAGGAGACTGCAGACAGTGATTAATAACATTGTAGGCGACCACCAGACATGTGGGATCAAAAGGCGCACTATATTCACAAACATTCACAAGGCACGAAGTGTATTGGAGTGCTGCGATGCCACAAATGATCACATCGCGATGATCCAGATAAATTTAGAAAAAGCATTTGATCGAGTACCACACGAAATTCTTTTTCTTTTGTTAGACTATGTCAATGTTGGCAAAGTAATTCGAGATACAGTTCGAATGGCATATACTGGATGTAAAACTCGGCTAATCATCAACAAAGTTCTTGGGAAACGAATTAATGTCAGACGTTCTGTACGACAAGGCTGCCCTTTGTCTTCCCTCCTATTTTCAATTTTTATAGAGTCATTTTGCCAAAAAGTCATGAAAAGCAATAACATAGTGGGGTACAAACTACAAGAAGCTGGAGTACGGGTACTGGCATACGCAGATGATATAGCTGTGTTTTGTAAAGATTAAGATAGTTCAGTGTCATTTGTACCTTCGTCAGTTAGTTAATCGGTTTATGTTTTTCCGAAATAATCGAGACCTATTCATACGTACTGTTATACAGCTTAGGCTTGGAAGACGGTTGCCAGAGTTTGTGGTAGCATCTGTTCACATGAAGGCAAGTATTAGAGGTTTCTTAAAAGAAGTTGTTGATTCATGTCTCTTTCTAAAAACGCGTTTTTCATTGGAATACCTCAGTACGGTTTCGCGTAAAAAGTTATACAAAGATTTAGTAGAAACAGTTCTTCCTGTTCCCCTATATAGAGCATTATACCGTGTAGGCCCAGGACAAAATGTCTTAAGCCGTGTTAAAAAAATGGAGGTAACACCTGGAGCGAAATCCTTTTTCTTTAAATTGCACACTGGGACCTTGCCCGTGAAAACATGGATGCAAGAAAAAGGCTTATTCGTTCCTCGGGGTGTTCATTGCCTTCTCTGCAAAAAGCCGGAAACAATTGAACATATTTTCCTGGACTGCTGGGATGCAGTCTTTTTCTGGGATGTTCTCCAAAGGACTTTAAAAAAGGATCTGCCTCTCGATGCCTATGGCATCAGATTTCTACCAGTATCAAATGAAGAAGGAATACGTTTCGACCTAGTTATGTTACTGGGCCTGCACGGTATATGGCAATCTAGAATGGCGGTGCGCCATGCTGATGTTAATGCACGTCCGGTCAGGCAATATTTCTTTCAATCTGTCTGTTCGTTCATGGAAGCACAAAAGGTTCAACAAGAGGTGCCCGAATGGCTTCATCAAGTAGAAAGCCTTCTACAGATGAAGGAATTTTAAAAAGCCTGTTAAATATGATGCTTTTTACCTCTTTTTTTGTTTCATGTTTCTACTTTGTTTGATGTATATATGTTTGTGAATGTTGTATGTAAACAGGCAATAAAGAAAAAAAAGGCAGAGTGGCGCAGTGGAAGCGTGCTGGGCCCATAACCCAGAGGTCCGTGGATCGAAACCACGCTCTGCTAACATTTTTTAGATGTTTACCTTCTTTCACACTTTCTCAATGTACAGTTTCCCACCCAGGAGACGTGCAGCAGAGGGGCGCAGTGGAAGCATGCTGGGCCCATAACCCGGAGGTCCGTGGATCGAAACCACGCTCTGCTTACATTTTGTAGTTTTCCGTTTTCTTTCACACTTTCTTAATGCTCAGTTTCCACCCAGAAGATTTGCAGCAGAGTGGCGCAGTGGAAGCGTGCTGGGCTCATAACCCAGAGGTCCGTGGATCAAAACCACCCTCTGCTAATATTTTTAGGTATTTTAGCTGCTTTCACACCTCCTTAATGTACAGTTTTCAACCCAATAGAAGCGCAGCAGAGTGGTGCAATGGAAGCGTGCTGGGCCCATAACTCAGCGGTCCGTGGATTGAAACCACGCTCGGCTAACCTTTTTTAGTTTTTTACCTTCTTTCACATTTTCTTATTGTACAGTTTTCCACCCAGGAGAAGTGCAGCAGAGGGGCGCAGTGGAAGCATGCTGGGCCCATAACCAAGAGGTCCGTGGATCGAAACCACGCTCTGCTTAAATTTTTGAATTTTTTCAACTTCTGTCACACTTTTTTATTGTATAGTATTCCATCCAGGAGAAGTGCGGCAGAGTGGCACACGCGAAGCGGGCTGGGCCTATAACCCAGAGGTCCGTGTATCGAAGCCACGCTCTGCTAACATTTTCCGTTTTTTATCTTATTTTACACTTTCCTAATGTGCAGTTTTCCACCCAGTAGAAGTGCAGCAGAGTGGTGCAGTGGAAGCATGCTGTGCCCATAACAGAGAGGTTCATGGATCGAAACCACGCTCTGCTAAGATTTTTTAGTCTTTTTACCTTCTTACGCACTTTCTTAATGTACAGTTTTCCACCTAGGAGAAGTCCAGCAGATTGGCGCAGTGCAAGCGTGCTGGGCCCATAACTCAGCAGTCCGTGGATTGAAACCACACTCGGCTAACTGTTTTATTTTTTTAGCTTCTTTTACACTTTCTTCATGTACAGTTTTCCACCCAGGAGAAGTGCAGCAAAGTGGTGCAGTGGAAGCTTGCTGGGCCCATAACCCAGAGGTCCGTGCGTCGAAAGCACGCTCTGCTAACATTTTCCGTTTTTTAGCTTATTTTACACTTTCCTAATGTACAATTTTCCACCCAGGAGGAGTGCAACAGAGCGGCGCAGTAGACGGATTCCACTTCCGGCCACGACAGTGAACGGACGTGCGATCATGTGCTTCCGTGTAGAGGCGGTTTCAGCGGCCCGTGTGGGTCTCGGTTTCAGGTGTACTGAAAAGCCAGGCGAAGATTTTCAGGTTGTTCTGCCTCAGTTGCCATCAGGTGATTCTGTTTTGCACTCCGTATTCTTGCACGGCAATATAAAAGCCAGGCCATATCGAGTGGAGCTTGTCCGAGATAACCTTGCTCGTCTTTCGCTGTTGGCGGAAGTGGGGCATATCAAATGAAAATTTGATATGCCTTGGGGCATATCAAATGAATCACGTCTGAGCAGTGACGTTCAAGTATGATGAGGGCAAAAAGAAGATGCTGGCGGCGGAGTCATTCGACGTGAAACGCCATCGCTGTATTGTGGTTGACCCCCGTGATCGAGGTGTGCGGCTGAAGTTGTACTGGATTCTTCACGGCATGCCAGACGAAGACGTGCGAGTCGCCTTAATGCCTTACGGAAAAGTGACCGAAGTAAGCAGAGACAAGTGGAAGGTGCAGGGTTGCAATGACAAAGGATGAACCACTCGATCGGTTACGCTGAGGCCACACGCGGGCGTTTCCGTGGACGACCTGCCACACCAACTACGAGTTGCGGAAGACATGGCGCTCGTCGTCATTCCTGGCAGAGCAGCACTCGGCCTCCGATGCCGGGTCATAGGACACATTCGATCTGAGTGCCGCGTGCTGCGCTGTTGAGCCTGTCGACGCTATAGCCACGATGACGGTCACTGCGTGAGGTCATACGCCAACATTACGGGCCGAGGCCGAATGGACGAACTGGCTGAACACCTAATGGATGCCATGGATGCCGAAGAAGCGAGTAGGGAAGACTGCGGTATGGAAGGCTCCGCGACGCCCCATGAACATTGTTCTGGGGCAGCACTGGAAGCGACCGAAAGAAGGCGACAAGCACTGTGCTGCGTCAGGAACAAAAATAGACACGGCAGCAGTAGACAGCGACGCTACAGCAGCGAGCAAGTCCTCTACAGCTGCGAGAGGGGACCACCCGGGAGAAACGGACGCCGAGACAACTGAGGCCGCAAACATCGCTTTAAATCGAGCTCGTGAAACATCGGTGAGCAGAACGTCTTCTCCGTAGCAGAGGAGACGTTCCGAGGTCTTCTACGCTGAGCACAACCACTGTAGCGACGTGAGTACGACACCTGGTCAAACAACCCTCATGAAATGGCGACTAACTTTAAAACTGGTATTTGCGTTGTGACGTTGAACGCACGAGGACTCTGTTCACGCAGGAGGCAATGCCAGATTAGTCTAGTTTTGTTGAAAAGCGACATTAACCTTCTGGTCGTACAAGAAACTAAAATGGAAAGTGAAGAACAAACGGAGCGAATGGTTCAACATTTTCGCTCTAGATATAATGTGTACATTTGTCATGCTGTTGGGCGGTCAGCAGGCTGCGTCTTTTTTATGCGTAGTAGTAGTGCGGTTGTTGAAAATGTGTCTACCTTCGATAGTGGTCGGCTGGTTGTGTGCGATTTTATATTTTTCTGGAATCCCTTGGCGCGCTTTGTGTGTTTATGCACCAAACAGATCGCACGAAAGGGGAAGTTTTTTCAGAGCGGTCGAAGAGTTTTTGAAAACAGAAAGGAATGTTGTGTTTCCAGGAGATTTTATTTGCATCTGTATAGCTGAAGATAAAACAACGAGCATCATTATGCGCGATAGAAGCGCTGAGCTGTTGAATACAATAGTTAACGAGAGAGAACGGGAAGAAATCAGCTATGTAATGACGCGAAAGGGTGAAGTACGGTATACGCAGTTTCAAGGTCATTCGCACAGAGGTTAGACAGAATATATTTGTCGGCAAAGTTGATGCCACTATGCTCATCTTACGAAACTCAACACCTTAGTTTTAGCGATCATTGTCTGGTCAAGGTCAACATCGGGGAAAAACGTAAGGATGTGAAGTTTATTTGGTTTTTATGGAAAATTAATGAAAAGCTGCTGCAAGATGAAATATTTGTCACAAAAACGCATGAATGTCTTTCAAATGCTGTTCGTTTGGAGACCAATAACTTCATAGCGGTGTGGAAGCAAACTAAGTGTGATGTATTGATGGTTGCGATAGAAAGAGCCTGCGTTTTATGTAATCGGGAAAGGCAACAAGAAAGGCACTTCTACGCATTTTGTACGCTCAACATGTAGTCCAGTTCGCTTTGTAACAAGCGAACTGGACTACATGTTGAGCGTAGAAAATGAAGTGCCGGAAAATTTTGAAAAAGCAAACAAACGAGATGAAAGCAAAGCTAGAATTCGCCGACGAAGAAAAGTACCGCGGAGCAATGATAAGAGCTCACACTGAACGGCTGTGGATGGGCGAAACGCCGACTAAGCGAGTGCTCAGTGAAGAAAAGAAACATGCAGCAAACAAAGATATAACTGAAAATCGATACCGCAATCACATTATCGGGTCTGCGAAAAGATAAGCAACGCCTTTGTTGAGTTTTATACGGAACTTCTCAGCAATACAATTAATAACCCCGAACGATACAAAGAGGACTTTCTGGCCCTTGTGCCGAGATTGGAAGATTCTGAGCGGGAGCTACTTGAAGTAGAAATTACTGTGGCAGGAATTGAAGCAGCTATAGATAACCTTAGTAACGGCAAGTCACCAGGGCCGGATGGGCTGGGTGCTGTCATATACAAATGCTTCAAGACAGAAATGGCACTGGCTTTACATCGACTTATCAAAAAATGCTACGAGAAGAAAGCACCTCATTCCTTTAGGATACCACACCTAGTAATAATCCCAAAAACTGATGACCCCGCAAAGCTACTTTGAGTGGGATCCAACCGACCTATCAGTTCGAGCAACACGGACTATAAAATATACATGAAGGTTCTAGCAAGACGGCTTCAAAGCGTTGTCGCATTTCTTGTCGGTCACATCAGACATGTTGTATTAAGGGCAGAGCCATATTCACAAACATACACGTAGCGAGAATTATTTTAGAATGCTGTGACGCAAAGCATAACCACGTGGCCATGATTTAGCCAGATTTGCATAAAACGTTCGATAAAATTGTATATGAAGTTTTGTTTTAATTTCTGGAGCATGTGAATGTACGAACCGTCATTACCGAAGGTGTTAGAATAGTGTATCATGACTGTACGTCCGATTTGATAATCAACAAAGAAGTAAGTGCTCCAATTCTTGTGTGCTCAAGCGTGAAGCAAGGTTGTGCTTTGTCGCCACTCCTCTTTGCGCTTTACCTGGAGCCATATTGTTTGCGATTACTTGCAACACCAAGTATAAGGGCGTATACGTTTCCCAGCAGTGAAATTAAAATTTTAGCTTATGCTGGTGACGTTGCAGTGTTTGGCAGTGACAAAGAAAGTGTGCAAGATGTTGTACGAATAGCTACGGAATTTTGTGCAGCAACGGGTAGTGCAATTAGTTGGACAAAATGTCCTACTTTTTAGCATGTTCACTGGCAAAGCACACCGGAAGTTTATTGTAACATTAATTGGAAAATTATGCCAGGAAAGTACCTCGGCGTGCATTTGGATAATTACCGCAATGCTACTGACTATTGGTCTGAGTAAAATAAACGCTTTAGAAATTCTACAGATAATTGGGTTGGTCGCAATTTTATAATGTTCGCCAGAGCGTCCGTGTGCAATATATTTTTAATTGCAAAAGTGTTCCATGTATTACAGGTGTTATCCAGGACCAGCACTTCATTCCAAAAAATGCATCGAGTATTCGCGACATTTATATGGGGATCGCAGTGGGAGCGCACGAGTCAGTGCAATTTATTTCATAGGCTAAAACATGGTGGTCTGGGGCTTTCGCATTTGTTTCTCAAGCAGTTTGTGGGCAGATTTATGTTTGTTCGAGATCAGACTGATAATTTCTTGAGAGCAGTGATCCAAACAAGACTGCACAACCCCTTACCTGATTTTATCGCGTCATCCTTTTCTTTCGAAGCTGGACCACTCAGTCCTTATTTGTTTTATGGCTACACGCCTGCTCAAGAATAGATTTCGCCCGAATACTTCTCCAGCGTAACTAAAAAGAAACTGTATCGTGACCTTCTCGATGTCTTCTTACCTGTGCCTATCTATAGAGCTTTTTATAGGCTAGGTACTGAGCGTGACGTGTTAAAGTGTGTTAAAAGAATGCCCGTCAGACCTGCTGTCGAAACATTCTTGTTTCAAGTGCATACTGGCACTGTCTCTGTACTACCAAGTCTAAAAAGTAAAGGGCTTCTTGTACCATGGTCATTCAACTGTCTAATTTGCGGGAAACCAGAAACGATAAATCATATCTTTCTTGATTGCCATGATGTTGTATCCTTGTAGAACGTACTACAACAGACTATAAAAAGAGATCTACCTATAAACGCTTTCAGAATCTGTTTTTTTTTTCGTGTGCAGCTGCAGGGGAAGTGTCGAGTGACATGCTAAAGTTGCTTTGCATGCATAGCGTGTGGAAGACAAGAATTGATGTTGGACATATTCGTATAGACGCTCATTCAGCAAGAGACCATTTTGTTTAGAGTATGTTGTATACAGGAGACTTGTTTAAAGCGCAGCCTGAACCCCCCGAGTGGTTACCTGTACTCGACCAATTAGCTTCTGTGAAGCCTTTTTAAACCTGTCAAGCCTTTTTGTGCACTTAAAAGAAGAATGTTTTCACAGCGGGTCTGACGGGCGTTCTTTTAACACGCTTCAACACGTCACGCTCAGAACCTAGCCTATAAAGAGCTCGATAGAGAGGCACTGCTACGAAGGCATCAAGAAGGTCACGATACAGTTTCTTTTTAGGCACGCCGGACAAGTATTCGTACGAAAATCTTTCCTTGAGCAGGCGTGTAGCCATAACTACTTTTCGCAAATAAGGACTGAGTGGCCCATCTTCGAAAGAAAAGGACGACACGACAAATTCAGGTAAGGGGTTCTGCAGTCTTGCTTGGATCACTACTCTCAAGAAATTATCGTCTGATCTCGAACAAACATGAATCTGCTGACCAACTGTTTGAAAAACAAATGTAAAAGTCCCAGACCACCATATTTTATCCTATGAAATAAATTGCACCGGCTCGTGCGCTTCCACTGCGATCCCCATAAAAAGGTCGCGAATGCTCAGTGCTTGTTTCGGAATGTAGTACGCGTCATGGTTAACATTTGTACTGCATAGAACACTTTTGCAACCAAAAACACATTGCACAAGGACGCTCTGGCGCACAATAAAAAATTGTGGCCACTCCACTTATCAGTAAAATTTCTATTGCGTTTATTTCCCTCAGACCAATACTCAGTAGCATTGCGGTAGTGATTCAAAGGCACGCCAAGGTACTTTCCTGGCATGATTTTCCAATTCATGTTACAATAAACTTCGGGTATGCTTTGCCACTGACCATGCCAAAAGCCCAGACATTTCGGCCAACTAATTACACTACCCGTTGCTGCACAAAACTCCCTAACTATTCGTGCAACTTCTTGCACACTTTCTTTGCAACTGCTAAACGCTGCAACGTTATCAGCATAAGATAAAATTTTAATTTCACTGCTGAGAAACGTATACCCCCTTATACTTGTTGTTGCGCAAACAAAATGGCTCCAAGTAAAGCGCAAAAAGGAGTGGCGACAAAGCACAACCTTGCATCACGCTCGAGCACACTGGAATTGGAGCACTTACTTTTTTCTTGAATAATAAATTGGATGTACAGTCGTGATAGACCACTGTAACACCTTCGGTAATGACAGTTCCTACAATCACATGTGGCAGCAATAAAAACAAAACTTCATGTACAACTTCATCGAACGCTTTATGCAGATCTGGCTGAATCATAGCCACGTGGTTATGCTTTGCGTCACAGCATTCTAAAATACTTCTGGCTACGTGTATGCTTGTGAATATGGTTCTGCCCTTAATACCACATGTCTGATGCGGGCCGACAAGAGATGCGACAACGCTTTGAAGCCGTCTTGCTAGAACCTTCATGTATATTTTATAGTCAGTGTTGCTCAAACTGAGAGTACGGTAGGACTCCCCTGAAAGTAGCTTTGCGGGGTTATCTGTTTTAAGGATTAATACTACGTGTGTTGTCCTAAAAGAATGAGGTGTTCGCTTCTTCTCGTAGCATTCTTTATAGCCGATGTGAAGCCAGCGCCATTTCTGTCTTCAAGCATTTGTATATGACAGCACCCAGCCCCTCCGGCCCTGGTGACTTGCCGTTACTAAGGTTATCTATAGTTGCTTCAATTTCTGCCGCAGTAATTTCTATTTCTAGTAGCTCCCTCTCAGAGTCTCCCAATCTCGGCATAACGGCCAGAAAGCCCTCTTTGTATCGTTCGGAGTTATTAATTGTATTACTGAGAAGTTCCGCGTAAAAGCAAAAAAAAGGCGTTGCTTATCTTTTCGCGGACCCGGATAATGTGATTGCGGTATCGAATTTCAGGTATCTCATTGTTTGCTGCATATTTCTTTTCTTCACTGAGCACTCCCTTAGTGGGCGTTTCGCCCATATACAGCCGTTCAAAGCGAGCTCTTATCATTGTTCCGCGGTACTTTTCTTCGTCGACGACTTCTAGCTTTACTTTCACCTCCATTATTTGCTTTCTTAAACTTAAACGGCACTCCATTTTCTACGCTCAACATGTAGCCCAGTTCGTTTTGTAACTGCCTCTCTTTGTCCTTTCCCGATTACGTAATACGCAGGCTCTCTCTATCGCAACCATCTTTATATCACACTTAATTTGCTCCCACACCGCTATGAAGTCATTGGTCTCCAAACGAAGAGCATTTGAAAGACATTCTTTGGCTTTTGTGACAAATATTTCATCTTGCAGCAGTTTTTCATTAAATTTCCATCGAAACCAGTTAAACTTCACAGCCTTACGTTTTTGGCCGATGTTCACCTTGACCAGACAATGATCTCTAAAGCTAAGGCGTTGAGTTTCTTAAGATGAGAACAGTGGCACCAACTTTGCTGACAAGTATATTCTGTCCTTGAAATATTGAATGACCTTGAAAGTGCGTACACCGTACTTCGCTCTCTCGCGTCATTACATAGCGGATATCTTCCAGCTGTCTCTTGTTCACTGTTGTATTCAACAGCTCAGCGCTCCTATCACGCATACTGATGGCTGTTTTTATCTTCTGCTCTACAGACGCAATGAAAATCTAAAAACACAACATTCCTCTGTGTTTTCAAAAACTTTTCAACCGCTCTGAAAAAAACTTCCCGTTTCATGCGATCTGTTTGGTGCATAAACACACACAGCGCGCCAAGGGATTCCAGAAAAAATGAAATCGCACACAACCAGCAGACTACTATCGAAGGTAGACACATTTTCAACAACCGCGCTACTACTACGTATAAAAACGACGCAGCCTGCTGACCGCCCAACAGCATGACAAACGTACACATTATATCTAGAGCGAAAATGTTGAACCATTCGCTCCGTTTGTTCTTCACTTTCCATTTTAGTTTCTTGTACAGCCACGAGGTCTATGTCGTTTTTCAACAAAACTAGACTAATCTGGCATTGCCTCCTGCGTGAACAGAGTCCTCGTGCGTTCAACGTCACAACGCAAATACCAGTTTTAAAGTTAGTCGCCATTTCATGAAGGTTGTTTGACCAGGTGTCGTACTCACGTCGCTACAGTGGTTGTGCTCAGCGTAGAAGACCTCGGAACGTCTCCCCCGCTACGGAGAAGACGTTCTGCTGACCGATGTTTCACGAGTTCGATTTAAAGCGATGTTTGCGGCCTCAGTTGTCTCGGCGTCCGTTTCTCCCGGGTGGTCCCCTCTCGCAGCTGTAGAGGACTTGCTCGCTGCTGTAGCGTCACTGTCTACTGCTGCCGTGTCTATTTTTGTTCCTGACGCAGCACAGTGCTTGTCGCCTTCTTTCGGTCGCTTCCAGTGCTGTCCCAGAACAATGTTGATGGGGCGTCGCGGAGCCTTCCATACCGCAGTCTTCCCTACTCGCTTCTTCGGCATCCATGGCATCCATTAGGTGTTCAGCCAGTTCGTCCGTTCGGCCTCGGCCCGTAATGTTGGCGTATGACCTCACGCAGTGACCGTCATCGTGGCTATAGCGTCGACAGGCTCAACAGCGCAGCACGCGGCACTCAGATCGAATGTGTCCTATGACCCGGCATCGGAGGCCGAGTGCTGCTCTGCCAGGAATGACGACGAGCGCCACGTCTTCCGCAACTCGTAGTTGGTGTGGCAGGTCGTCCACGGAAACACCCGCGTGTAGCCTCAGCGTAACTGATCGAGTGGTTCATCCTTTGTCATTGCAACCCTGCACCTTCCACTTGTCTCTGCTTACTTCGGTCACTTTTCCGTAAGGCATTAAGGCGACTCGCACGTCTTCGTCTGGCATGCCGTGAAGAATCCAGTACAACTTCAGCCGCACACCTCGATCACGGGGGTCAACCACAATACAGCGATGGCGTTTCACGTCGAATGACTCCGCCGCCAGCATCTTCTTTTTGCCCTCATCATACTTGAACGTCACTGCTCAAACGTGATTCATTTGATATGCCCCAAGGCATATCAAATTTTCATTTGATATGCCCCACTTCCGCCAACAGCGAAAGACGAGCAAGGTTATCTCGGACAAGCTCCACTCGATATGGCCTGGCTTTTATATTGCCGTGCAAGAATACGGAGTGCAAAACAGAATCACCTGATGGCAACTGAGGCAGAAAAACCTGAAAATCTTCGCCTGGCTTTTCAGTACACCTGAAACCGAGACCCACACGGGCCGCTGAAACCGCCTCTACACGGAAGCACATGATCGCACGTCCGTTCACTGTCGTGGCCGGAAGTGGAATCCGTCTACTGCGCCGCTCTGTTGCACTCCTCCTGGGTGGAAAATTGTACATTAGGAAAGTGTAAAATAAGCTAAAAAACGGAAAATGTCAGCAGAGCGTGGTTTCGATCCACGGACCTTTGGGTTATGGGCCCAGCACGCATCCACTGCACCACTCTGCTGCACTTCTACTGAGTGAAAAACTGTACATTAAGAAAGTGTAAAATAAGATAAAAAACGGAAAATGTTAGCAGAGCGTGGCTTCGATACACGGACCTCTGGGTTATAGGCCCAGCCCGCTTCGCGTGTGCCACTCTGCCGCACTTCTCCTGGGTGGAAAACTGTACATTAAGAAAGTGTGAAAGAAGGTAAAAAACTAAAATATGTGAGCCGAGCGTGGTTTCGATCCACGGACAATTATGTTATGGGCCCAGCACGCTTCCACTGCACCACTTTTTCTCTTTATTACCTGGTTTTGGTAATCTTACATGTAACTCAAAGGTCACAGACAATAAAACCGTGCCATGTACAATGCACACAGAAAGTATCTCTATTCCACCATCTTAGTGCCGGTGTCGTCGAGTTAAAATTCGGGCAGAGTCACAAGATGATATACCCGCGAAGCCAATCAGGTGGCTCGGGTACAGCTTTGTGAACAGAGAGAAACCAGTCTATGCTCTCACGAAAATAGGCTCGAGCGGGAAGCGCATCTTTGTCGAAATGTTAGGCCGCCATTTTCGCTCTACACAAAGAGTGGAGGGCCAGGAGCATGATTGCATCATAGGGTACCCCGTCTTCGTTTTCGACATTCAGGAACAGGATTCAATACGGCTCCCATGGAAGGTCTTTCTTATTAGCTCTCGGCAGCACGTCCCAAAAGATACATGCCCTCCAAACGATGCAAGAAGACCTGGTCAATTTTTTCGGGTGCCTTACAAATTATGCGATGCGATCCCGAAGGCGAAAAACATCCTTTTGCTTCCAAGAACACTTTCACTGACAATGTGCCCGAGTGCAGCTTAACAAAGAATGGTTTGCTTGCCTGCTGCACATGCATCTTTTTAACCTTCTTCAAAACATTGTTTCCTGGTCCTCCACTGTACATAGCCCGATAAAGCGGCACTGGAAACACAATGTCACACAAGGCGAAATAAAGCTCTTTTCTTTTCACGCTCCACGGGTATTCTTTTGAAAATCTCGCAGAAAGAAATGTTTTACTAGACAGAAGTTCTCCATAGAAACCACCAATCCTTCCTGCACAGGTCTCGGTAGTCACAACATATCCAGGGAGAAATCTACTGAGGCGCAGTTTACACAGGGTACGCAGGAATGGATCGGTAAGGTCTTTAAAAAACAAAAACCTGTTCACAAGTTGCCGCAAGAACAGGTGACCAATGCCAAGGCCCCCGCCTTTAAACCGTCTGAACAAGTTTGTACGGCTGCATCGTTCCCACTGGGAAGCCCACACAAAGACGGCAAATATCCTGTGGAAATTCTGCACATTAGTTCGCGAGAAGTGCAGCATCTGCAGCACGTACCAAATCTTGCTTATAAAAAACAGGTTGCAGACGTTGGCTTTGGCAAAGATTGACAAACTCGCCGCCCTCCACTTCTCGGCCTTTTCGGCGTATCTTTAACTTGATTCTGCTAATATTGGGCATTGTCTCGATACGCATCGAGCAGGACGCCCATGTACTTGCCCGGGACAGTCGCCCAGGGCATTTTTTGCAAAGTGGTCAGGTTTCGTGCGCCAAGATCCATGCCAGAGCCCGAAACACTTGGACCAATTAACTCCGCTTCCTGTGACATGGCTAAACTCGCGAATAGTGTCAACCGCCTGTTTAATACTAAGTTGGTCTGGTAAAAAAATGGCCACATCGAGAGCATAAGCAAACAGCTTGATTTTTGAAGATTGTAGCCGGAAGCCATTATTACGTGTGTCATTAAGATTGGCTAAGCAAAGGGTTTCAATATACAAGAAAAATAACAGGGGGCTGTTGGGACAACCCTGACGCAACGAACGTTGAACACTAATGAGGCCCTAAGATTCTTATTTACAATCAATCTTGTTGTGCAGTTTCGGTACGCCAGGGCCACTCCATTACAGATAACAGAACCAACATTAGCATGGTCCCAAACAGCAAACAAAAAGCTATGATCCACACAGTCAAATGTCTTTTCTAAATCTATTTGTAAAATGACGACTCGTTTATCAGAGTAATCACAACACTCGAGAACACTGCGTGCTTTATGGATATTTAGGACACTCGAGCGGCCTTTGATGCCACATGTTTGGTGCGGCCCGACAATGTCCTCCATAACCGTCTGCAATGTTCGGGCCAATACTGTCATATATATTTTGTACTCGATATTTGTCACAGCTATAGGTCGATATGCTGTTACAGATCTCAGTTTATGGACATCCACTGTTTTTTGGAATCAGGACTGTATGGGATGACCTGTATGATGGAGGCAACGTATTTACTTTACACCCTTCAATAAATAAGAATGTCAAAAGAGGGCTGATTCCGTCTTTAAACTCTTTGTGAAATGCGGTAGTGAAACCGTCAGGTCGCAGAGACTTTTCCAGGTTTAAGTTATTCATGGCTTCCTCTACCTCAGCAACTGTTATTTTACTTTCCAAACACTTTTTTTCTGTCATCGTCAAGACGGGGTATCACAGGCAAACATTTTTCCTTGAAGGCTTCACATTTGGTCGCGTGCAATGCAAACAGCTTGTGATAATGCTCCGCGAAAGCTGTTGGGATACCGTCCGTGTCGATTGATAAGGTATCGCCCTACTGTTATCTCCAGTATGTGGTTATTTTCGGCTTGTGATTTTTCCAGTCTAAGCGCGCGTCTAGACGGTGCTTCGCCCACCACGTCATCTTCTGCCCTTTCTCTCACGAGCCCACCCTGATAACGCTATTCGTCCAGCAGTTCTAACTTTTGTTTTATTTTTGTGGTGTCTTCAATCCGTTTACCGGGGGCTAAGCCTTCATACTTCATTAGCTTTCATGACGCGTATCAATTCAGTCCCTGTTCTTCTCTCCTCAAGTCCGATACGTGTAGCCCTATTAATGGATTTTAATTTCAAGGTTTTCTCTCCGAGATCCCTATGCTGCCAAATGTGAAGGTGTTTGCTGGCACCTATCTTGCTAATTGACTCTTTTACTTATAAAGTTTGTTCTTCGTCCTGGAGAAGCTTACTATTAAATTTACATGTTTCCCACGATAAACAATCGCGTTTCTTTACAGTTCCAATCAAGCAAAAGACTGCACAGTGGTCAGAAAATGAGACCGGGACAATATCGTAACAAGAACACATCGGTAAAATGTCAACAGATACGTAATTACAGTCGAGTCTTGCGTAACTTTGGCCCTCAAATCGCGTGAACCTGACCAAACTCACACACTCGAGACACTCTGCTACATCCTCAAGGCACCAGTCCTCAAGAATCTGTGCCAAAACGACCGTGCTGGTATCTCATAAAGTTCGAGTGCTTGTCTTGTCAAGTGCACTCAGTACGCAGTTAAAGTCGCCCAACACTACTAACTGCTTTCCTGTGCTAAGCTTCTGTTCTAGGCTGTGAAAGAAAAGGGCCCTGCATTTTACCCTGTTGGGCGCGTTCACGCACATGATACGCCACTCCATGTCATTCAGTGACAAGTCGACCATAGCACACCGGCCAGCTGCACAGCAGAAACTGACGTTAACTTGCAGCCCCGGAAGCTTCTTTATTAAAAGTATACAGCCAGCCGATCTGCCTATGGCATGACTGATTACCACAAAAAACCTTGACGCAAAAAGTTGCACCAAGCTGCCGGTCTCTTCATTATCGTCAACTTTTGTCTCCTGCACTGCTAGGAGGTCTATATCTCGTTCCGTTAGAAGTTTATAAAGCTTGTTTTGCTTTCTTTGCATTGCCAGACCCAAACGTTGATGGTAGCCACTTTTAACGGAATGATAGGTGCCATTTTAACGAAAGGAAGAGAGACCTGCAGCATGGCGCTTACCTCTCGCTTCTAGCAAATGGCTAGATGGCGCCATCACTGGCATTGTTGTCCGGCGGAACTGTGGGGACTTGACCCACGTTCTCGCCATTGCCAACTCACTCGCTGGCCCTCAGGTTCGGGTGTGGCCAAAGCGAAGGCCGCCGGCCTTGGGCTGTTTTGCTGGGAGGTTCCTGGACACCCGGCACCACCGTCCCAGTACCGCCGTTGCTCGCCTGGGGGTGGGGCCGCTTCGAAGCAGGCACACTGTTCGACGAAGGGGCGCTGCTCTTCTCGAGCAGCGGCTCATTCAGGCTTTTAAGCTCAACGGCCTGGTAGGCTGCTGAGCACATTGTGGCCTTCGACGTCGCCTCGGCAGCCGCATTGGAGTTGCAAGACAATCTTACAGGCGTTGCCGCTACAACCTTCCCGGTGTCACCTAGGGGGGCTGGTCTGGCTTCCCAAGCTTCAACAGTCGAGGGGTTACAGCCGGAAGGTGTTGACGACGCTGGTGGTGCCGTCTTCTTGTGTGTCTCGTCGGTTCGCTGGGCAGCCTCCTCGGCCTTGATGACGTCCATAAGTTCGTCATAATCGTCAGCCCTAGGGAGTCCTGTTCGACGCGTAAGTACGGACGCAGTCAGCGTTCGCGTGTCCGTAACGCCGGAATTTGGAGCAGCGGGGCACCCTGCAATCCCGGCGCACTTGGCCCGTGCCGTGGCAACGCAGACACTGCATTGCCCGCCCGGGAACGACGACGAGGGCCAGTTCGCCGGTGACTCGAACCGGGGGGGGGGGGGGGGGGAGGTCATCCGATTTCATTCCCGCCTTCAGCTTTAGGAGTACGCTTCTCATGGTCGAGCCTTTCACCCTCATGCCTTTCACACGCCACCGTTCATGACTCACTCCAGTGACGTTGCCAAGCGCGGCAAAGGCTGTCCGATTGTCCTCATGTTGGATGCCGTGGAGCAGCCAAGGCAGGCGAAGGTTTACCTGCTGATCCTCGGGATCAATAATTACGCACCGGCGACTCTTGACCTTATTCTTTCATGGCGTCCAGTTAATTGGTCACTTCTCCGCTGCTGAGGGTGGCCTCCCAGACGACTTTTATCTGGTACGCGCCTACAGCGACGACGACTTGAAGCACTCCAGCCGTCGCCAGGGCGTGTCTGAAGTTCTAGACACTGTAGGGACGTTGACGCAAATCACCGTGCAAAAACAACGTGTTCAGCACAACACGTCTGGTGGGCAACGTAGGCAGCACAATCTCGTAGTCCTTATCATCTTCGCCATCGATCCTGTTTCCGTGGCCGGCACGGGCCACTCTCGCTGCTCCGTCGGAGCACATGATTGTACGACGGTTCCCTTGCACAGCCGGAAGAAGAATGACTGCGCCACTCTGCTGCACTTCTCCTGGGGACATTAGGAAAATGTGAAAGAAGGTAAAAAACTAAAAAATTTTAGCAGAACGTGGTTTCGATCCACGGACCTCTGGGTTATGGGCCCAGCACGACTCCACTGCGCTACTCTGCTGCACTTCTCCTGGGTGGAAAACTGTACATTGAGAAAATGTAAAATAAGCTAAAAGAACGGAAAATATTAGCACAGCGTGGTTTCGATCCACAGACCTCTGGGTTATGGGCCCACCCCGCTTCCACTGCGCCACTCTGCTGCACTTCTCCTGGGTGGAAAACTGTACTATAAGAAAATGTAAAAGAAGCTAAAAACAAATTTTAGCAGAGCGTGGATTCAATCCACGGATCTCAGGGTGTGGTCCCAGCACGCTTCCGCTGCGCCAATCTGCTTTTTTTCAATTTCCGACTTTCACATTTGAAGTCACTTGTCACATATATAAAACGTGTGGGCCATGCTTTGGCCCACACGAGCTTAAAATGTTTTGATGCCCACTAAGTCGTCGAGCACAGTAATTCACATTGGCGGGTCGGGGAGCGTGCGATACACCTTTCTCAGATGCACCACACTTTTAATGAAATGATCAGAAAGAGAACGAACGACCTGGTGAACACGTTCGAATTCCATTTTCGTTCTTTAGCGGCATGGAGACCAAGGAGCATAATTAAATCGTAAGGAATGTTCTGCGGTATGTTTACTGGCAAAAAGCGTATTCCGTAGGGCTCAAGAGGCAACTCTTTCTTTAAAGTTCACTGTAGCACATCCCAGAAAAAAATGGGGTTCCAACAGTCCAGAAATACATGCTTAATGGTTTCGGGTTTTTACATCAACAACAATTGGTTGCCCAGGGTATGAAAAAGCCTTTATCTTGTAGCGAAGTTTTACTAGGGAGTGTGTTTGTGCGGAGTTTAAAGAAGAATGTCTTAACAGACGATAGTACCGGCATTTTCTTTACTCTTTTCAGGACGTTCTGTCCTGGGCCTCCGAGGTGTGGAAAACGGTACAGAGGCACTGGAAGCACACTATCAACGAGATCCCTATACATTTTTTTCTTGCTGACACTGCACAAATATTCTTGAGTAAATCGGGCGCCAACATCCTATACGAAACGATCACCTCTCGCAGATAATCAGTGACAGGCGCACATAAGTTATCACTTGACGACATGATGAAACCAGGCAGGAGTCTCTGCAGTCTCACTTGGATGACAGTGCAAAGAAAAGGGTCATGTCGATCCCGCAGGAAAACAAAACGTGATAAAAGTTGTCGCAGAAACAAGTGGGCTTAACCAAGACCACCTAGCTTAACTGGGTGGAACAAATTCATGCGACTGGTATGCTCCCACGTGGATGACCAAATGAACACAGCAAATACTCGATGAATGCTCTTTATATTTTCCTGTGATGCGCATAATACATTCATCACGTACCAGAACTTCGCGATAAGAAATAGGTTGCAGAAGGTGGCCCAAGAAAAAATTGACAGTTGCCTGCCTTGCCATGCTGTAGCCTTTTCCGTTGCACTTCGCGCTCGGTCAGACCAATAAACGTCAGGATCTCTTTAACTACCGAGTGGAACTTCGAGGTAATGAATTGGGAGTGTTGACCAGCACGAACGGGAAAAATGCACCGGCGTCGCCTCCCACTCGCCGTGCCAGAAACCATAATTCTTATCCCAGTTTACCTGGGCACCAGTGCAAACGCAGAACCTTTCAACAGTGGTCATGGCATGTTTAATACTCTACTTGTCTGTGCAGAAAACGATGATGTCGTCTGCCAAGGCCGATATTTTAACGTGTATCGCCTGTAGCCTAAATCCTGTAATAAGTTCGTTCTGAGTGATGAAGAGACATAGAGGCTCGAGGTAAATTGTAAACAAGGGCGACAATGGGCATCCTTGCCTCACTGATGCGCGAACGCGCAGACTGTGAGTTAGCTCGCCATTAACTAAAATCCGCGTAGTACAGTTACTATACGCCATTCAAACTCCCTCAAGTATGACATAGCCAACGTTAGTGTGTTCTAATATGCTGAAGAGGATCTGGTGGGGGACGCGGTCGAATGCTTTCGCCAGATCCTACTGCATCATCACCACATGCTCATCCAGCGCGTCACAGTATTCGAGCACACTTCGCGCAACATGCAGGTTTGTCGTGATACTGAGACCTTTCATACCGCATGTCTGGAGAGGACCCACCAGCTTTGTTATTACCCCTTGAAGTTTTTTCGCTAACACCTTCATGAAAATTTTATAACCGACGTTTGTCAAGCTTATTGGACGGTGAGATGTGGCGGAGAAGCGTTTTACGGGATCTTCCCTTCTCGGGATGAGCACGACGTGCAACGTTGTGAAAGATAATGGTTCCCGTTTCGAATCATACGCTTCGGCGAAAACTATGAACAACATCTGAGCTACCAAGCACTTGAAGGTTTTATAAGGCGCCGCACCCAGGCCATCGGGCCCTGGTGCTTTCCCCGGAGTCAACTCTTGGATAGCGTCTTCGATTTCACGTACTGCGATAGGATCCTCAAGACGTGCTTTGACGTCATCGTCCAGCTTCGGCATCAATCGATGGAATTCCTCCTGGAAGCCTTCTACGGGGTCCCGCTGGTGGACTAGCAGGTTGCTAAAATGCTCAGCTATCACGCAATTGATAGTCTCGCTATCAGATGTGATTTCGCTACCGTTAGCTATCTCAAGAATTTCTCTCTGGCACGCGTAACTTTTTTCATTCGATAAAGCACGTTTCGTTGGCCTTTCCCCGGCCCATAGTTTTTCGGCTCTAGCACGTATGATGGCCGCCTTGTACTTCTGGGCTTCGATTTCCTCCAGTTGACATTTCACGTCTCTTAATTAGTTACTGAAATAACCGGGCTGGTTGATTTTCATGCTGTTTAAAAATTTGAGTTGCTCTCGAAGCATTCGCGCACTTTTCTTTCGTTGGTACATGAGGATGCTACTTCTTTTCATAGCCATCATTTTGACTCTCTGTTTAAATTCTTCCCATTCAGTGGCCAAGAAACACTTGACGGCAAAGCGAGTAGCTTCTCCAATCCTGCTGCTACTACGCTTACAAACGGCTCGTCGCCAAGCAGCTTAACATTCAGTTTCCACAGGTCCCAATTGAAATGGCCTTCACGTGCCTCTTCCCGAGCCCGGCGATAACTAAACAGTGGTCGCTGAAAGAGACAAGCTTAACGTCGGACGCTGTGTTTAAAGGGAAAAGTTCAGCTGATCCACCGACCTCTGGGTTATGGGCGCAGCACGCTTCCACTGCACCTCTGTGCTGCACTTCTCCTGAGTATAAAACTGTAGATTAAGAAAGTGTAAAACAAGCTAAAAAGCGAAAAATGTTTGCAGAGCGTGATTTCAATCCACGGACCTCTGCGTTATGGGCCCAGCACGCTTCCACTGCGCGACTCTGCTGAACTTCTCTTGGGTGGGAAAAAGCACATTAAGAAAGTGTGCAAGAAGTTAAAAAAACAAAAAAGTGCCACCATATTCACGAAGTGAATGATGATGAGATGCGTGAGCTGAAGATCCGGAGGTAATTCTGGTAAACCATGAATCTTCCGTACATTGTGCCCACTCGATTTTATTACAATGCTCCCCCTAGCGCACGTCGCTGCACTAAATCCAACGATTGCCTTCCACCAATGACACGTGCTATATGTGACATCATTCCTATTTTGTAACATCTCGCATCTTTCATCATCAACTACAAGTACCGCCGTATAGTTTATAACATCTTGCATCATCAGCTACAAGTACCGCCATCGAGTGAACACTGCAAGAACTAAATGAGAGGTGGCTACATACAGGGGATGGTACCACCAGCTAGTGAACAATGCAAGAACTTAACGAGGGGTGCCTACATAGAGGGACGCACAGCTTACGCCTTAAGGCGCTTCGCCGCTAAAATGTTAGCAGAGCGTGGTTTCGATCCACGGACCTCGCGGTATGGGCCCAGCACGCTTCCACGTTCGCCACTCTGCTGCACCGTCCAAAGCCATTCCGTGTACCTTGCTAAAACCGATCAGCTTACGCTCAGCGAGTTTAACGTGGCGACCCTTTCAGCTCAGTTAGTGCTCAAAGTGGTCCTTCTGATAATATTTGTTTAAATGCGAAGCATTTCTTAGCGAAATTCGGCGACTTTGAGCGTCTCTATCTATCTATCTATCTATCTATCTATCTATCTATCTATCTATCTATCCGCTTACGACTTTTAGCTCGCCTGGCCGTTTCAATAAAGGTATCGATACCAAACTTGGTGTGACATATAATGACTGTTTGGCAAGTGTAAGTGACCAGTCATAACATGAAAAGCAAGACATGTACGGCATGAAAGTCATGATTTACATTTCATGGTTTTGTTGCTCTCGCGGTGATTTCATTCACATGACATGTAGCATAACTGGTATGATATGACAAGACTACATCGCGAAGACCAGCGACAGACCCTAACGTAGAAATCATGACATGCATGTCATGTAAGTCAGGAGTCATGACCACACGTTCCGCTCATGCGGCGCTCGTGGTCGTTTCGCGAGCCTCACATATACCAAATTTGGTATTACGGGACGTGAATGCATGACGAAGGTATATGATTGTGGTAAGTATGATAGTAATGAGATGCGTGTCATGTAAGAACATGACTACATGCCACGCTGATGATGCGCTCACGGCTGTTTCGCTAGTTTCACATATACCAAGTGTGGTATTACGTCACCTGAATGGATGACGAAAGTATGTGACTGGTGCAAAAATGATAATCATGAGATGGCTGTCATGTAAGAACGTGACTACATGTCACACTCAATGCACCAATACACTTCGACGGGACCCGACACGCGTGCGCACTGGCGTTTGTTTTGTCGCGTCACGACGGCGATGCCACGTCAGGCGCCGATCTGCCTGCCTTAAAGCGCTCGTCGCGCTGCGTTGCTTAGACGCATGCGCGTTTGAGCGTGGCCGGCGTCCCTCCGTCAGGAATAAACCCAGACGCAGTGCTGTCTAGGTAACGTCATCGGCGCGAAATGCACCGTGTCGCATTTCGCTACGGTTGCCACTGGGCTGTGCTGACCGACGCTGGTCGCGCCAGTCGCGCCTGGCGTCAGACTGTACAGTAGTGCTCGCGTTTTGCTAGCGCAGCGTCGCTGTGCCCAGCGTGCACGTACGTCAACGTTACGTCGGAATGTATTGGTCATTGCTGATGCACTCGTGGCCGTTTTCCTAGCTCCACAAATACCAAATTCGGTATCAGATGACGTGAATAGATGACGAAGGTAAATGACACGTTCAAACATGATAATCCTGACAAGGAATTCATGTACCGCATAATTTACCTCCACCTCGTAGCGTTGTGCTGATTTTAAAGTTACATATCAACCCTTTTCATTCGTGCTTCGCATATCATAGATTCCCACTGTACGTGGGATCTGCCATTTTTTTAGTAAGCATCAAATTCAAGGCAAATTTTATTGGAGAATAAGTCACCAATACTCGTCTCAGTAAATTGTTTCATCAGAAACAACTATGTTTTTATTATGATTAACGTGCACGTGTTTCCTCCTCAATTGAAAAGGGTGCGCGTATGCCGCTCCTCTAGTCCCAAAACCACCATCTAATTATGAGAGACGCCGTAGTGGAGGACTCCGGAAATTTCGACCACCGGGGATTCTTTAACGTGCACCCAAATCTGAGTACACCAGCGTACAACATTTCTGCCTCCATCGGAAATGCAGCCGCCACCGCCGGGAACCGATCCCGCGACCTGCGGGTCAGCAGCCGCGTACCTTAGCCACTATACCACCGTGGCGGGGCGAGGTGGCTACCTACTACTACTACGACTACTAGATACATCGCGGACGCACGCCCTACGGCATAGGGAGCTCCACCTCCAAAATTATGGACCATCTCCCCCGAAAGGAGCCTGACGGGTTGTGAAGTACCAGTGGTGTGCACGGCGTGTATGAGGTCCAAGAGATGGTTTTTCAGCTATTTCATAGCAGAGTACCCAGTACTCTAAATAGTTAAGCACTCTTTCTAAACCCACTGACCCGGTTGAAACGGGCGTAGACGTGGTTGCCGAAAGAACAGTTGAAGCGAAACTCGGTGTAGCGTTTACTCGAGTAAACGTTTGCTTGAAACTCAAAGACACGGGAGGCGGGTTGGGTTTCGTGTAAGTTTCATAAGATATACACGAGCCGAAAGAGTAGATGGTGGTGGAAACATTTATTCATACTAATAGGGAAAGTTGGGCTAGTTGGTGGTTCATACTTGGGAAGTAAAAACAGCGTAAAAATATAAACAACAACAGAGAAAGAGACGACACCGCGCTGAACTCGCAACTAAACTTCATTGAAATTTACTCGCACATATATCAAGCATTTGACCCGGTCACGCGGACAACGAAAGGCTTCTTTGGCAAGTAGGCAGTTTTTGGCAAGTAGGAAGGCATGTTTTTTGTGTTTTTGCGTGATTGTTACACACGTGTTGATTATCAACATGTCTAGGCTTGTCTCATACGTTGTTTGCTTTGATGCGCAGATGGCTAAGAAATGCTTCGCATGGAAAATGGTTTGGGATTCAGAGCACGTTTATGAGCACTCTACCACGGGAGAGCCCTTAGCTGTCCAAGATCGAGCATGTCTTTAGAACAAGTGTTAAATAATTTAGAGTATAGGGTACTCCACTATGGGAGAGCAATAGGAGGTCCCCATGTGCCTTCGTAGCCGTCTGAACGGATCATGCGGGTCTCAAAAGAGTGGTTAGTGGTCTAGAGTACTTTGTTCTCTACTACGGGAGAATGGAATGCAGTTCCGTGAGCCTCACATATGCATACTAGCAGCAGTAAAACAAACAGTACAAGGGAGTCCACTCTACGGCACACCTAGATTATAAGTTATCCTCAAAACCCTTCGAGCACGATCTGGTTATAAAACCAAGTTACGCTGCTCATTCAACTAGTCCTCACATGTAACCTACGTAATAAAAAATACCTCAAAAGAGAAATTACGTTTCGGTTTCAACCTTTGACCGAACGATTCTAGGCTAACAAAAACGCTAAACATGGAGCAGTTTCTACCCTGTTCGCCTTAGATTCCTGAACAAGCAAGATGTCAATGCAATTAAAAAGAGCTCTCATACTCATAGCGATGAATGAATGAATAACTGAAAAGATGTATTGTACCCGCGTGCGGTGGCCAAACTGGATACTGTTTATGCACCCAAGTGGCACGCACAGACCACCAAATCCTAAACTATGCTGCATTGCCATCAAGAAGTTTGCCATCGTCATACGGTACAGATCCTGCAGTTGCAGGGTAAATATTGCTCCGTTACTCTAGCACAGTGGCTGCAGTGGTTGCTGCACATCAGCAATATAACGTATACATTATCCAACACGAGCCAACATATGACTGATTCAGCCGACACAAGCCGATCTTTGTCATCATTTAGAAGACAGCAGCCGGCATCCGCCATGACTTATGCTACACCAAAGTGCATCTGGCACACTTACTTGTAGAGGTAATAAAACAGCCCTGCTTTCCATATGCAGTAATGCGGCATTGTGAAACAACACTCGGCGTAAGAGTCCGTGTGCATATGGATAGCAGCGCACTACCTTGCAGCAGGTGGTGTTTTAGAGTGCAGTTCTTATGCGCCCGTTATGTCGTTGAAGAGCGTCGCTGTCGGCGTAACTGATAAAATAAACGAAGACGAAAGAGAGCTAACGTCAAGCTTTGCAATAGCACGAGCCACTGGCCTCAAGCCTCGCTTTCTTTCTCCGTCCTGCGCCCTGGTTCCTCGCACCGAGGTCATGCGCATGCAAGGCTGGCTGGTGCATTGCGGCTGGCTTCACTCGTCGTAACGGGATCGTCGGCGTTTCCCTGGGTTCGCGGCTCCAGCAATTCATAGAGCAAACTACATGCACCCTAGTGCATAGCACAGGGGTTCATGTGGTTTCTTCGGAAATATTTGATCAGTTCATGCAGTGACAAGCGCGTATTGCATTAACTGAACAAAGTTCTACCATTGCCCCAACAGTAAAGTTATGTTCGTTATTTTAAAGCACAGCTTCTAGGCGCCCATTCCTGCCTTGAGCGACGTTGGCGTCAGCGTCATCGTAACGTGCAAGGCAACGCGGAAGAAAGAGAGCGAACGTGGCACGCAGCTGAGTATGAGAAACGGGGATAACGGGGAGGAATTAACGACAGCGACAAGACATGCTACCCGACAACCACTCACAGCGCCACAGTCGCGCTATTTTTCACAAATTGTGATTGATGAGAACGAGAATCAAGAAGCGACCCTTCAAAGTCACGTCATCACTAAAGTTCGTCATTTTCAGTGTTTGTCCACATGTACTACAAGAAAGTTTCAACAAAGGGAATAAAATGCTTAGATCAATTGGTTGTGATAATTCACCGATAAAGAGCCCTGTACTTAAAATACTTCGAAAGGTGTAGGTTTACAAAGCCATAAATGAAGAAAAAAAACATGGCCTAAACAAAGAAAGAAAATTGGTCCCAATTATTATTTTCATTATTTTTACCATTGCGTGAAGAATTTAGGTGCAAAGTGAAGCATAAACGTTCCTTTCTCCTCCTCCAACAAGCAGGCGAGAAAATTCAAGACGAATTATACAGAAAAAAAAATGGCATCTGTAAAATTTGCCAAAGCAACACATTACATATAAAAGAGAAGTGGTTTGTATTTGATTTCTTTAACGTGGGAGGGGGCGTGCTATATTGTTCAAATGGGCAGCTGTCTGAACATTGGGTTGAATGAACATCAACGCACATTGACCACCAGAAGGTATGCTCATTAGGCGTCGCATCTTAATAGACGTGGTCGCAAACCGACATTTTTGGGTGTAATTATTCTGAAGACACATACGAACCAGCTTCTTAGAGAGTCAAGCCAGGAGTACTACATTAATAAACAACCTGGTTCATTTATCAGTGACCGATGAGCGACGGTACAAGATCGCCAGAACAAGTTTTTAGACCATGACATGTGAGTTTAACTCGTGGTCATAACCTCTAAAAATTGAACGAATCTGTTAAGATGGCAACTGACGATACTTAGCAAGTCCTCCTTTCCGCCAAAACCCATATACTAGACGTTTTCTTTCGGGTTATTGTTACGTACAGCAAAACTCGACAAGATCGAGGAAGTTTCGGGTTTCTACAATTGCATCTACTTTTGTTGAAGCTTGCAGACCCTTTTCATTTAGTTAAATCGGTTGAGCTAGTGTTGTACTTCACAATTGAGAACGCAAATTTCTGTAATCTGTGATGTGTAGATATAGACACTAACTTTATTCTACTCCACAAGACAAATTCTTGGAGTATGTGAAACTTTTGCATTGCAGAACATCATGATGATGAACATGTGTGTTGAAAAGAGTGGCATTTCAGTTAAGAGTCCTTGAATTAACTTTTATTTTACCGGCAGGGTTTCTCGGTTAGATGAAACGGGCAGTCTTTCGTGAAAAAGGGCGGAAATATGCGTTGGGTCTGAAGTGAGCGCCTATTTGAAGCATCATTTGTCTGCTAATCAAAGCCATCACTTGAAGTTTAACACGACTTCTTTAGGGAGGACTAAACAATTCAGTCTGTGGATGGCTTTTCTGTTATTATGAAAGGGAGGTGATTTGGGCAGCCAAATGACTGATGTCTTCAATTGCACCGGGAACGTGGTTGAGCTTTATGCCTTATTTGCTAAGTGCCAGAAAAAGGAGAACTTCCCTTCTTAAATATTCATTTGAGGTTTCTAAAACAGCATGTGTGTTGGATATATTCGCCAGATTATCAACACCACTTTTGAGTGATAGTTCCAGTCAGTGAAAGATCTTGAAAATGGCCATCGTCACGCCATGTTTGAAGTTAGCTATTTCTGGAATTTCAACCCATTTAACGCAAGAAAAATTTAATAAATAGGTGAAAGAATAGGTGAAAGAAGGTGAAATAGGGAAGATCCGTAGTTAGTCGGCGATGGATAGCGGCGGGGTTGGGGCGACGGCGAACGGCGGCGTTGCGGTGACGATGAACGAGTGGTAGAGTGGCTGTAAGGTACGTCGGAAGCAGGATACTCACGGCTGGGTGAACCTTCCTTGAGCCCTTGGGCATCTCCCGTTGTGCTCGTTAAAAATAAAGATGACACGTGGCGATTCTGCGTTGATTACCGCCATCTTAATCGAATCACGACGTTTATTCTTTGCCCCGAATCGATGACGTCCTCGATTGTGTTCATGGCGCGCGATACTTTTCTTAAATTGACCTACGTTCTGGCTAGTGGCAGATTGCGGTGGACGAGAAAGACCAAGAAAAGACTGCGTTTGTAACTACCAATGGCCTATACCTATTCAAGGTGACGCCGTTTGGGCTATGCAAAGCCCCAGCCACGTTTGAGCGTATGATGGACTCGCTATTGCAAGGGTCCAAGTGGTCAAAATGCCTGTGCTACGTGGATGATGTCCTTGTATATTCGCCTACATTTGAGCGGCACCTCCAGCGTTTGTCAGCGGTTCTCAACATCTTCCGCACTGCTGGCCTTAAACTTAACGCGTCGAAATGTCACTTCGGCCGCCAGCAGATTACTGTGTTGGGCCACTTGTCGACGCATCAGGTGTGCAGCCTGACCCAGAGAAAATTCCTGCCGTCACGAGCTTTCCTGTACCCCAGTCTTTCAAGGATGTCCGGAGCTTTGTGGGACTTTGTTCCTAGTTTAAAAGGTTCGTGAAAGATTTTGCAACAATCGCTCGACCACTCACCGACCTTCTGAAGGAAGACATGACTTTCGCGTGGGGTTCCGCTCAAGCTACCGCTTTTTCTCAACTTATCATCCTCCTTACGACTCCACCTATATTGACGCAAATTGACCCGTCCGCTCCTACAGAAGTCAGAACCGATGTGAGTGGTCACGGGATTGGAGCCGTCCGAGTCCAACGCCAGCGGGGACACAATCGAGTCATCGCATACGCAAGCCGCCTACTCACAGCTGCTGAGCGCAACTATTCAATAACAGAGCGTGAACGTCTTGCTCTTGTTTGGGCTGTCACGAAGTTCCGCCCCTATTTATATGGCACGAGCTTCTCTGTAATAACGGACCACCATGCGCTATGTTGGCTTTCGCCACTGAAGGATCCTACTGGCCGGCTCGGGCGCTGGGCTCTGTGACTGCAAGAGTATACCTACACGGTAACGTACAAGTCCGGATGCCTACATCAGGACGCAGACTGCCTGTCCCGCTACACAGTTGCCGAGTCGAGCTCTATGCCTGACACCGACACCGAGCCTTGCGTCTTCTTCCTTTCGCAAATGACACGCATCGGTGACGAACAGCGCCATGATGCGTCCTTGCGTGCTGTCATTGAGTGCCTCGAATCACGATCTTGCGATCAGTCCTATCGTTCATTCGTGCTCCGCGGTGGTGTATTATACCGCAAAAGTTTTGAGCCGGATGGACCGGCCTCACTGCTTGTGATTCCGAAGCATCTTCGCTCGAAAGCTCTACATGAACTTCCAGACCTTCCGACTGCTGGTCACCTAGGTGTGTCACGCACTTACGACCGCATACGCCGACGCCTCTTTTGACCAGGAATTGCAATCTCAGTCAAAAGATACGTTGTGGCTTGGTGGAAATGTCAGCGCCACAAAACACCATCGACGCTTCCCGCCGGATGCCTTCAACCACTTCACATTCCGACAGAACCGCTCTTCCGCGTTGGCTTGGACCTACTTGGCCTTTCCCCCTTGTCTTCCTCGGGTAACAAGTGGATAGCCGTGGCCACCGACTACGCCACGCGTTATGCCATCACACGAGCTCGTCCAACAAGCTGCGCCACAGATGTCACCGGCTTCCTCCTAGAGGACGTGATTTTGCAACATGGAGCCCCACGGCAGCTGCTTACAGACCGTGGCCGCACCTCTTTGTCGAAGGTCATAGCCGACATCTTGCAGTCCTGTTAAACGAAACACAAGCTGACTACGTCATACCACCCGCAAACCAATGGACTCACAGAGCGTCTAAATTGAACTCTTTCAGACATGCTCGCTAAGTATGTTTCTGATAACCATTACCGACTGGGATCTCGCGTTGCCGTATGTCACATTTGCCTACAATTCTTCTCGCCATGACACTGCCACCTACACCTCATTTTTTTCTGTTATTCAGCCGAGAACTTACATTACCCCTAGATACAGTCATTCTGTTTACCGCGACACCGACCAGCGAATATGCCATTGACGCTATAACTCGGTCTGCCAACGCACGCGAAATCGCCCGCACTCGCTTCCTGGCCTCTCAAGAGAACTAGCGGCGTTTGTACGATCAACGGCACCGTGACGTGCCCTTCTTACCCGGTTCATTGGTGCTGCTTTGGTCCCCGACCCGTCAAATCGGCTTGTCGGAAAAACTTCTTTCTCTTCACACAGGTCCATATCGAGTCCTTCGTGAGGTTACTCCTGTGACTTACGAAATTGCCCCTGCTGCCTCATCGCCTTCAAATGCCCCACAGTCCACCGATATCGTACACGTGGCATGCTTGAAGCCATACCACTCACTCGCTGACATTGACATCTAGATGCATCGAGACAGTGCTTCTGCCACCGGGGATTATGCTACATGCATTTTGACAATTTGTGGGACGATGCGTGTGTGTGCCTGAAGAAGAGGAAGAAAGGTGCTCTCCTCTCATTCGCTGGTGAACCGGTCACGCCATTACTGCTGGCTTTGAGTAAATCTCTTCCACAGCCTCGTCGATACAGCGTCGTGTCTTATTTGTAACAATATTATAATCTGCTAGTCATGATAATTCAACATTATACAGCTGTGCACTTAAGCAGCTTCAATGTGCTAAAGGTGGAGAGCAATCAAAGAGAAAATGCAATGTGAACAAAAAAAAGGAAAATGATCACAATTCCAACTTTTTATCAGTTTTTTTTCTATGCGTGAATAATGTTGGTGAAAAGTGACAACATAAAAGTTTCTTTGCCCGTCACCAACCTGCTCGCTGGCGTTTTCAAGAAATTTCAAGATAAGAATTCGGCAGTTCCCACGTACCTGGGAATCGACGTTATGCGAAGCATGTGGAGGAAAAGTGACCTTGTTTCAATTTTTTTGCTGAGCGACACATGATGAAATGACACTAAATATATGTACAAATGCTGCACGCACAGAGATGTGTTGAAGAGTTTCAGTTTCAGAAGAGTAAAGCGAATGTTCTGTTAAATGTACACCGCTTGGCACTCATTTGCATGCGTCATTCGTTAATGTCACTGATACACCAAACGATCAAACTGCTTCCCCCATTCATCATTAATCATTTCCTGAATATATGCCATTACAATGTTGTTTGTTTTTTCCTCAGTTTTTTCTGCTATTTCGCTTCTCTATCCCATTTTTTATCTCCCGTTTCCTTTTTTACCCTGTCATATTTAGCTTCCCTTTTGTCGTACTTTCTTTTCTTCACACCCCTTTCAATACCCATTTCCCCGAGAGCGTACCGGTGGAGATGTCCTCGCATGAGACAGAGTTATCATGCTCTACACACCTTATTTTGTAACCTTTCCGTTTTACCTAAAGTAAATAAAAAGTTCTCCCCCCTAATTCTTTGCAGGTCTAAATTACGTGACTTAGGCCCACAGATTTATTTGAGACCCCTGAAATATCTGAAGGCCCACATGACATCTTTGATCTCGAATTTAGTTTTTACTAGAAACCCACGTTTCTAAAGTATCACTTCGTGACATGCGTGCCCCAAATAAAAATGATATTTATTGCAATTTGTACTGTATTGCCGATATAAACCGATTTTTCTTGGTTGTCAACACCCCCCCCCCTCCCTCTCGGTTCTCAGTGCGGCTACCGCTGTGTCGGCCTCGTGCTAATTGGCCCTTTGCCTGGGAAGGTTGCCGACCGCTGCTTTCATCGATCGATTTGAAGATATCTTAAAGGCGAAAAAAAATCACAGCATATGCATGGACTGGATGACGATGAGTGGGGAAAATTGTCCATCAGTCCACCCGTTCGTTCTTGCTTCCGTCCATCCGTACGTTCGTTCGTGCGTCCGTCTGTCCGTGCGTCCAACAACACACGCGTCCATGGGTCCGTCCAAGCGTGTGTCTATCCGTCCATCTTGTGAACACACTAAGCATCACAATCTCGCGTCTTTTCGTTATATATTCATGAAATACAAGTACCACCATCCAGCGGACATTCCAAGTACTAAACGGAAGGCGGCTATCTACTACAACAACAACAACAACAACAACTACTACTACTACTACTACTAATACTACTACTACTCTCTTACTACTGCTGCTGCTGCTACTACTGCATACACTGGGGACGTACGACCCAAGGCTTAAGGAGCTTCCCCCTAAAAAAAAACGTCGGGCCTGCGCGGAAGGCGCAGTACATGTAGCCACAGCGAAGGCTACAAAAGCGGCCTTTTGATGCCTTTTCTACATACTCACTTGGTAAATGCGGGAAGCACACTTTCTCGATATTCACTACAGCATTAAGAATAAAAAACTTTGGTTAGTAGGCCAGCATGTGCGCTATGCTATTTTTCGTCATTGTCCTGAGAAGCGTGGTATCCGCTAAACACTTGCAAGGAATTTTGTACAAAAAATTAATGTTCATGCAGTGGCTGACGACGATGAGGAATAATGCCTGAAGTGGGTATGCGGCACAGTTAATAGGTGAACAAGAACAACCGTTTGTAATGGGTTGGAGCACTGGACGACCCACTCGTTACGCTATTCGCATTGTGCGACGACTGGTTCTTATTTCGCTGATTTTAAAACGCTTTATAAGTCGTAATAACGTGATTGCTTTTTCGACATCAAGCCTGTCTAAGGCAAGTTTGCCAACGAGTCCCAAACACCAGCGTGGCTCAGTGGTAGAATACTAAGCTGGCACTCAGTGGACCCGTGTTCGAGCGCCACTGTGTAATTGGTGATAATTGTTTTTTCTAACTTCGTGCGATTTGGTTACGGTACGGACACCGGCTGCGGCGGCGGCGGAAAAATACGGCGCCGCGCGTGACCAGAGTTTTGTTCTCATAACAGCTTTCGCTTAAGAGGTGCAGGTTAACTGTTGAATTGAAATACCAACAAAAGGCAGGTACAATTAAAGTAGCTCCGGTAGTCATAAGAATGAGTGATTGAACGACAGCCATCATGTACACACGTGCACGGTGGCCGAACAGAATTCCGCGTATTCAGAAATGCTCCTCGACTCGACTTTCACCCTTCATTTGACAGAGCTGAGCATTGCGCCACTGCTTGGCTGAAAATGATGCTGCACCACTCAAGAATCCCAGCAGATTATCGCTGATATGCAGTGACTTTCCGTGCCTATAGACGGCACTCCCATCGGCTTTCTAAAGTGAAGTTGAAGCGTTGAGTGAAGGGACGTTCTGAATTACGGGAGCTCAGGGGGCGTTCGCAGACAACTAAAGCCTGAAATACTCCTCGCCGCCGTACAGTTGGTAACCCGCACGCGCAGGTTAAATATTGCCCTGCCACCATGGTACAGTTGCTATAGAGGCGGCTGTCTTTACTACGGCGAGTCACCTTAGCACTTAGCAGCACAGTAACCCACCTTATCTTATCCAATGCTGTAGCCAGCTTATCGGTGATTTAGCTGACACAAGTCAGCTAATTCACAGTAGCCATTACTTAGGGAACAATCGCCGTCATTATGCATGCATGAATGAGGTGCATGACAGCATTGTGCGCCTATACCAAGACCCCGCATTCGCCGAGTGAATCGCGCTGCTGCTCTGGGCCCCTATATATATGTTTGTGCCTTCACATGAGTGGGCCACGCCGTCTCACCGCTTACGATTTCTCGGCGTCCTCTACGTCATACTGCAGTATCGCCACCACCCTACGTCGAAGAACCGAGACCATATTTTCACCTTCTGCCCCAACCATCTCTATTCCTGTACGTCAAAGCAGACAAGAACTGGAGCCACCCACCATACTTTTCTGTCTGTCTGCGCACATCTTTGTTATTGTCAGTGAGCCACTAATGTATAGAATGAAGTGCGCAAACTGCATCAAACACTTCAGACAAAGCTACGTGGGTGGAGCTTCTGCACATGTGTTACTACGCCAAGTAGTCGGTTGGCATGCGATTTTGGTTCGCACGAGCACCGATCAATAAATGTTACACATCTTCGGAGGAAATCGGTAAAATGTTACTTTTTTAGAGTATACAATAGAACAAGGCGCTTTATTGAAGCATTCAGATTTATTTCAGAAAACAAAGACACGCCCGAGCAGAAATTGGGTGATTACAAAAACAATGCAAAAGCACAAAGGCATTTCTTAAAATTGGTGCATACTGGGTTGCCGTCGTTGTTTTTCTTCATTTCCGGGCGCAAAAACTTTCCAGATACGCTCATGTTATGTTTTTTTTATGGAACATGAATGCGTCAACGCACGGTGTAAATCCAAGTGGGTGAAACGCAACCTTTACACGGCCAAGAACGCTGTTTTTGCACAGTGATCAGGAACGTGTCTGTTGCCCAGGCAAAGCTTTGCACTGGTAATTGCATCCTCATAAATTTCTGTCACCGCAAAGCGCAATGAACCCTTCCACCCGTAGACGCCGACAGGTACGGTGTTACAGTACGCTATTTTTAGCGTGATCGTATCAGGCAGCCGAAGTGCCGATCACGTATGTAATGCAATTTAGGAGGAAGGTCGTTCTTTTTGCGTACAACTTCCCGTCACAATTTTGCTCTTGCTGAAGACTGGTACTTTCAAGGCGGCTATCGCGATAAGAGTATACCGCTTTCGCTGATGGTATCACTCGCACACAGCTTCTCGGTGATTACATGTGCGGGAAACAAAATATTCCATACGAAACACCAGTCGCTTCGTTTCTACCTGTTCGGTAAATACAGAACACTTAACGAGCACGCACTCATGCTCGCTCACAAGCTCCGGTGTGAACTGGCTCCAACTGAGTGACGTCCTCGTTGTTTACCGAGGCAGGAAAAAGGTGAAATGACACCAGAAAAGCCGAGATTCGGAAACAGCAAAGAACGAAAATTGTGCAAGGAGTATAGGCTTCTTAATTAGAAAGCGAACAATCTTGAACATATTATTTATATCTTTTAATTTATACTTTCGGTTATGCTGCGCAGTATACGAAAATTTGCGTTCGCAGACTACATAAAGAAGCGTAAAAAAGGGTGTGCCTGCGCTTCGTAGCCTTGGTTGTGCTCCCACAGAAAGTTGTCGGCGAGTCTCATTCCCGATTCCGAACACGTCCACAGAGCATGAGCGTGGGCGAGTGCGTTGTTTACTTTCTGTAAGACATCGATGAATCCCTGGTATTCTGGTCAGCTGCTCTCGGGGCCCTCAGTCACGTATGTCTGACGCGAGAGCTTCTCTTTGATAGCCGCCGACCGCTTAAGATATGGTATGGTGTGTCCACACGAGCCTGCACTGCCTCGTGCGAAACGTAAACGCATTCCTCGTCTGCGGAAAGGCCCCCTCTTCGTCGTGTAGGTTAGCCGCAGTTTGGCAAACGCATATTGCTGAAACTACCCAGAGGCGTCTAAAAGATCAGGTGTACTGCTTTATAAAGCGAAGATCCAGATCAGTCAATCGCCCTTGGACTGCTTGTGAGCCTCTCAGTGTTGCTGGTGCTTTTGCGTGGTGCAGTGCCCCCGCGTGCGTTAGCATTCGACGGGAAAAGACTATAAGAGGGACACGCGCGTCAGTTTCCTGCAGTGTATACGGTGCTACCATTTTAAATAGTTATTTCTCTTTGCGATTCACGCAAATGCGATTCTCGCAATCCCACTTAATTCATTGCTTTTATGATAAGTTTGGTTGCATTACTGTTGTATGTGTGTGATGATTGGATTTATTGTATGCTGTGTGATGCTTGGCTTGATTGCCTTACTGCCTGTACCATTCCTGCTTGGGCTCTATGTCTGCAGTATCTTGTAAATAAAATAAAAAATAAAACAAAAATTACCAGACGCTAGCGGTAATGATATGCTTCCTCTATATATTGCGTCTAAAGAAGGAAAGGCGACAGTCGCGGAGCATACGGAAGCAGAATCAAGGTTGCCACAAACAGAGCCTGTTTTGACTTCTCAAACAGCGCTGTCGTAAACACAGTTTCTCCCGAAGCTACAGTCAGCATGGCGAAAAATTCAGGCTTGCACAATAGCGACTTTCGCAAATCACGCCCTTTCGCTCTTGGTTTTCTATCGCGATGCTTCAAGGCCGGGTAGTCCACCACGGTTGGCAGGGAAAGTTTGACAGCCTATAAAAGCACGTGTTACGTTTTTGACGCAAAATTTAGCCGTCATAAATGTTATCCCAGAACAGTGGTTGCAGACATCCAGTAATATTTTTTACGCATATGTAACAACCGCATCGCACATAGTTTTCTTCGAATCTCATCATAACTAACAAAAAAGTTGAATTTTTAAAGCTGGTTTTACTATTGGTGGAATATGATTCACTTTAAGAATTTCAAAAAAAGGTTTCTTCATACTGAACAACCTATCTCAATCATCACGTTTCACGTTCACTTACGAGCACAAAACGTGGCCCACACGTGCGAAAACGTGTTTTGATTGAATCGCCCGAAATAGAAAGCTTCAGCTAATTGTGAAGCTAGAGATATTATTATAAAATGCATTTAACCGATACAACGAGTGCTTAAAAAGGAAAAGCTTGGCTAGTATAGCCCCGGACTAATATATATGCACAAAAACGTTACAAAATATGATTTCAACTAACAGTCCCTTAATGCCTGGGTCTGTTTGATATACGGACATTTTATGTACAAATAGGAGAAAACTAACAGTGCACGTTCGTTAATTAAAGGTAACCTGCTAATTACCACAGAATGTATATTTTGCTTACGTCTGGCGTGTAAAAAACATTCATGCCATAAAAATAATGAAATTCACAACTGTTATTGACTCACCCTCCCATCCGCGCTGACCTGCTGTCTTTATTTTGTTCCGCACAGTCTTTAAAGCACTCGCAAAGTACAATAAAATGTCTTTCACTATGCATGTTCTGTAACACGGGGCACAAACTGCGCCAATTCAGCGTTCTTTTGTGGACAAGGTTGAGCTGCCAAGTTTCCAAATCTAACGCAGCCGATGACCGTCCAGCCTCAAAACGTTTATTCTCACCGCCCTTATCTCTTTTCTCGCTTTTATGCAGCACTCGGAACATCGCTATATCATGGTTCTGAAGACAAGCATAGCGGCCGTGGCCATGTCGACCTTACTTATGCTTGCTTTGTCAAGCAGTGCGGACGCGGACGGATGTGAGCCGCCGGCCTGCTACCATAAATGCGTCAACCGCGGTGCCACTACAGGCAACTGTATTCGGGGAGTCTGCCAGTGCAGAGGCCACCAGAAGCGCAGCATTGAAGGTCACGTTGCGGAAAATGAAGACTAGCAAGCCATCCTTTCCGCACCATTTCCATGATGAGCCAGGAAACAGTGTACTAAGACGGGAAAACCAAAACCATGTACAGGTTCTAAAGGACGCTACGTTTGCGGGCTAGAGGCACGGCTGTGTCAGCTACTCTGCGCATTGCGAAGTACGCAGTGTGCTGCATTTTTACCACGAAGTGATAACTAATGTCTCTTTTGTTATAATAGTGCCCCGGGTTGGCGGAACTGTTCTGCTTCCGCTAACAATTGGCCTGTCAAAAAAACGGGGCTCACGTGCTCTGAGCCATGTATCGAACGCGAAAGTGTCCAATAGTGATTTCATATTATTGACCAAAATCCATTCGCAACTAACAGAGCTGCGAGACTGTTTTGTTATAGCACTTGCCCTAACGCCTGTCTTCTGTTCAAAGTTTTGCTTCCTGAAACCCACTTAATAATTTGAAGGTCAGATACATTGAGAAGCTTAAAATATCTTTCGCGTAAGAACATTGCCCTTATGACCTTGACCTACGTGCATTATTAGAGAACAACGTTGATCCAATCCCGTGACACCAAATAAACGCTACTCGAAACCAGTTGTTTCTGTGTCTTGCGCTTTCCTTCTCCCGTCAGGTTTCTCTCAAAATGATGCTGCACGTATGTGCGTTGAACTAAAAAATGACCTTATTACTCAGTATCTTCAACTGTAGCGTTAACAAGTATAAAATATAATTGCCACAATTGAGTGCGTGAAAGCTTTGCAAGCATTCAGAGTTACCAAACGGCTTCGAGAGATATCACATTTGAGAATATTTCAAATCATAAACATTCAGTCCAGGCTTTGTGTTCGAGGCAAGTAGGCGTTTGTGTGCTTGAAAAAAGTGACCGGCTCAAGGAATAACATTGATTGCGTGGTCTAACTTGCACGAAATATATCTTGCAAAATGTCAAAGTATTTCAACAGAGAATGATTGTAAATGATGACAGAAAATCTAAACGCGTGGGAAGAGACTGTATTACTTAAACACTGTGATGCCTTTTTGGAAAACCAATGGGCCGGTGCAGCAAAAATGATTTCCTTAATGATATTTATGTGAAATCAAGGAGCCAGAAAGAAATGTGATTGATTCATGGGCTGTATCATTGTTTTTATGTTTATTTTTTACAAGTTTTACGTTCCCATAAAAATGCGGTTTTCACCATGCTCTCTAAATACAAAAAGAAGAAACCAACGACTACTAAAATTATTTTTATTATGTCGCATATACTCTATACTTAGAAAAGGTCTTCATATTATTCTGTTTTCGAATGTAGGTATTAAAATAACTGCACAAAATGTGCTAAAGCTCGATAAAGAGTACTTACCAGCGCAAAAGACAGGGCTGGAGGGCACTGGAGAATAGACAAGACAGTGCGCTGAACTGCCAACAATTTATTTCTTGCAAAGGTCTTCCCTCTGATACAGTTGCCAGTCGCAATAGTCATGCGCGAAACACAATGACAATGCATAAGTACATCACACCGACAAGCAAAGAAACAACTTTCCTTATTGGTGAGCGTGACGGAAGGGGTGCTTACACAAGCATCTTTGAATGAGCAAATCTTTTCTTCCTCTATGATCTCGCGTGTGGTGCGTTCCCTGCATCTAGCAACACTAGTACACTCTGAAAATATTGGCCGGCAGCCACACGTGCTGTAGTGAACGGAGAGACAACCTTGTATATAGTGATCCACATTGTGCATATGTTTCCGCAGCCTCTCATATATACAACGACCTGTTTGGCCGACGCAATACCTTCCACACGATAACAGCAGCTGATACATCACATTACAGGTGCAATCTCTGAATTTATTTGCATGTTTTGTAGTGCAACCGAGGGTGGGTCTGGACGGAGGAACGGACAGCTTGCACAGGCGACTCAATTTTCGAGGGGCCGTAAAGACCGCTTTCACATTAACTTGCTGTGCCACTTTCTTGAGATTGTGCGCTATCTTGTGCATATACGGAACCACGGCGAAAGCCTAACTACGTATGACAGGTGGGACTGCATTATCAGTCCCTTTGGCCTTAAGTTCACGCAGAAGGCCTTCGGCAACGCAAACTTGCACGTGGTCGGGGTAACCGCCGACGTCAGCCTTGAATATTGCTAAACTAAGCTTGCTGTAATCCTGTGCACACTTGCAAGTTTTCCTTCCTCTATTTCTGTCTGAATGTTTGTATTTATTGTATTTTAAGCTTTCAATAAATTGTTAATAGGCACTAGTGAAGTTCTCGTCTAAAAGTTACATGACGCTTTCTTTATCGGTTCCTTCGCTATATATAGTGAAGGGACCGGCACATACCTATAGGTATGTGTCGCAGTACACAGGACATAAACAAACAGACGCTGAAGAATCCATTATCACTTGAAACTGAACGTTTTTCTTTGTTTTTTTCGCTATTCTTTGTTATTTATATCTTCGAAGAAATGTGTTTACTTTCTAGTTACCAACATCCTTCATCAAAACCACTACAATATTATTTCTTTAGTTTACCCAAAATCACGGGCATTTCAACACAGTGGGTATAAGCCATCAAGAATGGCCGTTAAACAAGGGAGCGACCAGCGCCATGGACGCCATTTTTCAAGGTTTGATTATTTTATACATTTTCATCGCAGCAGTTGATCAGCGAAGTGTCGCAACGAGTACCTGTGTCTTCTACGTCACTCGACGTCATTACGTGCGATTATGCGAAAGCAAAGAATCAGTCTCTTGTGTCGTGCAGATCAGCCCCAAATAGGATTGCTTCTACATGCATAGAAAGAGAGGTTGAATAGATTTTACATGTCAAGCCTCTCACAACTTCGCATCATCTATGGCCCTAGAAGTTTTAACCCACTGTACTAGCTCTATTCACGCAAATTTTTAATTCATTTTGTGTTAACTGTAACTATATTAGGAGCTTAACAACACACACGAGCGTTCTGTATGCACTAAAGACGTCTCTTTGTATGTTACATTTATTTATTTTTTCAGTTAACATTTTTGTTTATTTTTTATTTATTTTTCTAATATATATTGCTTATTTATTTATGATACACTTAGGGCAAAATTGAATAGAAGAAAGGAGTCATTGCAATAAATAAAGTATGCAGAACGCAAGCCCAGAGCGAATTCAGGTAACACACTGTACAGATTATTTAAACAGGTTTTGATACTTTAAAACAAAAAGAAATTAACCAAACAAGTTCAGGGGTATATGTAGGAGGTAATTGTCGCCGTTCTCCAGCTAATGCTTCGTGGAAAATCTGGCTTCGATTATGGAAATCTCCGATTATGGAAATGCTTCGAAGTGGTATGTATACTTGTTTAAAATAAAGTGGTTAACGATTTTGAGTACTTAGTACTCAACTATGGGAGAGCATAAAGCTTTCCCGAGGGCTATGCCGGGTTAGTGTGTGTGTGTGTGCGTGTGCGTGCGTGCGTGCGTACGATGTACCCTACTATGAAGGGAGCAGAAAGCCGTCCCGTCGTTGGCCATGCCGGGTTAGTGTGCGTGTGTACAAAAAGTTAACGCTTTAGAGTACGATGTGCTCTACTATGGGAGAGCAGAAAGCCGTCCCGTTAATATTAAAGTTGTTGTAGTGTTCTTGTAAGGCCCGTGGGCCTTACAAGAACTCTACTGTTTAGCACCCTAACGGTGCTTGAACAGTTAGGCATTTGCAGGTTGGCACGCGTACGGAAAGGACATATCTATCTAGAAAAAGCATATGCGATGACATGCTGGTAATTCATGTTAACTTTAGTGATACAAAAAAGAGACAAGTTTACTAGGTGGGGTATACAATATTGTTTTGGCAGCTGCAACAGTTTGAAAATCTTTACTACTCTATACAACAAAATAAAAGCCAGTTCTGTCAGTTTTTGACCAGTTCCCTGCACTGAAAAAAAGCAGAATTTTTCTGTGAAGCTAATGTAATTTGGCGGACAATGACAGAACCTAACTGTTTAGTTTCTTACTTCCAATTTTTTCTCGCACATTATTCTACTGAAATACGCCTTCAAAGAAATGATAAATGTGCAGCGAAAGTTAAGTCATCATGCATAATTATATTTGCACTAACGCGTAAAATATTGATACCCTTATTTCGCAATATATACTCTATATTCCTATACTTTCGCATCTCTAGGTATGCAACGTATATTGCTCTTCTTAAATTTTCAATTACCCTTCTTAGGAGGCAAACATGTTCTACCGTACCATAAACGAAGTTGGTAGAGGTTTATCATTAAAGACCCTATGACCTGCAAGCATCGATATAACACAAATGGATCAGATAACGCAAACGCGCAACGTTCTTTCATTGTAAGCTTCATAAACAATTCGTTTTCGGCATTTGTGCTGCTTGGTTTTTACCTGTTATATGCACGCTGTCCGTTTGCATCTGTGTGTTCTTCTTTGGATGAATGTATGCGAAACTTCATTGTTAGGCCTGAGGTGCACGACTCAACGCGCAGAGTGTCGGTCCCACGTTGGGGCAGCCAACTCAAACTGACCACCTCATCTTAAGCTTTTTTTTTCTTTATAGCGGCACTCGTTTGTCCCTCGTAACCATAGTAGTAATGTGTAACAAGTATCACAATTTGATCTCCAAGGTGGTGCCGTTGAGAGATTTCTTCTGTTCGTTGTTGAACAATAATGCCAATGGCTGCTAAGGGGGAATGAGAGACAGGAGAATTTGGCTTTTAGTTAATGCACACGCTGCGAATTTTTTTATTGTTCAACAATGCACAGAGGACAAGAAAGGGTTGCTACGTTATACTCGCTAGGCGTAATCTCCCAGGTTTCAAAAAGGTTTAGCCAGCGTTGGGTCGCAGTGCCATGAATACAGTGAACTAGTATATACCATGAACTCGAGGTGGTTAAAGGTGGGAAGTAGACATGAAACACAAGTCGTAAGAAAGTGTGCGTGTGCCTTCTCTCGTTCAGTCCTTGAAATGTCCGCTGAATCGCGGTGCTTCTCTACGAGGAATATATAATGAAAAGATGCGAGATAGTGGATGCGGATAGTGGGAGTGCTCAATAGGGGGACGAACGGACACACAGACATAGGCATGGATGGACGCACGGATGGCTGCACGGATGAAGAAACGCATGAACGGATGCAGAAGTTGATGCATGGATGAACGCAGGGACGGGCGCACAGATGAACGTGTGGACGCACGAACAGACGCACACACGGACGGGCGGATGGACGCACGGGCGGCCACACAGACGCACGCATGAATGGGCGGAAGCAAGAACGAATGGACAGACGGATGCTTCTCCCCTCTATTCGTCATTCACACCGTGGATATGCTGCCATTTTTTTGACACCGTTGTTTTTTTGTTTCCCGATTGACTTATATAGGGGTTTGTTCTCTTTCAAGAGGTTCTTTTGGCAAACATTGAACTGCCAAGAATTTTTTGTTATTGCTCTTGTTTCTAATTACACATATTTACGTTGTAGAACATAGCAGATTAGGAAGCTGTTACGACGGTTCCTGGAGTTTTCTATTGCAGCGGGATCAAATGCGCTACGTGTTTCGAATGAAGGAAGCCGGCAGTGCAGAACGTGACTGCGTTTTCAAAGTGATTCAAAGTGCATTTTCAAAGTCGCAGGTGGACGTTATGAAAGGGCAGAGCCTCGCATAAATAATTCCCGGTCTTCAATTTACCTTCAGTCCGCAGGAACCTCGACCATTGCGTATACTACATCGTTCTAAAACTAACACTGCGTTGAACTCACATAAATAAGATCCTTATTGGTGGCTGACAATCTGCGACTTCATAACCGAATACACGACGCCACAAGACGCTGCCACCTTTCGAGGCATATTAGACCTAGAAAGCCAGGTAGCACTAGCTTGGCACAAACGCTCATGGGGTGGACAGTGAATTGTGCTTATAAAAAATGTTAAACAATTTCGAGAACTTCCTACTCAACTATGGGAGAGCACTGAGCCGTCACGCTAAAAGAACTATGGCGAGCTGCGACGTCGCACACTGTATCCTAGCTTGTGCAAAAAAAAAAAGCTTCTTTATTTGCTCCACTCCGCATGTGTAGTATATGATGCTATATATTCCCGTATTGAAACGCGCAAGTGTCCTCATGCCCTCAGTGACGATGGCGTTTCGTTGAATAAACAGCGAGGTCTCCTGTAATTTCTAAGGCCTTATATATCGATATCTTTCTAACGCACTTTGGTGCGTGAGACCAGATATCGACGCGTGTATTTCTGATAAATCTTTGCCAAGTTGATCAAAGTCCTTCAATTTTTCTTCGAGTTCGTCTAGTCTTTTTTGTATGCCGATTATTTTTGTTTCTATGTTTTTTTGCCCGTTTTTAATTGCTTTAACGTCAGCAGCTAGTTCGGTTTGCACTTTCGAACTTTGGAGTGAACGGCTGTGTATATCTTTGAGTAGTTTAAACATTGCTTTCATCTGCTCGGCAGGATTTTCTGGTAACGAATCAATATCAAATACGTTTTCAGAGCGCGTGTTAGGTCTCGGGTTAGTTTCAACATCTCCAGATTGTAGGAGCAAAAAAAGCATGGAAAAACAGTCGCATACAACTTCCTACAACACTTTTGGGCACGGAAACAGTAGCAAAAACGGGTTGTCCGATTTTTTAGCGTATAGACAAAACTTTGTACACACCTGCATGAGGAAAAACCGGTGGTTAGAAGCCATGCAAAGCGCACTGTTTCCGTGCCCACTGAAAGGCAAATCGATGCGCCGTGTGCTTAAGTAGACCACGGGAGTTGTTGGCGACGTCGATGCGGCTGGGAACCCGAAGTAGAGTCCTTCTGTCGCAGTGAAATTGTAAAAAAATTCATCGTAAACCCTGTTGTCCGGTCCGTACGAGGGTGGCAACTTCATCACTATCTCCCACGAACACACGGGCAAACGGACGCACGGACGGTTTCACAGACGCACGCATGGATGGGCGGAAGCAAGAACGAATGGACGGACGGATGCTTCTCCCCTCTATTCGTCATTCACACCGTGGATATGCTGCTATTTTTTTTGACACCGTTGTTTTTTTGTTTCCCGATTGACTTATATAGCGGTTTGTTCTCTTTCAAGAGATTCTTTTGGCAAACATTGAACTGCCAAGAATTTTTTGTTATTGCTCTTGTTTCTGTTAAGTGGCATTGAAAGTAATTATACATATTTACGTTGTAGAACATAGCAGATTAGGAAGCTGTTACGACGGTTCCTGGAGTTTTCTATTGCAGCGGGATCAAATGCGCTATGTGTTTCGAATGAAGGAAGCCGGCAGTGCAGAACGTGACTGCGTTTTCAAAGTGTTTCAAAGTGATTTTTCAAAGTCCAGGTGGACGTTATGAAAGGGCAGAGCCTCGCATAAATAATGCCCGGTCTTCAATTTACCTTCAGTCCGCAGGAACCTCGACCATTGCGTATACTACATCGTTCTAAAACTAACACTGCGTTGAACTCACATAAATAAGATCCATATTGGTGGCTGACAATCTGCGACTTCATAACCGAATACACGACGCCACAAGACGCTGCCACCTTTCGAGGCATATTAGACCTAGAAAGCCAGGTAGCACTAGCTTGGCACAAACGCTCATGGGGTGGACAGTGAATTGTGCTTATAAAAAATGGTAAACAATTTCGAGAACTTTCTACTCAACTATGAGTAGAAAGTTCTCGAAATTTTTAGATGGACTGAGCCGTCACGCTAAAAGAACTATGGCGAGCTGCGACGTCGCACACTGTATCCTAGCTTGTGCAAAAAAAAAAAGCTTCTTTATTTGCTCCACTCCGCATGTGTAGTATATGATGCTATATATTCCCGTATTGAAACGCGCAAGTGTCCTCATGCCCTCAGTGACGATGGCGTTTCGCTGAATAAACAGCGAGGTCTCCTGTAATTTCTAAGGCCTTATATATCGATATCTTTCTAACGCACTTTGGTGCGTTAGACCAGATATCGACGCGTGTATTTCTGATAAATCTTTGCCAAGTTGATCAAAGTCCTTCAATTTTTCTTCGAGTTCGTCTAGTCTTTTTTGTATGCCGATTATTTTTGTTTTTATGTTTTTTTGCCCGTTCTTAATTGCTTTAACGTCAGCAGCTAGTTCGGTTTGCACTTTCGAACTTTGGAGTGAACGGCTGTGTATATCTTTGAGTAGTTTAAACATTGCTTTCATCTGCTCGGCAGGATTTTCTGGTAACGAATCAATATCCAATACGTTTTCAGAGCGCGTGTTAGGTCCCGGGTTAGTTTCAACATCTCCAGATTGTAGGAGCAAAAAAAGCATGAAAAAACAGTCGCATACAACTTCATACAACACTTTTGGGCACGGAAACAGTAGCAAAAACGGGTTGTCCGATTTTTTAGCGTATAGACAAAACTTTGTACACACCTGCATGATGAAAAACCGGTGGTTAGAAGCCATGCAAAGCGCACTGTTTCCGTGCCCACTGAAAGGCAAATCGATGCGCCGTGTGCTTAAGTAGACCACGGGAGTTGTTGGCGACGTCGATGCGGCTGGGAACCCGAACTAGAGTCCTTCTGTCGCAGTGAAATTGTAAAAAAATTCATCGTAAACCCTGTTGTCCGGTCCGTACGAGGGTGGCAACTTCATCACTATCTCCCACGAACACACGTGTGCCGCCAACGAGCACGCTATCAGGAGAGTCAGCAGATTCTGCATGATGAAAAACCGGTGGTTAAAAGCCATGCAAAGCGCACTGTTTCCGTGCCCACTGAAAGGCAAATCGATGCGCCGTGTGCTTAAGTAGACCACGGGAGGTGTTGGCGACGTCGATGCGGCTGGGAACCCGAACTAGAGTCCTTCTGTCGCAGTTAAAATGTTAAAAAATTTCATCGTCAACCCTGCTGTCCGATCCGTGCGAAGGTGGCAACTTCATCACTATCTCCCACGAACACACGTGTGCCGCCGACGAGCACGCTATCAGGAGAGTCAGCAGATTCTGCATGATGAAAAACCGGTGGTTAGAAGCCATGCAAAGCGCACTGTTACCGTGCCCACTCTTGAATAGATGGACGAACGGACACACATACAGATGCATGTAGAGACGCACGGATGGCTGCACCGACGGATGGACGCATAGACGGACGCAGGTGTGGACGCATGGACGAACGCAGGGACGGACGCACAGATGGACGTGCAGATGCACGAACAGACGCACGCACGCACGGGCAAACGGACGCACGGACGGTTTCACAGACGCACGCATGGACGGACGGAAGCAAGAACGAAGGAATGGACGGATGCTTCGCCCCACTCTCCATCATTCACTCCGTGGATATGCTGCCATTTTTATGGTATTTTGGGCCAATATTATCAAATATAGTTTTATAGACCTTTTCAAAGTCTACAAACACAGCCCCTTGGTGACTTCTGGTTTTGTCCACAGATGTGCTCTAATAGCATTGGTGAATCACAAGAGATTCAGAAAATAGCCCACTGATTTTCTACAGTTTCCTTTTTTTATTTGGCAAAATATATCCAAATAAATGTTTTTCGAAGCTACATAAAAAATATAAGACATTCTCTTGTACTCTACGCACGTTTATTTTATGTGAAAAACAAAAAAGCAAGTTTTTTACGTTTGAAAAGATATTGAAACGTGCTTTCAGCTTCGACGTTAGGAGCTGGTAAATGAGGCGACCGCAAGTTTTTTTTTTCTTCTGGTCGAATGGGGGGGGGGGGGGGGTAGAACGTCTGTGACCTAGAAACCGTCTATATAGCTTTAATCGAAAGCTACAACAAGCCTTGAGATACTCATCGATGTACCACTCAAGGAAAAATACATGGAATCATTTCTGTACTCCTTTGCCTATTCCATTATAACGGTAACCAACCAGTAGTTCAAGCCACGTGTAAAGCGATCACAATGCAGTAATGCTTGCATTTGTTTGGAAGGTTGCTCGCCAAGCTGCTTATGCTCGGGAAAAGTCCCCTGAAATGTACGCTAGACGCACAGCTGTGCCGTGTTCCCTTTACACGCCCACAGTAATTTTCATGAAGAAGGGAAAAGACTATTGTTGCACTATGCCATTTGTCATTCTGGTGATAAACAAGGTACCTACTACACATCTGTCAGGTATTACAAACAATTTATGCTCGAAGAAGGCTCATACGTCGACAGGTGGACCTCTAAGAGAGAGCCCGCGAAGCAGAGGTGGTGGCGACGTCGATGCGGCTGGGAACCCGAAGTAGAGTCCTTCTGTCGCAGTTAAAATGTTAAAAAATTCATCGTCAACCCTGCTGTCCGGTCCGTACGAGGGTGGCAACTTCATCACTATCTCCCACGAACACACGTGTGACGCCGACGAGCACGCTATCAGGAGAGTCATCAGATTCTGCATGATGAAAAACCGGTGGTTAGAAGCCATGCAAAGCGCACTGTTTCCGTGCCCACTGAAAGGCAAATCGATGCGCCGTGTGCTTAAGTAGACCACAGGAGGTGTTGGCGACGTCGATGTGGCTGGGAACCCGAAGTAGAGTCCTTCTGTCGCAGTTAAAATGTTAAAAAATTTCATCGTCAACCCTGCTGTCCGGTCCGTACGAGGGTGGCAACTTCATCACTATCTCCCACGAACACACGTGTGACGCCGACGAGCACGCTATCAGGAGAGTCATCAGATTCTGCATGATGAAAAACCGGTGGTTAGAAGCCATGCAAAGTGCACTGTTTCCGTGCCCACTGAAAGGCAAATCGATGCGCCGTGTGCTTAAGTAGACCACATAAGGTGTTGGCGACGTCGATGCGGCTGGGAACCCGAAGTAGAGTCCTTCTGTCGCAGTTAAAATGTTAAAAAATTTCATCGTCAACCCTGTTGTCCGGTCCGTACGAGGGTGGCAACTTCATCACTATCTCCCACGAACACACGTGTGCCGTCGACGAGCACGCTATCAGGAGAGTCAGCAGATTCTGCATGATGAAAAACCGGTGGTTAAAAGCCATGCAAAGCGCACTGTTTCCGTGCCCACTGAAAGGCAAATCGATGCGCCGTGTGCTTAAGTAGACCACATAAGGTGTTGGCGACGTCGATGTGGCTGGGAACCCGAAGTAGAGTCCTTCTGTCGCAGTTAAAATGTTAAAAAATTCATCGTCAACCCTGTTGTCCGGTCCGTACGAGGGTGGCAACTTCATCACTATCTCCCACGAACACACGTGTGCCGCCGACGAGCACGCTATCAGGAGAGTCAGCAGATTCTGCATGATGAAAAACCGGTGGTTAAAAGCCATGCAAAGCACACTGTTTCCGTGCCCACTGAAAGGCAAATCGATTCGCCGTGTGCTTAAGTAGACCACGGGAGGTGTTGGCGACGTCGATGTGGCTGGGAAACCGAAGTAGAGTCCTTCTGTCGCAGTTAAAATGTTGAAAAATTTCATCGTCAACCCTGCTGTCCGGTCCGTACGAGGGTGGCAACTTCATCACTATCTCCCACGAACACACGTGTGCCGCCGACGAGCATGCTATCAGGAGAGTCAGCAGATTCTGCATGATGAAAAACCGGTGGTTAGAAGACATGCAAAGCGCACTGTTTCCGTGCCCACTCTTGAATAGATGGACGAACGGACACACATACAGATGCATGGAGAGACGCACGGATGGCTGCACCGACGGATGGACGCATAGACGGACGCAGGGGTGGACGCATGGACGAACGCAGGGACGGACGCACAGATGGACGTGCGGATGCACTAACAGACGCACGCACGCACGGGCAAACGGACGCACGGACGGTTTCACCGACGCACGCATGGATGGACGGAAGCAAGAACGAAGGAATGGACGGATGCTTCGCCCCACTCTCTATCATTCACTCCGTGGATATGCTGCAATTTTTTATGGTATTTTGGGCCAATATTATCAAATATAGTTTTATAGACCTTTTCAAAGTCTACAAACACAGCCCCTTGGTGACTTCTGGTTTTGTCCACAGATGTGCTCTAATAGCATTGTTGAATCACAAGAGATTCAGAAAATAGCCCACTGATTTTCTACAGTTTCCTTTTTTTATTTGGCAAAATATATCCAAATAAATGTTTTTCGAAGCTACATAAAAAATATAAGACATTCTCTTGTACTCTACGCACGTTTATTTTATGTGAAAAACAAAAAAGCAAGTTTTTTACGTTTGAAAAGATATTGAAACGTGCTTTCAGCTTCGACGTTAGGAGCTGGTAAATGAGGCGACCGCAAGTTTTTTTTTCTTCTGGTCGAATGGGGGGGGGGGGGGGTAGAACGTCTGTGACCTAGAAACCGTCTATATAGCTTTAATCGAAAGCTACAACAAGCCTTGAGATACTCATCGATGTACCACTCAAGGAAAAATACATGGAATCATTTCTGTACTCCTTTGCCTATTCCATTATAACGGTAACCAACCAGTAGTTCAAGCCACGTGTAAAGCGATCACAATGCAGTAATGCTTGCATTTGTTTGGAAGGTTGCTCGCCAAGCTGCTTATGCTCGGGAACCCGAAGTAGAGTCCTTCTGTCGCAGTTAAAATGTTAAAAAATTTCATCGTCAACCCTGTTGTCCGGTCCGTACGAGGGTGGCAACTTCATCACTATCTCCCACGAACACACGTGTGCCGTCGACGAGCACGCTATCAGGAGAGTCAGCAGATTCTGCATGATGAAAAACCGGTGGTTAAAAGCCATGCAAAGCGCACTGTTTCCGTGCCCACTGAAAGGCAAATCGATGCGCCGTGTGCTTAAGTAGACCACATAAGGTGTTGGCGACGTCGATGTGGCTGGGAACCCGAAGTAGAGTCCTTCTGTCGCAGTTAAAATGTTAAAAAATTTCATCGTCAACCCTGTTGTCCGGTCCGTACGAGGGTGGCAACTTCATCACTATCTCCCACGAACACACGTGTGCCGCCGACGAGCACGCTATCAGGAGAGTCAGCAGATTCTGCATGATGAAAAACCGGTGGTTAAAAGCCATGCAAAGCACACTGTTTCCGTGCCCACTGAAAGGCAAATCGATTCGCCGTGTGCTTAAGTAGACCACGGGAGGTGTTGGCGACGTCGATGTGGCTGGGAAACCGAAGTAGAGTCCTTCTGTCGCAGTTAAAATGTTGAAAAATTTCATCGTCAACCCTGCTGTCCGGTCCGTACGAGGGTGGCAACTTCATCACTATCTCCCACGAACACACGTGTGCCGCCGACGAGCATGCTATCAGGAGAGTCAGCAGATTCTGCATGATGAAAAACCGGTGGTTAGAAGACATGCAAAGCGCACTGTTTCCGTGCCCACTCTTGAATAGATGGACGAACGGACACACATACAGATGCATGGAGAGACGCACGGATGGCTGCACCGACGGATGGACGCATAGACGGACGCAGGGGTGGACGCATGGACGAACGCAGGGACGGACGCACAGATGGACGTGCGGATGCACTAACAGACGCACGCACGCACGGGCAAACGGACGCACGGACGGTTTCACCGACGCACGCATGGATGGACGGAAGCAAGAACGAAGGAATGGACGGATGCTTCGCCCCACTCTCTATCATTCACTCCGTGGATATGCTGCAATTTTTTATGGTATTTTGGGCCAATATTATCAAATATAGTTTTATAGACCTTTTCAAAGTCTACAAACACAGCCCCTTGGTGACTTCTGGTTTTGTCCACAGATGTGCTCTAATAGCATTGTTGAATCACAAGAGATTCAGAAAATAGCCCACTGATTTTCTACAGTTTCCTTTTTTTATTTGGCAAAATATATCCAAATAAATGTTTTTCGAAGCTACATAAAAAATATAAGACATTCTCTTGTACTCTACGCACGTTTATTTTTATGTGAAAACAAAAAAGCAAGTTTTTTACGTTTGAAAAGATATTGAAACGTGCTTTCAGCTTCGAGGTTAGGAGCTGGTAAATGAGGCGACCGCAAGTTTTTTTTTTTCTTCTGGTCGAAGGGGGGGGGGGGGGGGTAGAACGTCTGTGACCTAGAAACCGTCTATATAGCTTTAATCGAAAGCTACAACAAGCCTTGAGATACTCATCGATGTACCACTGAAGGAAAAATACATAGAATCATTTCTGTACTCCTCTGCCTATTCCATTATAACGGTAACCAACCAGTAGTTCAAGCCACGTGTAAAGCGATCACAATGCAGTATTGCTTGCATTTGTTTGGAAGGTTGCTCGCCAAGCTGCTTATGCTCGGGAAAAGTCCCCTGAAATGTACGCTAGACGCACAGCTGTGCCGTGTTCCCTTTACACGCCCACAGTAATTTTCATGAAGAAGGGAAAAGACTATTGTTGCACTATGCCATTTGTCATTCTGGTGATAAACAAGGTACCTACTACACATCTGTCAGGTATTACAAACAATTTGGGCTCGAATAAGGCTCATACGTCGACAGGTGGACCCCTAAGAGAGAGCCCGCGAAGCAGAGGTGGTGCGCAAGCGGGAGCAAGAAAACCTCGACTTGAGACCTCTATCAACACTGCCTTCAACTTTCAACTGAAGCATCTAAATCAAAACCTATATACTTCACTGACCTCTACGTTGTAATATTCAAAGAAAAACGTGTCCCACAGTTTGTATTCAGTAATGTTATCCTTGTGTATACATGCATCGATATGTAAATGATTACACCTTGTGTATATACAATCGCTCCTCCGACAACGTGTCACGCCTTTATATGATAGTATGATAGCAGACAGACAGACAGACAGACAGACAGACAGACAGACAGACAGACAGACAGACAGACAGACGTATAGGCGGACGGATGGACGCACGGATGGACCTCATTGCCAATAACTGCATTGCGCAGCACATGCTTTCTAAATACGTTTTAAGATGTATCCATATGCAACCTTACACTATGCGAGGGACGTGCATAGACTTAGGGTTTGCTAACCTTGACTACAGCCAGTACAAGAACGTATTTCGCTTCATTTCATGGACCATAAAGCCGCAATAATGAAGAGACTTCGCAATCCAGCCGCCCAGACATTGAAGAAATAAAACAAACAAACGAACATGATGATGATTGATATTTGAGGTTTACTGGTCCCAAACCACCAGTATGATTGTGAGAGGCGCCATAGTGAGAGCTCCAGAAATTTCAAATCATCTGGGGTTGTTTATAACGTGCACCAAATCTGAGCACATGGGCCTTCAGCGTTTTTGTATCCATACAACGAATGAACAAGACCAAAACAAAGTTCAGTTGTATATATATGAGGAGGTCCAACGACTTTCTCATGATGTAAGAGGATTTAAATTTTCACGGGATAGTTATGGCTTACCAATCACCTCCCCCCCTCGAGCTTTGCCTGCTTATTATTATTCATTCCGTGGATATGAAGTGATTATTTTTGTGCACAATCAGCCGCATAACACGCATGACGCGCCTGTAGTCCAGGCAGGGTTTGCCAGTGGTGGTCTTCCTAAGTGCCGAGAACCGCTTCCACCGTAGACACTGACGGGTATAGTGTTACAGTACGCGATCATTACCGTGTTTGTATCATAAACAATAGCAACCAAAATATCGACCAAGTATGAAACACAATTTAAGAAACAGGTCATTCATGAAAAAGTCGGCTGCAACCGAGCGACACCACTGTTTCTTACTGAGAAGGGGAAAAGGTGAAATGACATCTGAATACCAGAAAATTAGAAACAGGAAAAAAAACAAAAATATCACTTAGAATGGCTTTCTTGACAGCATCGCGGGCAGTGTTGAGCATAATTAGAGGCCGGATTAATAGGCACTAAAAAACGGGTCTTAGGCACCAGAAATACGCGAACAAGACACTGTTTCAGGCCCCCAAAATCGTAATTAAATGCAATTTAACTTTGACAAAATCAAGTTTTCAAAAAAAAAAGATGTTGGAACAGTGTCTGAGAGAAAAGCCAACAAAAGTGTTTTGGGTTATGGTGGTCCAAGGCACAATAGTTTAGCTTAGCCATGCATTCTTTTTTCCTACAAAGGGTTCACTGAATACAGTCCCTCTTTTTCTAGTCCAGCATGGTGAGTTGAATGCCCACCGGTGAATAAACATTCACCTGTGTATTTTTCTTTTCGGCAGGACTGAGAACGACAACATGAGAGCAAATATCTGGAGCACTGATAGGCCGCAGCAGGGTCTTTCTGCCTCGTATTTACTTAATTTCATTTCATTTCACTTTATTTTCAATTCCAACATTATAGATCAAAAAACTGTTTCGACCCATAGCCGAAGGCTAGAATAGGGTCCAATAATGCGAAACAAAACGGCACAGTATCCAAACGATAGCACAAGGCAACAATAGCACTTGTAGCAAAACCATATTGCGTGAATTTCTGTTGTCTCTGTGAACACTTTAAAAGGCTCTCCGCCAGTTTTGACAATTTTAAGCTGTCAAGAGAAATGCATGCACTGGGAGCTCGCAATGTGATCTGCAATTCTACATGCCTTGGAGAGAGGGGAAATGTCACGCTGAACGCCGCTTGACCTTCAGCTCACGAGGGCGGACCCCAACATTGTGGAGGTGACGTATACAGGAATGGTACCGCGCGCGTCAAAGAAGTACGTGACACTGCGAGAAAAATTCGAAGAGAGGTGTGTCATTTCTGCAATCTATTGCTGGAATAGGAGTATCACTGTTGACAGAAATATTAAAACATACAACTGGAATATATGCGCGTACATACATACATACATACTACATACATACATACATGCATACATACATGCATACATACATACATACATACATACATACGTACATACATACATACATACATACATACATACATACATACATACATACATACATACATACATACATACATACATACATACATACATACATACATCATACATACATACATACTACATACATACATACATACATACATACATACATACATACAAAAAACTCCAGTGGCAAGAGCTCGACATTTTAGTCGTTGTTTACTGGCTCACTGTGCTTGCTCTGCTCAATGGAAGAATATGAGTTCTATTGCATTAGAAAGTTTACGTTCTCCGCTTTCGAATGACAACTAGTATTTTCGCCTAGTCTGGAGTGTTATTTCATGGCAATTAAAACTAGTGTGAGGCAAAAAACAGCGTTTTTGCTGTACACGCCTCCGTTGTACTGCCAGTGCAGCAAACTGTCCAACATAACGAAATGAAATTGCTGAGGAGGCCTTTAAACGAAGCGTTATGCAAGGTTTCTATGAAGAGATATTGCCAGTAAAGCAATTAGAATTGATGCACGCTCTAATAAAAATGGGCAAAAGAATAAAAGTTTATGAGTAAATAACTTTTTTTCTATTTTGTGCAGAACAACAATATTGAATGGGTTTCCAGGCTACAATGTACACTATGTTGTACGCGAAGTTGTTTTGTGTTCTGAGTGAACAGTTCTGGAATTATTACTCCTTCACTACTGCAATTTATGGCGCTACTTGGTCAGGCATTACCGACGAAGGGACAAAACTATCCAAGCTGAAACTCTGAAATCTTCAATAATAAATCAGCAAGCCTTTCCTCTAGGTTTCTATGAAGAGGAAAATTGTCGGAAGGTAATTAGAAAATTTGTAGGACAGCAGTGAATTTAGCTCATTTTTCTGCTTGTCAGGTTCGTGCAAATTTCCTTTTTTTGTCTTTTGTAGGCTAATTCACACAAGTATTGCACATTAGCAGGACCATGTAGTGTCTTGTAATCACCAGTACTCACTAACTTTACGAAGCGGTGCTTGAAACAAAAGATTTTTAAAAAATAATAAAGCTCGCAAACACTTTTTGACGGTGGCGCCATCTGTCAAAAAACATCAAGTTGTTTCACGTCAGTTCCGACGTTCGTCAAAAGTAGCGCTTCTGAACATAACTAAGCCGCCAAAACACGGATGGACTTCTTTAGACTTCAGTGGCTAAATCCTGCTGAAAAAGAAAGAAAGAGAAGGAGAGAGAGAAAGGAAGAATGGAATAAAGCGTGTTGCACTGTACATCAGGAATGCATAGCCAGCAGGTTAGGCTATTGTGCCAAAGATTCCAGGAATTGCTTGGTTGCTCGTCTTTGTACTTAGGTGACTGTAGAAGCGTTTTCGAAGGACACAAAGAACTGGACCTTGCCTCCCCATATTTTTTAAGCCCGTAGGACATTATCTGAAGCGCGCTTTCCCATCGCTGGGAGGTGACGAGTGTCTGGTAGTGTATTTGTGTTTGAATATTTCACGTGACGCCGGTTCAACTAGGATAACAATGGACTTTTTTTCGGGAGACTAGCCTGCGCATGCGAAGTAGTGCAAGTGGTGGTGACTTGACGCTATGTTTTGGGGGAGTAACAGAGCCAAACAGCTTCTATAAACGTTGCACAGGGCGGTGACAAGTGCGAACTGAAGGGCACCTGGCGTCGTTTGCAAATTATCCCGAAAAATACCAGGCCTACGAGATTTTTCTACCGGGCCGTGGCGGATAACTTCGGAGGCCACGGACTCCTAGTTTCGATTTCGGTGATCTCCACTGGAGGCGCTGTTCGGACCTGAAAAAGGTCCGAACAGCGCGTGGGAGTATTGTAATAGAACAGAAGGCAGCAGAAAGGGGGGGGGGGGTATTGGGGCATTCATTCATAAAAGTACAGACTGGCAAAGGGTCAAGCAGGAGTGCAAGGAACATTATGGCTAAAAGGGAAAGTGGCAGGTCAAATGACACTCCTTGGTTTCGTGTACTTGTGGACGGGAGCAAAGGCCAGAGAGGAAAACCAGGCAATGGTAGAGTGTATATCAAAGGACATTCAGGAGTTAGGAAGAGAGTGCGAGATAATTATACTAGGAGACATGAATGCGCACATAGAAGATGTAGATGGGTATACCGACCCGACAGGCAAAATGATCATGGATATGTGTGAAAGGCTTGATTTGATCATTTGCAACAGGACCGAGAAGTGTGAAGAGCAAATAACATGGGAGGTAGGAAGGCATCAGTCGACGATAGATTATGCACTGATGTCACATAGGATGTATGATAAGCTCAGGGAAATGCACATAGATGAAGGTGGCTCCAGAAGTCTGGGTAGCGATCACAAACGTATCAAGCTAAGTTTGGAAGAGAAGTGAAAGTGGAAGGAGACAAGATGAGCAACTACAGGAAAATTTTTATCCAGAAAGGCAAATTGAAATAGCCACTAAACAAATTGAGAAAGTAATCACGGAGGATAATAAGACAGTGTGGACATACACGAATCTAATTAGACTCTTTGAGATAGAGCTTGCTAAGACGCATGACAAGTCACCCCGGAAAAGAAGACACAAACCCAAAATTTGGTGGGATGAGGAAGTTAAGACAGCCATAGCAAAACGTCAGGAAGCCTCTAGGGAACACAGACATGCTAAGCAGCGGGGTGAACCAACAGATGATGTGGAAAGAAAATGGGCAACCTTTCTAAGCTGTAGAAGGGATGCATCCCTTCTGATCAATGAAAAGATTAGAAGGAAGGGAGCTCAGTGGCTGGCAGAAGTACATAAAAAGATAGAAAGGCAGCTGCGAAATTTTGGAACCATCTAAACTCCCTAAGAGATGAGACGAGCCTAGAGCAGAACTTTATCTACAGCCCAAGGTGCTAGGCTAGAAGGGGACGAAACTATTGAATATATAAGAACAAGGGTGACAGAAAAATTTCAACAAAGAAGTACTTTATGCACCACAATAGACAAAGACGAATCAAGTGGTGCAATGGCTCCATTTTCACAACAAGAGTGGGAAAGGGCTGAGAAAAGGGTTCCTTGTAGTACATCAACAGGCCCAGATGGCATTCCAATTAGGCTGATAAAAACATTAGGTCCGAAGTCTAAGCAGGCTTTGAGAGAGGCAGTGAGTACAATAATAATCGATGGTGAAGTTCCCGATGGATGGAAACTTAGCAGGATGAGCATGATCTATTAAGGAAAGGGGGACAAAGCTGACATAAACAACTACCGTCCTATAACAGTGACATCAGTGGTCTACAGGCTGGCGATGCAGATTATAAAGGAAAGACTGCAGGCGTGGATAGAGGATGAGGGGGTGCTGGGGGAACTGCAGAATGGGTTTCGGAAACACAGGAGGTTGGAAGACAATCTGTTCTCACTGACGCAGTGCATCGAAATAGCAGAAAAAGAACACAGGCCCCTGTGGCTAGCATTTTTGGATATCAAGGGAGCGTACGATAGCGTGGTTCAAGAGGAATTGTGGGGAATACTGGACACACTAGGCGTGGAACATGTAGTCACTAATCTTTTAAAGGGTGTCTATAAAGGTAACAAGGTAGTTATAAAGTGGTAAAAACAGGTATCCAAGCCTGCAGAGGTAAAACGGGGGCTTAGGCAGGGGTGCCCCCTGTCACCCTTATTATTCATGATGTACCTACAAGGATTAGAGGCAAAATTAGAGGGAAGTGGACTGGGCTTCAACCTCTCTTTAGTCAAACAAGGAAAACTTATTGATCAGGCACTACCAGCATTAATGTACGCAGATGATATAGTGCTAATGGCCAACAACAAGGAAGATTTGCAGAGATTGATGGACATCTGCGGTAATGAGGGAGATAGGTTAGATTTTAGTTTCAGTAGGGAAAAATCAGCAGTCATGATTTTCAATGACAACGAAGGTAGTGAGCTTAGAATACAGGAGGTCACGCTAGAGATGACAGATAAATACAAATATCTGGGCGTATGGATAAGCAATGGGACCGAGTATCTGAGGGAACACGAAATATACGTGACGACTAAAGGTAACAGGAATGCAGCAGTCATGAAAAATAGGCACTGTGGAATTACAATAGGTATGATGTTGTGAGAGGAATATGGAAAGGGGTCATGGTTCCTGGGCTGACGTTCGGCAATGCGGTCTTGTGCATGAGATCAGAAGTTCAAGCAAGATTAGAAATTAAGCAACGTGGAATAGGTAGGCTTGCTTTAGGAGCTCACGGGAATACACCAAATCAGGGAGTACAAGGTGATATGGGATGGACATCATTTGAGGGCAGGGAAGCTAGCAGCAAGATAAAATTTGAGAAGCGATTGAGAGAAATGGGGGAAGAGCGTTGGGCTAGGAAGGTTTCCAGCTACTTGTACATGAAGAATGTCGATACAAAATGGAGGAAGCGAACCAGGAAGTTGACTGGTAAATACACTTAGAAAACAGCAGGTGGCCAAACCAAAAAGAACTATCGGTTAAGAAAAAAGTGAAGGAAACGGAGACTGACATGTCGAGAATGGGCATGATTAAGAAGTCCGCACTAGAGATCTATCGAACTTTTAAGCAGGAAATTGCCAAGGAAAGGATCTATGATAATACTCGGGGTAGTTCTCTACTGTTTGAGGCCAGGACGGGAGTACTGCGAACCAAGACATATACGAAGGGGCCAAATACGAAGGGGTCGACACAATATGCAGTGCGTGTGGAGAGGAAGAAGAAACTGCCGAACACTTGATAATGTTCTGTAAAGGACTTCACCCTATAGTTCAGGATGATGGCGCAGAGTTTTTCAAAGCACTGGGATTTAGGGACAGCGAGGGCAAAATAGACTTTAAGCGGGTAGACTTAACTAGAAGGAGGTTATCTGATTGGTGGCTAAAGTCAAGGCACGAGTGAAAATTAAACCCTTCACTGCGAAGTACGAATCCTCAACTTCATTATTTAAAGGAAAAAAAAGATAAATGTAATGGTTAGTTCACTAAGTATTACGGCTAGGTGGCGTTAGCCGCCGCCCGATCCAAAGGATACAGCCACATCCATCCATCCATCCATCCAAAGGCCCATTGACTCTGATGATTTGAGGCTGATCCCTTTGTATCGGGCGGGCAAGATTAATTCGCCCTAACCAGAGAACAAAAAAAAACACCTATCAACTAAATAAACTAAAACACTCCACAGGCGTACACACCCCGTACCAGTTCGTATAGTTAGTCTGCACGCCTTCAATTTTTGTCCACGTAAATCACTACCTCTGCGTCGCGCGCCACCACTGCAACAGCCTTGTTGGATGGATGGATGATATGAGCGTCCCCGTTATAATGAGGTGGTGACAAGTGTGCCACCTGGCTCGACAAAAAAATCTTTCTTTTTTTCTTTTTTTTATGTTGGCCTTACAAAATAGTGAGCGAGCCCTGGCCAATACCCTCTAGACTAGCTGAGGCCTCTTGACGTCATCACACTACGACGGGAGCGGATGCCGCGTTCTCATAAATGCCCATTGCTACGCGCTCGTTGTGTACTCAACGGCGCTCTGCGAATCCATTCGTTCATGCTGTCTCCCGTTTCCCGAATGCGCGGACGAGGCAACTCTGTCGTAAAGGGTGTTGCACCTGGCGCCCACTTTGCAAACACCTGTAAAACTTCTGCTTCCCTGACTGCTTTTCTCGCTCTAAACGTGTTCACCACTCCACATTCATACGAAGGGGTAGGATTAGCACCAAGACTTCTCAAAACGTACTTCAGGAATGTCACGCCTCAATGTAAGTTTCCTCTTCCACTGAGAGAAAGGAGAAAACGAAAGAAAGGAAAGACAGGGATTAGTGGTAAATGGGAAAAAAATTATTCGTCTGCTAGTCTGTGGTTGAGGCTTTCGTACTGATGGTACAACCACTGCACTATATTTATGCAGTGATTCTGACAACATCGAAATATAAGCCCATTCTAGAAAAAAGCATTATTTCATCAGTTCGTATCATGTTTGTGTGTTTACAGGGAATAGGAGCAGCGGACGCCAACGCAAGACACTCGTGCCCAGTGTTACAACCGTGCATGGCAGTGTGCCGTTTCCTAAGACGGCGATAAAGTATGCGGCGATATCCACCACCTCTAGCAGAAGCAAGAAAGCCAGAAAAAAAACGGTCCTTGTCAGGACCAACCTTCTCGATGCTTCGGTGGAGATTTCGCACTGAATGGGTCCTTCGTTCAACTGCCGTCTCTCTCTGTGTTCTGTTTTATTTATCACTTACTTTACGTTGCTGCAATCTAGACAGCTGAAAATAATGCACATTGCCCAATGTTGCCCGACTTTGCCATTAGCAGCCAACCTGTGGGATGAAATTATAATTTTAGTACAAGAACAATCGCTTCCGTGTGCCTTATTGGACAGCCTCTTGGAAAAGCTGAGCTAGTTTTCGGGTGTCGACTCTAGGTCTATACAGATAGGTTGGGTTTCGCTGAGAAAGAGCCCTTACGCATTTTATTATTCAATACTCCCAAAAGGACGCAATTCGCATCTGTGTTACGACTTGCGCTCTTCGGTGCGGTGCTAGGAGGACTCGTTTTATAGATGAAAAAATTGTCTCTCATATGTTTCGCTAAAGCTGAGCAGCGCATTCGTGTATACGCCTTGTGCACCACCTATAGAGGCGCCACTGATAGCCACCTGCGCCCCATACATCTGTTTACAGCTGCGCCCCATACATCTGTTTTGGGATGCATGAGGCTCATAGTGTTCTCGCTAGCAAAAAGGCAAAGCCCTTCTGTCATTCATGCATACAAAATCACCATTTTTGGCTCACTGCAAGGCACGGAAAAGGGGCTTTGTGTAATGATAGCCAGGAAGTAGTAGAAAAGAGCTTCCTGGGTAGCTTCTGAATGTAGCGACATAAGTATCAAGCTCACCATGCGCGACACCCACACTACACTCACAGTCGAACCAAAGCTGCTGACAGTGGAGAAATCTATAATTACTATGCACGTGCACAAGGTCGGCGTTGTTCCACGCGACCCAACACTGCCGGTATTCAGAGCCACAGAAGAACTTCCTCGAGAACTACTCTTTGTCTACTCTTTTTTTCTACTCTTTTTTAGCGAGGAAGAGAAAGAGTCGGTTCAGAAACCAAACCATTATTTCCAGCAACCCTTGCGGCAGCGCGGTTCAGCGCCGTTCTATTGTAAATAGTTATACGTTACCAGGAGAGAGAGAGGCACCTATTTTCCTTAGAAGTGTGGCAGCTTGGGCTAGTTGGTATGGCATTACGATAGTTATAGCGCGAGAACAAAACGACGACACAGAGACAAGAAGGACACGAAAGACACGAGCGCTAACTTCCAACTGAGTTTATTGCGCAGAGTACGAAAATATATAGAGGAGACAGTGACCATGGCACAAGAGCAGCACATGAGTAAGAAAACCAAAAACAAACAACACAAATACAAAGGCACTGAAAAGCAGCAAAGAAAAGCCTAGAAGAAACCGAACCAGAAAGGTAAAGCTACCTGCCCGCACCGAATCCTTCGAGGAACCTGCGTTCCTTCTCGGACTAAGCCACGGAGGGCTTGCTAATCCAAGGCACCTGTTCGCGTTACCTGCCCGCACCGAATCCTTCGAGGAACCTGCGCTCCTTCTCGGACAAGGCCACGGAGGGCTTGCTAACACAAGGCACCTGTTCGCGTGCCATCTGCGCAGCCTCGACAATGACCCGGGTGCTTACATCTCTATGTCTGTACAACGTCGCTGTTTCCTCGAAGAGGGGAACACACTTGCACTCAGTGCAGTGCTGGGCAAGAAAACCATCTTTCCCGTTTTTAACATTGTTCGCGTGCTCTCTCAGCCGATCGTTCAGACACCTTCCGGTCGTTCCGACATAACAAGCACCGCATGAAAGGGGGGTTCTATAGACGACTTCCCGGGAGCAGGCTGCATACCTGTTTCGATGTTGAACTCTGCAATCTGTTGATGATTTTGTTTTCACGGGGTTGGTAGATTTGGTGAGGCTGATTAATTTGAACGGTGCTGAGAACAGGACACGAACTCCAACACGTTTTCCGATTTTTTTGAGCCTATGTGAAATCTGGTGTATGTAAGCCTACCAGCAACAGCCTTCCGGTGCGGAAGACGACCAAGTTTCTTAGAGACAATGAACTTTGTGTCGTGCCGTCAGATAAGGAGGGTGGTTTCGCCGTTCTTCCTAATAGCTTGTACCTGGAAAAGGCGGTCACAGCTATTGAATCTGTTTTCAGATGTTGTACCGACATTCGTCTAGATAGGGTAAAAACGCAGGCCAGGGAAATGTGTCGTAAACTAGAGTTAAAACAGTTAGCACAGCACATTACCAAAAGTGACAAAAATGCGCTCAGCATGTTTTTTTCTGCCAAAACACATAAGGTTGACATGCCTTTCCGTGTCATTGTGACAGAAAGTGGTACGTGGCAAAAGCAACTCGGCTTGTTTATTCAGACCCATCTTAAGTGTCTAAAGATTGACGACCCATTTGTGATCAAAAACTCGCAGGCTCTGATAGAATTTTTCAAACAGTCAAATCAATCTAATCTTTTCGGTTTTTCAATTGACATAAAGGACCTATATTACTCGCTGCCTCACGATGAGGTACTAGAATGTATAAGGGATAATATAGAAATTTTCGGGGAATTGAACTTCCAATTAAAACTGGCATTAGTTCACGGAATTTTCTTGACCTGGTTTTGCTGTATCTTACGTCTACATTCGTTCAATGGAATGATCGCATTTATCTGCAGAAAAAGGGTGTTTCAATTGGTTCATGCATAGCACCTCTACTCAGTGATCTTCTATTGGCAAAAATGGGCAAAAAACTGCAGGAAAATTTAGAAGGTTCGCATGTCGTCGAAATTTTTAGATACGTGGATGATTTCTTGGTTATTCTAAATTGTAAGGCTTCTATGTTTCACTCGTTGGCCACTCAAACTATAGGCGTGTTCGAAAATTGTTTGCAGCCTCTTGTGGTGACACATGAAATGCCCGATAATGACAAATTACGCTTTTTGGATTTAAATCTGGTTTTTAGCCCACAGCACATCTGTTGGTGGTATGAACCACGTGCGCAGAAACCTCTACTCCCCTTTTCTTCTGCTCACAGTAAGATAGTTAAGCGAGGCATAGCACGAACCTGCCTTGAGAATGCTTTAAATAGGTCTTGCGCCCACAATATCTTTGCGAGCTTCAAAGCGCAAGTTTCCCGCCTTGAGGCTTCAGGCTTCCCCGAAGCGTTTATCGCGTCTGTTGCGGAGACGATCCTGCGGACTATGAAGGCGGAGCAGAGGACGCGACAGAATCTGATCAACACGGATACAGAACGTGAAAGGATAGCCGTGATTCCTTACATACACCAGATTTCACATAGGCTCAAAAAAATCGGAAAACGTGTTGGAGTTCGTGTCCTGTTCTCAGCACCGTTCAAATTAATCAGCCTCACCAAATCTACCAACCCCGTGAAAACAAAATCATCAACAGATTGCAGAGTTCAACATCGAAACAGGTATGCAGCCTGCTCCCGGGAAGTCGTCTATAGAACCCCCCTTTCATGCGGTGCTTGTTATGTCGGAACGACCGGAAGGTGTCTGAACGATCGGCTGAGAGAGCACGCGAACAATGTTAAAAACGGGAAAGATGGTTTTCTTGCCCAGCACTGCACTGAGTGCAAGTGTGTTCCCCTCTTCGAGGAACAGCGACGTTGTACAGACATAGAGATGTAAGCACCCGGGTCATTGTCGAGGCTGCGCAGATGGCACGCGAACAGGTGCCTTGTGTTAGCAAGCCCTCCGTGGCCTTGTCCGAGAAGGAGCGCAGGTTCCTCGAAGGATTCGGTGCGGGCAGGTAACGCGAACAGGTGCCTTGGATTAGCAAGCCCTCCGTGGCTTAGTCCGAGAAGGAACGCAGGTTCCTCGAAGGATTCGGTGCGGGCAGGTAGCTTTACCTTTCTGGTTCGGTTTCTTCTAGGCTTTTCTTTGCTGCTTTTCAGTGCCTTTGTATTTGTGTTGTTTGTTTTTGGTTTTCTTACTCATGTTCTGCTCTTGTGCCATGGTCACTGTCTCCTCTATATATTTTCGTACTCTGCGCAATAAACTCAGTTGGAAGTTAGCGCTCGTGTCTTTCGTGTCCTTCTTGTCTCTGTGTCGTCGTTTTGTTCTCGCGCTATAACTATCGTAATACCTATTTTCCGGACAGTTGCACGGGAGTACAAAGGCTCTCGGGTCCGTGCCTTTTTTTGTTGCTGTTGTTGTTATTGGGGAGCGGGGGGGGGGGGGGCGTCACGCACATTTGAAACGTTTCAAAGGAGATATGGGAGCAGCAGCACCCCCGAAAAGAATGGATTAGTTCCAGCAGGAACAGGCTCTTCGCCACTGCATGCTACGACGGCAGAGAGTGCATTTTCCTCCCTTTTTTCCAAACGTGACTTAGTGGCGTCTTCTGGTGGCTCAAGCAGAAATACTCGCAAGATGGCGATGGTGGTACCGTCACCTTAAGCACAAGAGGGACTAGTTGAGCGAGGTCTTAAAGCCCCCTCAATCAGTCGACGGCTCCTCCCATGTCGGCACAGGAAAATTAAAACCATCCGCGATGGACCGAGCCCTCTGGACAGCCAGTAGTTATAGGCCCAAGTCCGGGCTGTGGAAGCTCCACTGCCACGAGCCTTCATCGCATAAATCAGCGCCTACATTCACACCCACATTCACCCACGGGACGGCTTAGTGCTCTTCCATAGTTGAGTACGAAATACTCGAAATCGTTAAACATTTTTTTCTAAACACATTCGCAGGGCACAGCCAGAGCATGTGGGTTAGCAAGCAAATATTGAGGCCACAACGAATACACCCTTCGTGGAAGTCCGGCTCAATCCTGTGATACGTTCGTGGGCTGAGATATGTGCCCGTCATTATCGGAGTCGAAAAGTGATTCCCTGAGCTTTATTGAGCCAAGCAATAGGAAGGGGAAAACACCTCTGACTGAGCTTGTAGCTGGACGTAATCTCATAAAACATTCCTAAAGGATCCTTGCTGAGGTCATGTCCCCCACCCCGCAGACGCTTCACCATCCCGCACACGACTCATGCATTCATGTGGAAGGGTGTGAGCGCTGACATTAGGATTAACCCCATAATGCCCTCAACGTGCGCTGAAAACCAAGAGCTATTGTGACTACCAACCCATCTAGCCTGTCTGCAACCACTCCGAATAAGCCTGGCCGCCTGTTGCAAAATTAAACCTCCAGAGAAGGCCCGAACGGCCGACCTTGAATCCGAGTAAATCACAGAAGGCACTTCTGCTCCCTGAAGAGCTAACACGTAGGCGACCTCCACCGGAACTGTCACCTGATCTGTACAGACCGAAGACTGTTGATAACTGACACACCAAATGCCCGTTGCGTATTGTACTGCGCAGCGTCCACAAAAAGCACTGCTTTAGTGCTAATACCTTTGTAGTGTCATTGTAGTGTCATCATCACCATCATCATTTCTTGATCACCACGCCGCGCCTATCGCGCAGCTGATGCTAGCTCGAGCTGCGCAAGGATTAAAACAAGCTAGCGCACTTGGTGTGTCGGACGTGGACAGCCACTGCGGCTCCGTTTGAGGCGTGGAATAAAATGGCGAGAGAACGACACGACCATGTTGGCCGCCGTCCCGTCTTCCTCTCTCGCTACATTTGGTGACCCGGAGAACACGCCCTTCGCCGAGCGGCCCGCTACCATGTTCTCGCCACTCTGCCCGCCAGTGCCGCCGTTCCAATCGACCTACCCCAAGGCAGTTCATGCAGCTCGATGCCGTTCTTGCGTTGAATGGTGTCACGGACCAGCCGCTGATGCACGCCATTCTTCATGACGCCCTTCCGGTAGAGTTGCGTCATCTCTCCGCCACTTCAACCTCCAGCCAGCAGCCTTACGATGACCTCTGCTCTGCGGCGCTTGCCAGCTATGGCCTCACGTACCGACCACTTCCAGGGACCCGTGACTTTCAGGTTTTCCCTGCGTCATAGCGTGCTGGACCCTCCGGCCCGAAGCTCTCATCTGACCGCAAACTAACTTCCCCGATAACGTCTCCCTCCACGTTTGGTCCAGCCACTAGCGCAGTGATTATCGCACCTGGTCACAGATCCGACGAGGTTCTTGAAGTCGTTCCTGCTGCCAGCAACCTGTTCACCACGAAGTGTGTTTTTTCGAAGTCCTCGGCCGATTGTCCTTCTGGCACGATTGCTACCTGCACGTTTTCCACGAAAGTGACGGCACGTGACACCGTGGCCCCACCAGACTCCATGACCACCTTGCCGCCCGCCTCGGAGTCTGGCACAGGTGACCTTTCGCCCGTTATTGACTTTCCGATCTCGAAGTTCTCGCCTTCAACAACGTCCGATAAACGAGACTTAACTTCTCGTCTGGCCACTAGCGACGCGTGTCCTGCGCCTGACTGCCCATCCGCCACGGTTCTCGACATTTGGGCTGAATGCAACCAGTCAGCCACGAGGTTTGTGTTTTCATCGTCCTCGTCGGACGACGCTGCAGGCATGCTTACCACCGGCTTGTCTCGGCTGACCTCCATGGCTCACAACACGGCTGACACGTCAGGTTCTACGACGGCAACATCACCGAACGCCCTGGTGGCTACCACGACTATGGGCATTGTCACGCCCGCTATTCAACTCCCGGTTGCGGAACCTTCACCCTCCCCGATGTCCGAAGGTGACTGTCGACTAGCCTCAATGCTCTGCACGTCGTGCCAGCAACGACCACCATCGTCCTTGCAGTTTCCCGCTGCTGAAGTTAAAGCCACAAGCCATCAACCTCAGCCAAGCTTCCAAGACGCTCCGAGTATGACGGACGCGCTTGAGGACAACGTGCCCGGTCCGCTTCAGACAGGGCACACCAGGCATGCCACGCCTGCGGTGGAGCAATCTAGGGGGTGTTGGCTAGAGGCAGCCATCAATTATGCAGACCTGCACGCCAACCCTCGTGCGCGGACTACCGGAGGTCATTACACGACCACAGGTGTCCCGTCCAATACTCCGGGCGAGCCCACGCTGGCTGGGTTCCACCACCACCATTCCCCGGAGCCTTTGCCTCCGGACGGCAACAACCAGACGTGTGTCCACAACGCCAGCTCGTGTTTCACAACCGCGACGACGCTCATACCTCTTACGTGTCTACCACCCGTTACCCTACGTCGGCGACGACTACGTGCTTGGCTTCACACATTGCGACAACTTTTGAGCCGCCCTGCTGCGCAGCCCCGAGTTACAGTCACAGCCCCCAAGGGGGCGCAAGCGCCTACTTGGCCTATCCGACGCAATGTCCTACCACTAGTCATGTACCCGACTACCCACCGTAAACTTGGCGGCATTGTTAGGACACGTTCCTTCGCGCGCCGGCACGTCTATCTATACCGGCACGTCAGACACCGCTCGACTTTGAGGTCTGTGTTGCGTCGACCTCAACGTCAAAACCCGCACTGCCGACCCTCTGCCGACGTTAGCAGCATGACCTCGCGACACACGGTCCACTCTTGGCCTGTCCGACCAGGTCATCGTGAGACCCACTTGTCGGCAACCACAGCGACCCGGCACTTCCTTATTCGTTCCTTGCGCTTCTCCCAGAGTCGCCCAGCGGAGACACACTGCTTACCGATGGCCCATAAACGTTGACAATCTGGACTTGCCAAATGAACGCTTTATGGATTGTCGTTCATGTATATAGCATTTGTCGCTCTCTTTCTTTTTCATATGCCTTCAAATCGCGCAAAGCGCTAGGGGGGAGCCCTGTAGTGTCATTGTAGTGTCACTATCACCACCATCATTTCTTGATCCCCGCGCCACGCCTCTCGCGCAGCTGATGCTAGCTCAAGCTGCGTGAGGATTAGAACAAGCTAGCGCACTTGGTGTGTCGGACGTGGACAGCCACCGCGGCTCCGTGTGAGGCGTGGAATAAAGTGGCGAGAGAACGACACGACCACGTTGGCCACCGTCCTGTCTTCCTCTCTAGCTACACCTTGTTACCTACTTTTTGAAGAATAGCCCGAGCTCGAGCCACACGGTGGCCTGCATGGTGCAACGGATGAACGTAAGCGGAATAGGATCCACCATAATATCCTCTCGCTCGTCACGTGTGAGCTGAACTCCTTCAGACACCGCTATCCTAGGAGCCGCAATGCCAGCCTCATCCATGATCTTCAAATTAGTCTAGGTTGGACAGACGAGCTACCTGTGCCGCAAAGTGCGATTCAATCAGCTCATGAACTGGGTTGTGCAAACAAAGCTTTATTAGCCGCTCAGTGCTAGTAGTCTGTGGAATTCCCAGAATCGTATTGAGCCCAACCCTGATTACCATATCAATCTTCTTCTTCGCTGTCCCATTCCAGTGCAAATATGGAACCGTATAATTTACATTACTAATAAAGAACGCGCCAAACACCCATAGGAATAGATCCTCTCTCAAACCACCACGCTTGCTCGTAATTCGAGTGTGCAGGCGCAAGATGTTGTTCGCCTGACCCCTCAGTCACTCGATTTCGCCGTCGTTACAGCCTCGCGCGTCAATCCATAGAACCAGGATCTTCATAGAATTCACTCTTGGAACTACCATCCCCTCTCGAGGCCGCAGCTTCTCAGGGAGACAATTCAAAGGCTCGAGATTCCGCATACCCTGGCGCGCATTTCCTAACACTAAGAGCTCCGACTTCTTCGGAGAGAGGGCGAGGGTGAGGCCCGTACCCTCTAGAAAACGCTCAGTGACGTCCAGCGCCTCCTGCAGAGACCCTTCCAGCGTGGCCAGAGAGCCGCCCGTGCACCACACGGTAATATCGTCCACATGAATAGCATGCCCAACGCCAGGCACTCCAGCTATATTAGTTCCGACAGCCTGTGCAGAGAAATATTGAAGAGGCAAAAGTGACAAAACCGACCCTTGGGGCGTGCCCCTTTCTCCTAACTCATACTCGTCACTCGAGACTGAGCCAAACTTCGAACGTGCTCTCTGCCCCGCAAGAAAAAATTGCGTTAACCGATAAAATTTCGGTTCCAAACTCAAACACGGGATTTCTCTCAGGATGTGCTCATGAGCGAACATATCAAATGCCGTAGCAAGATCCAACACCAAAATCCCCTTGACATCACGCGTGTGATTATCCAGAATGGCCTACTGACTGAGGAGAAGGGCATCCTGTGTGTACAACGCTGGCCGGAAACCAACCACATTGTGTCTGAAGAGTTCATGTTGCTCTATGTACTCCGTGGCCCGATTATGAATCGCATGTTTGGCAACTTTCCCTAGAAACTATGTTACTGAAATCGGACGCAGATTGTCTACATGTGGAGGTTTACCTGGATTAAGGATGAGAACCACCGTGACAGCACGCCACTCAATCGGCACATGCCCAGTAGCCCACACGTCATTAATTTCTTTTGAAAGAATTTCAATCAACTTATGGTCAAGGTTATTTAGGAGTCTATTTGTGATCCCGTTCGCGCCAGCAGCAGGCCTACCATTAAGGTTAAACAGAACATGCCTAATTTCTGACACCATGACAGGAGAATCAAGCTCCGGCCTGTCAGCACCCTCATAGTCGGTCAACACGTCATTCCCAGTCACATTTTTCTTTCTAAGGGTCATGTACTGGGTGGCAAGATCATGGGCCATCTCCGCCTCCGCCATTCCCATATGAAAGTGCTTCCTAATGATCAGATCCGTTGCCAGGCAAGCCGCCTCCTTGAACGCCTTGTCATTAGGAAGTCTCTTGAGCAGGCCCACCTGCTACCTCTACGCGTTCAGTGGTCCGTCTCATAACACTTCTCCATCCATTGTTGTCGGCCAAGCTCTTTGGCCTAAGTGTCAATTTCTTTATTCAGCAAGGGTATCCTCGCCCTAAGCCTCTGCGTACGCCACTAAGTAGGCCATTTTTACCTTGCAGTAAATGCGCCAGTCTTGAATCCCTTTTCGAAACTTCCAGCCGCGTTTCAATCTCCTTCGTAGCCCTTTCTACTGTGCGTTACTGCTGACAGACATGCCCTGCAAAATCATCGTCATCCGAGGTATCCTCGCCTCTAATGCGCCTGAAGCGATCACAGTCCACATATCTGTGCTTAGAAGTTGGTGGTAGCCGTATCCCAATAAGCGTCTCCAGAATGTAGTGATCACTGCCCAATTCCTTCTGCAAGTTACCCCACTCCCCGTCCACATCCCTTAGGAATATCAGATCAGGAGTGCTATCTCTCTTAACCGAACCTCTCTATCTCGTTGAAAACCTAGGATCCGTGATTAGCGTCAACCCAAACTCCAAGGCCCGATTTAATAAACACATACCCTTAACAGTACTGCGGGGTGTCCCCATTCCATATTGGGAGCGTTAAAATATCCTGCAACAACCAAGGCATTACCCCTGCATTCGGAATCGCAGCCGAGAGCAAAGTCCCAAAGTCTCTCTGCATGTCTGACGGAGAACTATATACATTCAAAACAAAAATACAAGCCCGACATTTGCGGCTCGGAATAATCTCCACCAACTGGGCTTCAAGCCGAGACTTGTACTGAGGTATATCATGTGCGAGGAAACACAACTCTTTTGCAACTAGGACTGCTATCCCCCGTCCCGTGTCTCCACGGCTGGCGACAGCTTGGTACCAGGGAAACGTCATCAACGTTTCCTGTAAGTGAATGACCTCCGGCTTATTTTCTGCCGATTGCACTAGCTGGACCAGAGCAGCTCTACGCTTGCTGCAACTGGCACAGTTCTACTGCCAGATTCTAAATCTCCCTGGCGTCTCTGCCATGTTTACGGAGCACACACCATCATATCAGCCACGCTGGTCTCCTTGCTAGGACCGGGACCATGCAACTGCGATTCAGGTGCCAGCTCATGCATACCCTTAGCAAGAGCGTTTGGACGCTCTAACACTGCGATTTTATCCTCCAAAGAGGACAGAAAATTCATTATACAATCTGTAGTGAAGAGGTAGCCGTGTTTGGTAGCCGCATAAACTGAGGCAGAACACGGCGGCTTTTGGCCATTTCGAAGTGGCGGCATACCTTAGTTTTCTCCATAAGTACCAGTCTATCATCTACGCCAACCTCCAAAGACGTGCTAGCTTCCACCTCTACTGCCACAACTGCAGCCGTTCTTTCTGATTACTCCTCAGCAGGAGCCAGGACTTTCTGCTTGGCTTTACACCAAAGGGGATCATCTTTCTTACGATCGCGCTGTGCCCTCTCCTTGGATGACTCAAAAGCCGCCTTGAGTTCCGCTTAGTTCCTGCTGCTTATTCTCGGCCTCCAGAACTTGCATACGGGGATTCACAAGATGTTCTGACCTGTCTCTCACTGATGACTGGCCTCTTCGTTCAGGAGGCCCTGGCTTCAGCTGACTCTTGACTTTATCTGTCTACGTTGTAAGCTTCTCAAGTTGCCCGCGACTCCGGCTGCGGGACTGCGCCGACGCCTGATGACGCGAAGACTGCTACCCAGCCGCACCTGCTCGAGTCGCCAACCGAGAGCGTTCCCTGTACCGGGAGCGCAAGCACTCTTTGGACCGAAACCGAAGGATAAAAGTCATCCCCGCAGCTGCAGTCTCTGTTGATGATTTGCCACCCTCAGCCCCGCCGGCGTTGTCCCGAGCCGCCTTCTGCTGCTTTCTTGCGCGCTTTTGACGATGCCACCTCCGGAGCCAAACCACATACGGCTCCTGAAAGCACCCCTTGCATTCCTTGCAACCCGTAATGTGTGGGCCACCACACAACTTACACTTTGGCTCACACACATTATGCTGAACTTCATCCGTCAGACCCGCGTCCACGGGTCTATACGGGTCGTCACGGGTCCACGGGTAGTCAGACCCGCGTCCATATCCAAGACACTTTGATTTCTCCTACACACTGCTAGGGCAAACGTCAGCCCGACGACCAACTTGACCGCAGGCCTAGCAAACGTCCACCTGGCGACAATAAAGGTAGCAGGGCACAAGCGCCGTTCCACACACCATCGTGTTAGGCACCTTCATACCGTCAAAGAGCACCCCTACAGCCGATGTAGTCTTAATGCGCTTCACCTCTTAGACCATTGGGTTCCGACCAGTAGCAACCATGTGCTTAAGCGCTTCTTTATTAATGGGCGGGTCAATGTTGCGAAGAACACCCTTACAGGTGTTCTCCGGGACCACGACATACGCCTATTAAAGCTCGCCGAAGACAAGGAGAAGAAGAAGACAAGGGGCACGTAAGAGCACGCGCGTTACAAGCAAAATAAATAAAAAAGGTTCTTGCTGTTTGTTCGAATCGAAGGCAGTCCACGCTTGTCTCGTCTCGCTTCTGCGACATGGTGCCATGACTAGGATAGCGTTTTCTCCTTCTACCACTGGCCACGGAATACCAGGATGAAGGACAGGCTACAGAGGACGGACGAAGAGGAGGCCCAGTGCCAACCGACGGCAGCGACACGCGACATAGCTATCTGAGAGAACGGCACAGACACGGAGGACGACACAGCCACGGATGAAGATTCGCCGCTGAAATATGTAAGCGACCAGCTGTTTCCTCTATTATTCAAAATGCACAGGGAAGTAATTTCGAAGAAAAGAAAAACGCTGAGGACGCAAATAACCCACCTAGCGAGCGAAGCAGAAAATAAACTTCATGACAATGAAGAGCCTACAGCAAAATCGGTGATAGCCAGCCAGATTAGAGGCATAACCGACATGTTGAATAAAGTTGACGAACAGATGGAACATTTCATAATGCCAGAAACAGCCAAAGCCGAGTTTGCGAGGACCACTGAGTGCGAGTTAAAGACGATTAGCATTCTGCATAACATCAATGCCTACGTTTGTCGACAAGAACGGCGCGAGCCAGTGAGCAAACAGGTCACTTCAAACGACTATGCCAGGCAAGCGCCGCAAGCAAATGCAGTAAATCTACCAAAGGAAGAATTAATGAAACTTGATGGCGACAGGAGGAAGTGGCAGAGATTCTGGCATCAGTTTGAATCGACTGTTCACGTGTGAACAGTATTAAACGAGAATCAAAAGTTCATGACCTTCTGTCATCACTAACCGGGAGAGCGGCAGCTGCCGTGGAGAGACTTCAATATTCAGACAGCAATTATGTGAAAGCTATCGACATGCTCAAGCAGCGATACGGGAAAGACGAAGTGCTTGTAGAAATGCACATGAAAAAGCTAACTAACTTGAGTACAGTAACAAGGTGCAGCGACTATGAAAGACTGAGAAGACTGTCAGAAAAAGTACAAGTCCATACACGTGGGTTGGAATCCGTAGGCATGAAAATCGAGTCCTATGCATAGATGCTATTACCAGTTGTGAAAAGATCTTTGCCTGTGGAGATTCACATGCAGTACCAACTGAAACAATCAGTATCGGCCGGTAAGTTTTCAGATCAAGATCACAATGCAACTAAACATTATGAAGAAACTCTGAAGCACTTCATGAGGTATATAGAAGACCAAGTTGACTGCAGATAGGAATTGGTAGAAGCCAAAAAAAAAAAAGCCACGGCAAGAAATTTGACAGTAGGCAACAGAAAAGGGTGGTTAATTTTCAGAGCACCACGGCAATGTTTTGCATATTTTGTTAGACTAATACCCACTGTTTTGATGACTGCAGAAAGAATATGCCAGATGAAGAGAAAAAAAAATGGCAGCATATCCACGGAGTGAATGATGGGGAGTGGGGTGAAGCATTCGTCCGTCCATTCGTTTTTGCTTCCGTCCGTTCCTGCGTACGTCTGCGTAACTGTCCATGCGTCCATCCACCCGTCCGTGCGTGCGTCTGTTCGTGCGTCCGTCCCTGCGTTCATCCATGCATTCGCGCCTGCGTCCGTTCATGCGTCCATCCATGCATCTGTCTGTGTGTCCATTCGTCCATCTATTCAGCACTCCAAGTACCACCATCTCGCATCTTTTCATCATATATTCTCCATATAGAAGCACCGCCATCCAGCGGACATTTCAAGGACTAAACGGGAGGGGGCACATGCACACTTTCTTACGGCTTGCGCTTCGAGTTTACATCCCACCTTTAACCACCTCGAGTTCATGGCATATACTAGTTCACTGTGTTCATGGCTATGCGGCTGAACGCTCGCTAAACCTTTCTAAAACCAAGGAGGTTACACCAAGCGGCCACAACGCAAGGTACTAACCACTATACGATCACGGCTATCCCGGAGGACCCTTACCTCCTACACCGCATTCATCCATCCTGTTATCCTTCCCCCTCTTGTAAATTTTGTGCCTCCTCCACAGCAGACTTGAACCACATCATGTGGCGCTGCCCTAAGCACCCTCTTCCCCCATTCCTGAAACGCCTAATTTCTAGTGAGGAGCAGTGGGAGGCTGCCTTGCGCAGCTCGAGGCCCGCTATCCAGGAGGCCATCCTGGAGTGGGCTGAGAGGGTAGAGGAGGACTACTTCAAGTAGTTCATCCCCACCACACCCTTTCCTGTTGCCCCCTTCCCTTTAACAAGGGATAAATAAAGTTGTTCATTCATTCATTCATACACCAAGCGAGTTTTAACGTAGCAACCCTTTCTTGTGAGATTGTGCTCAATGTACATGCCAATAGCTGCTAATGGGGATCGCAGCGTGCGCGTTACCTAAAGGCCGAATGCTCCTGTCTCTCATTCCCCCTTAGCAGCCATTAACATGTGCATTGAGCGCTCTCTTTTATTGTTCAACAACGCATAGAAGAAATCTCTCACTGGAACCACCTTGGAGGTCAAAATAGTAAGGACCGATATTTTCGGGTATGTGCCACTGGTGGTTACGTACTACGAGGGACGCAAAAGCCACGCCATAAGAAGCTGCGCCCCTAAAAATGAAGCTAAAAGCGTCTCATAGATGCTTCCGTTGCACGACGCCTCACCACATCGCCATAATATGCAAAGAAAGCATAATATGCAAGATATGCCGGAAAAGGCACGCAACGTCTATGTGCCGGGGAAAAAAACTCAGAGCGAAGTGCATTGAGGCCATTTAAGGTAAAAATGAAAATCAGGAACAGCAAATGTCAACCTGCCAGTACACAAATATATCATCAAGCATTTTTCTGGAGACTGCAATGGCAATAGCAGATGGTAGAAACAATTTGTGCTATTGTTGGGTTCTGTTGGGCCCCGGTAGCCAAAGAACATTCATCCTTAAGAGCTTGTCAAAAAAGCTTGGTTGCCCGTTCAAAGGAAGAGAAAGACTGGCATTAGTCTTTTTCGGAGGAGGACAAAAGGAAAATACTATGCATTCAGTTGAAGTCAAACTTGGAAGCGCTTATAGTGGCGAAGAGGATTTGTTGGAAGCACTCCAGGTTGATGTTATATCAAAAGAAAGAATACCGTTCCTGCCAGTTTCACTGAAAAAGAAGTATGAAGACGACGGAATAAAGTTGGCTGACGGTTTATGTATAAGCACAGACTGCTGAGAAATCGGAATCCTTGTTGGATCAGACCAGTACTGGCAAAGTATGACTGGAGGCATGCGAGAACTAGAAAAGAAGCGGACAGCAACAGAGACCATATTCGGTGGGACGGTGCAGGGCAAAACTAAGCTAGCCACAACGTTAATGAAACGGTCAACCATTATGGTACTTCACAGAGAAGTGAACAAGTCCGACATAGAGAGAGAGCTAATTCATTTCTGTGACATTGAAACCATCGACATAAAGGGCACTGAGCAAGACACAAAGAAAGAAGAGAGCGTGATGGAGTATTTTAGCAAGAACTAAAAGTGTGAAGAGAAAAAATACTCAGTACGACTTCCATGGAAAAACACCGTGGAGATTGATGAAAACAAAAGTGTCGCATTGACCAGATTGAAGGAACTCACTCGAAGGTTACGGAAAGACGAAAGTGTATTGCGACGTTACGACAAAGCCATCAAAGAGTACTTGACTAGCGGAGTGGCAGAAGTGGCCCAGGAACAAAGGAAATCAATGACACACTCCTACTGCATGCCGCATTAAGCCATCATGAAGGAATATAGTCAAACAACAAAGACAAGAATAGGATTTGATACGTAATCATCGAACACAAAAGGGTCATCTTTCAATGAAAACCTCGAAACTTTACCAAATCTCAATTGTGATCTCGTTGACATGCTGATGAACTTTTGACACCATCGCATTGCAATGAAAGCTGATATTGAGAAGACATTCTTGCAGATTTCGATACATGAAGAGGACAGAGACGTGCGGCGTTTTCTTTGGTGGGGTAGAACTTCAATTGTAAGTGATGCGAAGATCGTAACATGCAGCATGTCAAGAGTGACGTTTGGCACTGCCCCCAGTACTTTCTTGCTCGCAGCAACAGTACAGCACCACCTCATCAAGTTGGAGGAGAAATTTCCTGAGACTAATAAACAGCTGAGGAGAAGCGTCTACGTCGACAACATAATAATGATAGCCGAATCACCCAAGGAAGCGGAAAAACTTTACTGGGAGTCAAAGGAGATTTTTGAAGAGGAGTCAATGACTCTCAGAAAGTTCAACACAGATGAGCCTGGATTACAACAAACATGAAGAAAGAGGAAAACGCAGGCTTCGTTGCTTCCACCGAAATAAAGGTCTTTGGCATCAGGTGGAACTTCAAGGAAGATAGGCTGTACCATCGTTTGACATAAAAATACATAGATACCAGTGGTGCGCTAAAGAAGCGCCCAATGTTACAGTTCACTGCAAGAATATACGATCCTCTGGGACTCTTTAATCCATTCATGGTAACAGCCAAGCGAGAAATACAAATCATGTGGAGGAAAGGGATGTCTTGGGACGACACACTGCCAGATGATGAAACGGAGACTTGGAGGAGATGGATTAAAGAGCTGGAATCGATTCAAGAGTTAAGTGTACCACGATGGTTAGATGTAAGACAAAGGACGAAGCCTATTCACTCGGAACTTCACTTGTTTTACGATGCAAGTGCATATGCATACAGAACAGTGGCCTAATTGATATATCACTACGAGAAGGAAAAGTAGGCCGCAATACTAATTGCAAAAAAAAGAATATCACCAATGAAACAAATCTCGTTACCACGACTTCAGTTGCTGTCTGCACGCATTTCTTAATACATCAGAAGCGAATTTGTAAGGAATATAAATTATAAATGCTACAAGATACTGGACGGACTCCACCATTGTTCCTAATTGGCTACATGGAAAGAAAAACGAGACACACTTGTAGAGAATAGGGTAAAAGAGATAGAAGAGAAAACGAAGTTATCAGAGTGGAAATGTATTGCGAGAACCCAGCTGATCTCATGACCAGAAGTGTAAGCGTAAAGGCTTTGATACAGTTGGACCTATGGTGGCAAGTGGTTTGTTACGGTAAACAAGACCACAGGGCAGACAGAAGAAGACACTGAGAGTAGTGAATGTTTTGCAACTAACACATCCATGTCAATTCTGGTCATGATCGACGCGGGAAAGTATGGAACCTACATAAGATTGCTCAGAGTAACAGCTTGCGTTTTCAGATAAATACGGATTATAATGAAGATGCGGGTAATCGGTGATCTGAGTTTTGAGAAACTAAAGAATGCAGAGACGGCAACAATCAAATTGGAACAACGAAAGATACGGCAACATATTACACTCCACAAGAGCAACACGACCAAGACAAAAAGGATGTTTCTTTGCGGTAGGGAAGTCTTTAATGATGAACAAGGACTAATAACGCACAAGGGTTGTCTGTCTCAAAGTGGACTGACATACAACGAAAACCATCCAATTGGGCTATCAAAGTGGACGGCTGCTACAAAGCTGCTAGTACGACATGGGCATCAACTCGCGTTGCATGGAGAAGTCAATGCAACACTGTCGCAGCTTAGAACAAAATATTGGATAATCCAAGAGAGGCAGCTGGTGAAGAAGGTTATTCATTTAAAGTGCCAACGATTTGACGCTTAACCAATCAAGACACATCAACCCTGTCTGCTGACACAGTAAACCACCGACAACCATTTGAAGTGACAGGTGTAGATTTTACAGGCCCGATGCTTATAAAAGACTCCGTGAAAGGCATGAGTAAACTGTACATTGCAGTATTCGTGTGTGGAACAACAAGAGCTGTACATCTCGAAGTTATCGACAACTGTAAAACAGAAGCATCCTTACATGCATTCCGAAGATTTACAGTGAGAAGAGGCTTGTGCCGCACAGTATATAGTGACGACGCAAGTGCGTTCAAGACAGCCCGCAGAGAAATCAGTCGTATGCTGAAGGAGCTAAAGAATAAGTCTCTAAAAGAGCTCACCAAGGAAATAAAATAAAGTGGAAGTTTATCGCCGAACAAGCGCCTTGGTGGGGAGGCTTCATGAAAGGATGATACGAAGCATGAAATCATCAATGAGGAAAGTCATCGGAAAGAGACTGCTAACCAGAGAAGAGATAGAGACAATAACTACTGAAATTGAAGCGGTGCTTAACAACAGGCCGTTAACTTATGCATACAGCAGACCCGGTGAGCCACTACCTATTGTGTGAGCTGACATAATAGGTGGAAAATGCAGACCTTCACGCAATGACGAAAATAAACACAAAGTGAACATTGAAGAAATCTGGAGAAAGCGGCAGAACGTCATCAAAGATTGGTGGTAAAGATAGAACAAGGAATATCTGAAGGCATTGGGGCGCAAGCTTATGCAAGTAAACAAAAAGTGAGAGTGAACCGAGGTGACGTTCTATTGCTTGGTTCACGCACTTCCAGATGAGTTTGGAACCTGGCCAAAGTCATGGAAGTTTATTCGGGAGTCGACGGGAAGATACGCTCCTGCCTTTTGAAAACCAATGGAAAACTCATTTGGAGACCTGTACAGCATATCTACAAACTTGAAGGTTAATTCTAATGAGGCAACAAAACTTCATGCAGGCCGAAAGCTATTTATACTCGCCGAAAACATGGAGAAGAAGAAGACAAGATGCACGGGAGAACGCGCGCGTTAATAGGCAAAATAGACATAAAGGATTCTTGCAATTCGTTCGCATCGAAGGCAGTCCACGCTTGTCTCCTCTCGTTTCTGCAACAACGCAGACATCTCAAACGACCCCATCCGTGTGTAAATCTTGCAGACTCGCACACACTTCATCGCATGGAATTCGTGTGGGGTGGAGACGACAACGATATTCTGCACCTTGTTGGGGCATACCATATCCTCCTTTGTCTGATTTTCTGTAAGGCCTGCCGCTATCGATACAGCCTGAGCCTAGGAAAACAATGTCCGCTTTTGCCATAATCAGCCCACCTTGTGGACTTACTATAACAATAATATCATTTATCGGGAGCCTCGTCGTCCCTGAAAATCCTGCGGCCCACCTCGAGCCTCGTCGCACTGCTTCCTGTACCTTGCCAGAGCGGGCGTACGCCTGCACTCCACCATGGCGAACGCCGCCTGCTGACGATCGGTGTCTCGCGTCCTTCTTCCAGGAATAAAATGACCCAGTCCACCCGGCATCTTCCAGGTCCTCAGGACTCGCGTCCATCCCTTCCACTTCTACAGTCGCTGGCAAAATTGCTATCACCTTCTTCCATCACGAAGGTTTAGGCGGCCGCGAAGTTAGGCCTATGTCTCACTCACCGCTATACCCACTGAAGAAAATGTTCAAGAAAGCACCCACAAGAATAAAGTTGATACCACCAGAATCTGTGCATCTTGTTGCTTTGGAAAATACACAATTTTTCTGGGTTTCGATGGCGAAAACGCAAGAAACAAAACAAAAAGCAGGAGCCGACATGACCCCAACCGCACTGGTCGACGCTAGCAGCGTCTCCTCTCTATGCGCGTTATTTTTTTTAGTTCGTATCGAGCGAGATGCGAGACTAAGTTGCCTCCATTTAGTTTGCGTTGCACTTCTCGCTGTTCTCGCGTCGTGCCGGTGCCAGCATTCACAACACTTACCGTGTTTTTAGTGAATCGTTCTTTACAGCAGTTCCAATGGTGCGACGCTGTGTGCCGTGGTAAGGATACATGATCTATGCCAGCATCTCCAAACGTTCACGCATAGAGGGATTCATCACGCCAAAACAGTCAGTAGAATACAGAGAACGTCGAAATAGCCCGCCAACACTTGCATGCCCGACCTGGCATGGGCATGTCATGCGAATGCAACGTTGCATGCGTATGGCTTGTTGATGCGTCTGCGTCGTGCGATTTCCCAGCTCCTTGTTGCTGTGATATATACCGAAAAGTGCAGGGGAGGAATTAGGCTTGCGATATCTACACAGGTCGAGTAGCAACCATTTCGACCTCACCTCATGGCGTCACGATTTCGCGGCTTGTAATCAACCAAATAAATATTCTTGTAATACACACCTTTTCATTGGCCACGCAACTTCTAGTGCCAAAGTGAAATTTCTCATGTGACCTAGTATAGCGCCGTTTAAGAAGTAATTGACTAACAAAACAAAAAATGTGGACTTTTTTTTTATCTACACTCTACTTCCTCCGATTGACCCTTCACAATTTCGCACTCGTTCTTCATTGACCTGTGGCTGCACAGAATCACTTTTTGTTCACTACGCATGCATGCCAGCAGGCGACGAGAACATCCGGAGCAGACGACGCGACACAGATGAATAAAAGCGTCGAAGGTAATCTGCCTTCCTATTGGCTAAGACTGAAAAGAACTTATAAGATAGAGCATAGGTTGCACCCCACAGAGTTCAGCTAGCTCGAGTTTGCCCTGTAACATAAATACCAGTTTACAACTGTACCTGAAAGGAAAATTTGAATCTAAATAGCGCTCATGAGGCACTTATTTTAAATAGGCATTTATAGGCACTATAGAAACACTATAATAGCCCTTCTTAACCTCTAATGTCATGTATCAAAGAGGCATAGTTTACAATAGAAACGCGAGAAACGAAGCAAGCATTTGCCCATAAGCCGATTTATAATAATAACTAACGTTTGTTCTATATTTTTTTTATGTTACGTAATTATAAACGTTAGCGTTCGCGGACTACAGTCAGAGGCGTAGTAAAAAAGGGCGTGTGTCAGCTTTGTAGCATTGGCTGGGCTGCCACAGAACGTTGTCGCGGTATATAGTGGTGACACCTTGTTTACTTTATGCGTAGTTAAATTCTCAGTGTTTGCGTTGGATAATCTCCTAACCAATGTTTTAGAACCAATTCTAGAAACGCTGCTCGCAACTGCAGCGAACCATACTCGCAACCACGCACGGCGACGACAGAGCTACCTCCGAGCGTGAAACCGCGATGAGATAGGTCATTCATCTCAAGAAAATGTCGTGTAAACTTAGTGTAAACAATTTTCCGACAATATTTGGGAAGCTAATTTCGTACGAAATTAAAAGTTTGTTGCTTCAAGATAAAGTATTTCATTTCACCCAAGTTGTTGTCAGGCACTTCAAGAGTTTTTTTCAAATGGCTTCAAGTATTTTTGTCTAAAGCCAGTGACGATAAGACGGTCGTAAATCATGCAACAGGCTGTTTAATCACGTTGTCTTCTGTGACGGCTGTGTACAATGTGAAGTTATGCTCATGAGCATCAATAATAAATAAAGCCTTGGAAAATTTTCAGTTCGTTAGGCCCTTGGGGACGTTCTAGTGCTCTCCCATAGTAGAGTACCAAGTACTCTGAATCGTTCACCAGTTGTTTTTCTCAACACATTAGCATCCACTTTACGTGATTTCGGGCCCCCTCGGGATGGCTTTAAGCTCTCCTATAGTAGAGTGCTCTGTGCTTTAAATCGTTACCCCCTTTTTCTACCCCCCCTGAGAACCTTTGAGCTTACGACTCGGTAAAAAGGTCCACAGGACAGCTTCCAGCTCTCCCATAGTAGAGTACAAAGTGCTCTTAATCGTTAACCAGACAATAAACAGGCATATTTGTGACGCCGCGTATACAAATTGAAGTAACCAAATCGTTAACCACTCTTTCTAAACACTCAGATCCTCAAACGACCAAGGGACGGCTCTCAGTTCTCCCATAGCAGGGTACCGAGTACTCTAAATCGTTCACCACTTTTTCTAAACACACACATGAATGGGATGTCTCTGTGCTCTCCCATATTAGAATGCCAATTACTTTGAATCATCAACCCCATTTTCTAAACACACATCAAATAGTAGAGTACCTAGTACTAAACATCGTTAACAACTTTTTTTTCAACACACAGTGTACGGGACAGCTTTGTGCTCTCCCATAGTATAGTATCAAGTACTCAAAATCGTTAACCACTTTTTTCAAAACACGTACGCTATTCTCTTCTGTTGCTGATGTTTTCAGCTTTAGGGTCGGCTCACTGCTCTCACCCAGTCCCGGTGGCGTACGACGTCCTCGAAATCATTAACCACTTTTCCTACACACAGGTTAGACACCAAAGAACGCCAGGACGGCTTTATGTTCTCCCATAATACCCCGTACTCTAAACCTTTACCACGTTTACTAAACACAATAGAGTGCCCAGTACGCTAGATTGTTAAACACTTTTTCTAAACACACATGATGGCATGTCGACAGCAGTCTGAGACGGCTTGATGCTCTCTCTCATAGTAGAGTACGAAGTGCTCTAAATCGTTGACAGTTTTCCTGAGCCTCCTCACCGGGACGTATTATGGCTATTCTATATATTTATTCACTTATTAATTCATTAAACAATACTGCCAATCTCAACAGTGAATATAGCAGGGAGGGCATATGAAAACATATTTGTTTACACGAAATATACTCGTTAAAATTACAAAAAAGAGATATACAAAAAGGCATATGATTAATAATTATACATTGTCATAATAAAAACAGACATTCAAACAAGTTTATTAACAGCGAGAACATGGACTAGAGTTCTACTAATAGCAAATGAAAAAAAGGATAAGGTATGCATTTGTAAGATGGCATAGGTCAACAATTGATTGATTGATATGTGGGGTTTAACGTCCCAAAACCACCATATGATTACTAGAGACGCCGCAGTGGAGGGCTCCGGAAATTTCGACCACCTGGGGTTCTTTAACGTGCACCCAAATCTGAGCACACGGGCCTACAACATTTCCGCCTCCATCGGAAATGCAGCCGCCGCAGCTGGGATTCAAACCCGCGACCTGCGGGTCAGCAGCAGAGTACCTTAGCCACTAGACCACCGCGGCGGGGCGGCATAAGTCAACAATTGCGCAATATTATTGAGCAAATTATTTTTAACAATAAGCTGATCAAAGAACATGTCACCAAAATATACGATCATATAAAACAGAAACTCTATAAGAACATAATACAGAATTATCGCTTATTTGGTTTATTGATGCTGTAGTGCCGTTATTGCGATTTGTGAAGGGATCAGTTCGCTTTCCATTCCAGCTATAAATAAGCTTATGGATTATTCAGTGGTTAGGATAGGTCTCAGTCATTTTCAATCTTCCTAGGTTTGAGAAAAAAATGAGTATCTGAAGCAATTATGTGGACCTACTTGGCCGTCCATGGACGTTACGCAACACCAAATTTGATATGTGTGAAGCTAGCAAAATGGCCGCGAGCGCATAATAAGGGGCCCATATACTACAGCGTGACGTTGACTCGTGTGAACTCTGAGGACAGTGACGCTACGTTAGCAAAACGCGTGCACTCTATAATCTGACGCCAGGCGCGGCCGGCGTCCGTCGACACAGCCCGACGGCAAGCGGCGCTAAATGCGACATGCTGCATTTCACGCCAGTGCATTACCCAGACAGCATTGCGTTTGCCTCTTTTCGTGACGGAGGGACGCCGGATGCGCTGAAACGCGCATACATCGATAGATAGATAGATAGATAGATAGATAGATAGATAGATAGATAGATAGATAGATAGATAGATAGATAGATAGATAGATAGATAGATAGATAGATAGATAGATAGATCGATAGATAGATAGATAGATAGATAGATAGATAGATAGATAGATAGATAGATAGATAGATAGATAGATAGATAGATAGATAGATAGATAGATAGATAGATAGATAGATAGATAGATAGATAGATAGATAGATAGATAGATACGCTCAAAGTCGTCGAAATTCGCCAAGAAAAGTGCTTCGCATTTAAAAGTGTTAAATGATATAGATTACTAGAAAGTTGGTACTCTACTATGGGAGAGCACAAAGCCGTCCCGTGGGCCTCACATTTGATGGGGTGTTAAGCGCTTGGACATACAACAAAGGCATGTCATGTGTGCTTAAGATAGTTTTATTTCCGAAAGAAACATACATACACAGAAGACATTAATCTGTTGCACTTTATGTTCTCAAGACATCCTGGTATATATTGGTATACATTCAAATGCTCAATGGGAACTGTTTGTAGCTACAAACACAAATTCTAATGTGCACAAAGAAAACTACGCGCAGGGGTACGCACACTTCATGAATAGGAACAAAAAAACAACAATAAAAAATAAATTATTATAAACAGATTGAGAAAAGTTTTATTTCCGTCAAACATGAGTCAACAAATTCACTACTGGTTGCTGGGATCGCGCGTACATGTGACTGCGGACGATTTAGCACATACTAACTCAATATACATGTTGATAATTTATGACGCTCTAACCCATAAAACAGAAGAGCTCTCTGTACAACCTAACGGTCATAACTGGAAAAAAACGTTTACGGGGAAACTTTCCACGTGTTATTATTGGCCTACACGTACGGGCAGACTCAGCTACATTGAACACATCAATATACTTCACAGTTGGGGAATGTGACGGAGAGTTTGACTTTGTCCTTTCCAAGAAAGCGCAAGACCAGTATCTCAGGAAGTCTGTACGTGAGTTGCTAGCTAAGACTGCAAAAAAACATATAAGTGTCTCTCTAAACTGGGATGATAGCGGCTACTGTAGTGCAGACATTGCCGTCGGGCGACCGCCCTGTAGCGATTACCCCAAAGAATAAACTCGCCAACGGCGATCACTAATCGGCCAAACCTTCCCCGGGGGCATCGGTCTCTCATGTAATAGCAACATGTGCGTTAAACAAAAGTGTGTAACGCTTTCGAGTACTTCGTACTCAACTATAGGAGAGCAGTGAGGCGTCCCACAAACAACAGCAAACGTTTGTTTAAAAAACTAACGATTTAGAGCACTTAGTACTCTACAATGGGAGAGCACAAAGCCGTCCCTTGGACTTTACACTTGATGAGACCGCATCGATCTACGCGATTGCAATCGCGAAGAATCCCAGACTTTTTGAACTTTTAGAAACCACGGCGCATGATCGTTCGCATATTTCAGATCATTGGTTTCTTAATACAGACACATGTTGGTGCACCTGCTTTCCCGTCAAAAAGCCTTGATTTCTTGCGCAATTTACGCAAAGATTTCTACATCAGTCTCTGCGAAACGTAATGTTTGAAACAGAAGTGACGAACCTTCAAATAATACTCTGAGTAGTGTTTGTGTTATCACCCAAAAAGACTCGTAGTTGCGACCAAAACCACCTAGCACGACTCTCTAGCCCAGATGAGTGGCAGGTCAGCCGCAGTATTGGGGGTGACGCTTGTATTTATTCTTAGGCTGTAAGCAACTGAGCTTGCTACCGACTATTTTCTTTGCTATGAAGCTAAGGCTACAGATCCAAGTTACCCGTCTGCTACCGCTTGGTAATAGAAATTTTTAGCTGACAGTATTAAATGCGAAGCATTTCTTAGCGAACTTCGGTGATGCATTAAGCGTATCTGTATATCTATCTATGTAGCCACCTACGACTTTTAGCTATCCTGGCCGTTCCGATAATGGCATCAATACCAAACTTGGTATGGCATAACATGACAGTAAGAAAAACTTATTTGACTAAACATGACATAAAAATTATGGCATGTATGTCATGAATGTGATCATTTACATTTTATAGTCCTGCAGCTCTTGCGGTGGTTTCGTTCACATGGCACGTTGCAAAACATGTATGGTATGACATGATTGCGTGGCGAACACAAGCGACAAACCCTAACATGAAAATCATGACATGCGCGTCATGTAACAACATGACTACATACCACGCGCGTCATGCGCTCCCGGCCGTTTCGCTAGCGTCACTTATGCCTAATTTGGTATCACAGTACGTGAATGGAATACGAAGGTATGTGACTGGGGCAAACATGAAAGTTATGAGATGCGTGTCATGTAAAAACATGACTACATGCCACGCTCATGATGCACTGGCGGCCATCTCACTAGCTTCACTTATACCAAATTTGGTATTACGAGACTTGAATGGATCCCGAAGGTGTGATACAGGTGCAAGCATGATAAACATGAGATGCGTGGCATTTAACGACAAGACAACATGCTATGCTCATGATGCGATTGCGGCCATTTCGCTAGCTTCATATCTACCAAACTACGCGACGCGAACGGATTACATATGTAAATGACGCATCCGAACATGATAATCATGCCATGCGTGTCATGTAACAACATGACTACATGCCGCACTAATGATACACTCGCCGCCGATTCGCTAGCTTCACATATGCCAAATTTGGTATTACGTGACGTCAATGGATGACGAAGGTAAGTGACTGGTGCAAACAAAATAATCATAGGATGCGTGTCATGTGAGAACTCGACATTATGCCACAGTCAAGGCCCCAATACATTTTGACGTGACACCGTGCGCGTGCTCGCCGGCGTTCATTTCGTCGCGTCACGCCGGCGTTGCGACGCCAGGCGCCGGTTTTGCCATATACTCGCATGCGTGTGCTGCGCTGCGTTTCTTTGACGCATGCGCGTTTCAGCTCGTCCAGCGTCCCTCCGTCACGAAGAGAGGGAGACGCAGGGTTGTCTGGATTTCGCGCCGGTGAATTTTGCGCCGGTTGCCGTCGGGCCACACCGACGGACGCTGGTCGCACCGATCGCGCCTGGCGTCCGACTATAGAGGGCTCGCGTTTTAACATTTTCTCCTGCTCTTGGGGGGGCGCTGCGAGCGCTCGATGGTGACGGACGCACTCCACATCGCCTCCGTAGATTTTCTGCTATTTCTGCGGACATCCACCTTGGTACCCCTGAAACTTGGATTTATCGTCACCGCCAAGTTCTCCGCTTCGCCTAGACAACACCTTCGTCCAGGTGGGTCCAGTTTTGACAACTTGATGGACGTCCTTCACTCCCGGCTACAACGCCGCCTCGCTAAGGGCTCTCAGCCCGGCAATGGCGGCCGCTAACGTGGTTACGGGCTATGATCCTACCTCAAGCCAAATGCTGTCCATGGAGATTTCATCCTCCGAAAACACTATGCCATCAGAAGATGAATACCTCGACGACATGGTGAAACTGTGGCAACGCAAGCAAGCGAAATCGAAGTCTGCGTCTCAACAACAACGAGACGCCACGGCGGGCCACCATTCCCCAGCCTTGCAAGGAACGCCGGCGCGCCGTCCCTCCGGCGGTGTGCCTACCTCTACTCCGTCCTCGCAGCCAGCGAAGCAACGCAAGTGGCGTCCGCGTCAGACTCCTCGCCTCTCTCGCGACGACTACATCGTAGTACTGAAACCTCGCGTTCTCTGCGAGCTACGCACATTTGTCCCGGCCGATCGCGCGGGCGACGCCATCCGCAGCTACCTCGGCGACCGGACTACCACGCAAATTCAAGTGTGGCCAATCTGGGAACAGAACATCTTGGTCTGTAGCACCACCATTTTGCCTATGGCACAGCGACTTCTCGGGGACTTCCAGCTGCAAGTGGGGGATCAGCAGCTGCCCGTTCGAGGCCACGCGAAGGCACCAGGGGATACATGCAAGGGCGTCATCAATGTAAACCCTGCTGAAAGCCCGGAAAAGATAAAGTCTGAACTGTATTGGCCTCAAGGTACGATCCTTGCGGTCCGCAAACTCGGAGATTCCGCGGCGGCGGTGGTGACTTTCGAGGGCACGAAGTTACCCCGCTTCCTCTTCTACCACTGCGTGGCGACGTATATCCGCGCCTACAAGAAAACGGTCCCTGTATGCACCAAGTGCGGTACCATCGGTCATCGACCACCTCAGTGCCCTCACGCCGCTCCAACCCAGTGTGCCAAATGTGGAACCCCCGCACCTGCAGGTCTCAATGCCCACGACTGCCACCCCAAGTGCCTCCTCTGCCACGGCGCCCATGAGACTGGGACCAGTGGCTGCACGGCAAAATACCGTAAATATCGGAAACGCAAGCAGCCCTCAACATCTCCTCGAGGGACCACCTCATGTTCGTCACAGCCAGGCAGCAGCACAAACCTGCATCATTCGGCTCCACCACTCCACGCCGACTCTCAAGCATTCCCACCGCTCGAAGCACCAGCGGTGGTACCTCAGGTGAGCAGTTGGGCAGGGAAAGCTGCTTCTAAGCCTCTCTCACCTCCTTCTGTCGATCCTCCTTCTCCCGAACTTGCGGCCCTTCGCCAGCAAGTTGCGGCACTTCAAAAGCAAAATTCTCTTTTAACTAAACAACTCGAACTCTTAAATAAGCGACTTCAACCCCAACAACAGTGTACTGCAAGGCCATCCGGTATTGCCTCCTCTGTCCAGGCGGCTACGCCAGCTACGTCCAAGCTTAGTCCTCGCGCTAAGTCCACTCCCATTAAACCACCGGTTCAAGCAGCCATGTGTACTCCAGCACTCGGAACCGGTGCCACATCTACTCCAGAAGCTCTTGAGGCTCCTGGGGCACCTCAGGTTCTCTTGCCCGCTAACCAAACTCTCCCTAGCGAAGAGCACACCCCGCGCGTAGAGGAACGCCTCACGCGCGTCGAAGCTTCGATTAATCACCTCCTCACCAGCTTCTCGGTCCAACGCATAGTAGTAGAAGTTACCCAGGCTATTCAAGCCTGGGCAATCACCCAGTTTCAACCCAAGGCATCGCGTTCCCGCTCCTGCTCGGTGAGCAGTGAGGGTACAGCTCCACGGCGTCGTCGTAAGGTGGCGATCACCACCCCGCCGTCGGACAATCCGGCCTCCGTGCCCCTCCCTGCCTTTGAGGATTCCGAGCGGGACATGGAGGACCAAATATAAAACCTAGGACAGGCAAGATGGCTACCAATCGTACGTCCCGTTCAAACATTGCGTCTAAATTCGAGATCATACAGTGGAACCCTGGAGGCTTCGGGAACAGGCAAAAGCGTTCACATGTTTCCCTTTTCCTCAGCTCACTTGGCTCTCAGCCGGCCGTCTTGGCGCTCCAAAAATCTGGCCCTGCTCCATCCCTTTCTGGATACTGCTCCTATGTAGGCGGCACCACCACATGCCTCCTCGTGCATAAAGCTTACACGGCGATACAGATCGACCTCGATCTGGATCTTACTTACGACTACTGCATGATATCAGTGCTGTCTCAGCGGAGGGGCCAACCATCAATACATATCTTAAACGTGTACTGTCCCCCTCGCCTTTCGAGGGCTTCGTTTGCGCATCTCTTCCATCGGGCCCTGCGTATAGCGGCCCGACAACCACTGGTGATTGTCGGGGACTTTAATGCCCCCAGCCCTCACTGGGGTTACCACTACGAGAAGGCCCGGGGCAGAGAGCTCAAGGAGCTCATTTCCTCGCTGAGCCTGACGCTTCTTACCGATCCGGCACAACCCACACGTTCCGGCAACTCGGCCACGCGAGACACATGCCCCGACCTCTCCCTCACCCGTCACATCCGCGATGCTACATGGGAAAATTTAGGCGAAAACCTAGGCAGCGATCACTTTTTACTCCGCATCTCGTTCACACCGCGGCAGAAAATGCGCAAACACTGGGGCCAAGCCCGTCTCACCGATTGGACTCAGTTCAGAATGCAACCATTCCCCACCAGCCTCTCCTCGACCGAATATGCAGCGTGGGCATCATACGCTCTTCATATGAAACAAGCGAACACTCGCACCCTTGCAACCTCTAATTTGACTCCTGCAATCGATCCACACCTCCTACATCTTTGGCACGCTCGCCGCGGGCTCATAAGGCGCTGCAAACGCAACAAACTTAATCGGAAACTTCGCGCTCGCATTGAGGCGCTCACTGCAGAGGCGGCCGCATACTCTGCACAACTTTCCGATGCTAACTGGGCAGACACCTGTTCGAAGGCTACAAACCAGATGAGCTCTAAGAGTGCGTGGCGACTCTTTAAAAGCCTTCTCGATCCCTCCACCACCAGGGGAGAAACGCAACGCCAGCTCCACCGTGTTCTGCATGCATTTCAGGGCACTACGGATGAACTCGCGCGAGAACTTTGTGACCGCTACATCTGCCGCACAATTGATCCCGCAGGCCCAGCATATACGTATGCCGGCGCCCCTAACACCGACCTCGACGCCCCATACACGCTTTCTGATTTACGATTTGCACTCACGAAAATGCGACGGGGCATGGCCCCTGGACGCGACGGAATCACAGTATCGCTCCTGGCAAATCTTCCCGACCAAGCACACCTCTCGCTACTCCAGCTTATAAATTCGATATGGGACGGTTCTCCGCTTCCAACGGAATGGACCACATCGGTCGTGACATTCATTCCCAAATCGGCAAAGTCTGTTAGTATTGAGGCACTGAGACCTATATCACTTACGTCTTGCGCAGGCAAACTCAAGAAAACCATGGTTCGCGAACGCCTTTCCGCCTACTTGGAGGCCAGGAGCACCTTTGCCGACACGATGTTTGGCTTTCGCCCGCATCTGTCGGCGCAGGACGTCCTGCTCCAGCTTCAACACGATATCATAGAGCCGACTACTATGCGCCATAACGATAAAGCCGTGCTCGCTCTCGATCTCCGCGGGGCGTTCGACAACGTCAAACACAGCACTATACTCACTAACGTGTCTACCACAAACTGCGGGCAGAAGACTTTCAACTACATTCGCGCCTTTCTATCTCATCGCACCGCCTTCATTCGCCTTAATTCTACCGAACACGGCCCGTACTTATTAGGCACGTGGGGTACACCTCAAGGGGCAGTCCTGTCTCCTCTGCTTTTTAACCTGGCGATGATGAACCTCCCCTCTCTTCTAAGCGAGGTCGAGGGAATACAACACGCACTATATGCGGACGATATCACAATCTGGACCAACACCGGCTCCTTAGCGCAAATCGAAGAACGCCTGCAAAAGGCTGCCCTTCTGGTGGACACCTACGCAGGTTCATGCGGCCTGGAGTGCTCTCCAGCTAAATCGGCTCTTCTTTCAGTCTCTCCGCTACCGCCGCCTCAAATTTTTCTTCCGTCCGGGCCCGTCCCGTCAGTGCAAAATATTCGGGTTCTTGGACTTCACCTCACATCGTCCTTGGATCCAAAGGGCACAATAGCAGGCCTCAGACGCACCAGCGAACAGGTGAGCCGCATGATACGGCGAGTTTCTACCAAGCGCGGTGGCCTCCGCGGTCTCAGTCCCTCCGATTGGCCCACGCGTTTGTGACCAGTCGCGTCCTCTACGCCTTGCCTTACCTTCGCCTGCGTCGTCGACACGAGCACCAGCTGGACGTCCTTCTTCGTTGAGTATACAAACGCGCTCTGGACCTACCTATTGCAACTTCCAACAGCCGATTCACGGCTCTGGGGGTACACAACACCTTTGCAGAGATGCGCGAAGCTCATCGCGTTAACCAAATCAATCGACTGTCACAGACGCCTTGAGGGCGCCGTCTTCTACACAGACTTGGCCTTAACCCGATATCTGACCAAGACCCTCTGCAGCTGGTACCAGAGCTCTGGCGTCAAAAGCTATGGGTGGAACCTCTACCCCGTAATATGAACCCTGACCTCCATCCTGGCCGTAGACTAGCACGCGCCGCGGCCCTTCATACGCGACACTCCGATCGTCCTGGTGTTTTCTACGTGGACGTCTCGGGTCCCTCCCCCTCGGGTCACTTCACGGCTGCCGTGATTACAGAGGGCAAACACGTAGATGGCCTCTCCTTTCGAGCAGACACAGTAACGCACGCTGAAGAGGTTGCCATAGCTTTGGCCGCCTCTCACCCTGCCTCACGCACCATCCTCACGGACTCGCGCTCGGCCTGTTCTCAGTACCTTCAGGGTTCCATTGCTCCGCTGGCGGCTAGCCTACTACAGGCAGCCTCTTGGCGCTTTAATCCTCATCCCATTCGTATAGTGTGGACCCCAGGCCACTCGGGCCTGCCCGGCAACGAGGCGGCAAATGCCGCTGCCCGCGCTTCTCCTGTCCGGGCCGTTGCCCCTCCATGTCCCGAGACGGAATCTGGCAATATCAACCTGACGCGCTTTCGCGAAATTTTGGCTTATTACCGGGCTTCGCGCCGCATCTACCCGGACCCCGCACGCGGTTTGGAGAAAGCGGACGAACAACTGCTACGCCGCCTGCAGACGAACACCTTTATCAGTCCGGCAGTCGCCAGGCACTTTTTGCCGGAAATCAATGGCACCTGCTCTACCTGTCATGTGCTCGCCGACACATATCACGTCGTAGCATCGTGCCCAGTTAATCCCGTCCCTTTCTCATCCCCTTTTCCTATCCCAACTAGAGAGGCTTGGGAGGAGCACCTGCTCGGCTGCTCTACCTTGGCTGCACAACGCTCCTTGGTGGAGCGCGCACGGGCAGCTTCCAGCTCCACTGGCGTCTCGGAATAGGGTCTTGCCACTCTAGCACGCCGATGGGCCACGTCGGCACTCTCTAGTAAACTTTTTCTGAAATAAATGTTTTTACCACCACCACCATCCTGCTCTTGCATCCGCAGTTCTTGCTGTTCCAAGTTACAGCCATGCTTGTCGACCTTGGGAGTGGCTTATACCTGCTGCATAGTCACGTGAACAAGATCGCGGGTGTAAGTATAATTCCGTACGTGGCGTAAACAGATTACGGAGTGCTTGATCTGTGAACAGGCTAAGCCCCAAATATTAAGAAAAAAACTAAAACATATAATCCGCCAAAACTCCTAGCAATTCAAAATCCCTGCGAAACCCGCAAATTAACCGAAGTAGACTAGTATTTTGAATATTTGTTCCGTAAATACACCGCTTTTCTTACTGCTTGTTCGATCGCCGAGTATACCCTGTATTTCTCCATGACAACGTATTGCTTATAGTAACCCCTTATTTCTAGTCCCACCAGCTTTTTGGTCCCACCAGCTTCTAAGTTTGAAACAAAAAATTTTCCTTTTAATTGTAAGGCAAGTTGTATGGCATAGAGCAGACAACACTTACCTACACAGAGCATTGGTTGCCAGCAGTGGCGGTCGTGTTTAGATGCAGGTTAAATGCTGGAAACTTGTGTGTTTAGATTTACGATCACATTAAGGAACTTCCCTTAGTTAAAATTTCCGTAGCTCTCCACCAAGGCGCCGCTCATATCATATCATGGTTTCAGAAAGTAAGCCCGCAAGCGTTATCATGAAAAAGCATTTTTTTTGGAGGGGGAGGGGGGGCACGGATTCGATATTTGAAAAGCAGCCTGGAGGCTATGAGACAACAATGGGCCGAGCTAGAATTTGCGTTTCTCGCTGAACCCTATTTTCCACTAACCTCTTTTTATTTTTGTTACATTGATCGTGCGTAAATGATACAGTGCACGTACCCCGTATCACACGCGGGACACTTCAAAGGTCAGGCGCCGAGTCTACATATTCTTTAATTGGTGTCGCTCATCGTTGACCTACTGCTTGCTGTATTTACACTTCCAGCTTCAAAATTGTCTGAAAACATCTTTTAATCAATACATCTACAGCTTAGATGCTTACGCAGCGGTATTTTATTACGGCACTCGCCATAAAGATTGTCTAAAGCGCAGGCGCCTCCATGCTGTTTCCGGCCCGGCGTGACACCATGACTTTTACAAAAAAAGAGTACGCTTTGCTCACAAGATGTAATAGCTGTATGAACACATTATTTAATATTTTGTCAGGTATCTTTCAACTAAATTCTTGTATTATTATAAATGTTGGGATTAAGCGTGGCAAAACCACGGTATGATTATGTTACAGATACTAAGATACATTTTAGTTACAGATGCTAAGATGCATTTCTCTTTGACGTGACAAAATATTTACGAGATAAGTTTGCGAAAAGGTTAAAAATGTATACAGGAATACACATAAAAGAATATGAATGCAAATGCTGCAATACATTTTTTGGGGGGGAGGGGGGAGATGACGATTTTCTCGAAAGACATTTGTTAGGTGTGGTGTGATACATGAAATAACTTTGCAGCGTGCATTGCAACTTTCAAGTAATTATTATCACCTGAATCTCTAACGAACATCAGTGAATTCGGAGAAGGCGTAGATTTATTTGACATAAAAAAGCAGCTTCGTTGAGACGGTTCTTACGCAAACACAAATCGGGATCGTCTGTTAGACTTTAACACAAAATGAGCTAACTCACCAAATGCCTACCCTTCTCTTTTCTTCCTCTAAAAAAATAAAGAAGTTTCTGAGCGCTGGGCAATTCCGAGAGATAGCAAGTTTGTCGGCAAGGAGGATAATACCATCTCCGCAATTATGCCACCAGCAGGGTCGGGTGTTTTCTGTGCGTGTGAGAACCCTCCGCCATACTCCCAATGTCGTCGACCTACGGCACACCTATTTTGCGCTGAGCCAAACAAAGGTGTGCCGTCCAGCAAAGGTGTGACACCTTTGTTTTGCTTAGCGCAAAATAGGTGTTGCTTTCTCTTTCGCAGACACGTGTGTGACATTCTGACAATAAAAAAATAACAATAATGAGATATCGGCAACCGGCACAGTATCACGACATGATATATCCAGATAATATTCCCTACAAATATAATTTTCCACTGTACCTCGGTGCGCAAATGCAGTTATTAGTATCTGTGAGATACTATTGCGATACTCCTGTATTGGGATACTGTACCTTATGACCACTGCACCAGCACTTTATGAGGAATGACGGAGGAGAGAGCCCCGGACACTTCAACCACCCGAAGTTCTTCATCGTGCACATGGACCTCCAGCAATTTCGCCTCTATTGAAAATAAGACCATGCATGTGCTTGCGTGAGTTGGAATATATGCGCTGGCGTAAGCAACATAAAAAATTATTTTCTTTCTGCGCATAGCGTTCGAGAAATGGTGTCAGACAGGATATGGCGCACACTCAATAAATGTGCGTTCCGTCCGTGAACGCTTGAGAAGTTCGAACAATAAATTGATATACCAGTTTATTTTTCAAACTTCTCAAGCGTTTCTTAGCGCGCAGAAGAGATTTTATTTTTTAGAAGGCAATGCCAACCACCCAAGTAATAGATGACTGATTTATTTGTCGCGTTTAACGTTTCAAAACCACCATATGATAATCAGACGCCGTAGTGAAGGGCTCCGGAAATTTCGATCACTTGGGGTTCTTTGACGTAAATCAAATCTGAGCCCGCGGGCCTACGGCATTTTTGCCTTCATCTAAAATGCAGCCATCGGAGCCGGGATTCGATCCTGCGACGTGCGGGTCAGCAGCCGAGTTCCTCAGCCAGACCACCACGGTGGGGTGGTTCCCAAAGTAGCCACGCAGTTAATATTACATCAAACTACGGGAAGCGAAAGGAAACTGACATGCCACCGGTTGCATCATTCTGTTCAACTGGCTGAAAAGGGATCACTTATGCATGAAGTAACTAGAACTTACGCCCCACGATATTTTGAATATCTCTCTGATATATTAGTTCTAGGTGATTCCACGAGAGATCGACAAGGGTCCGAAAGTTGATATTTTCGATTTCATTGAGTATTTTATATTTCGTGCACCTCTCACCAGGTAGCCCGAAAGTCAACTTCGATTTACTATTAACGGCATAACTTACGAGAAAAAAATTATCAAACTTCACCAACATGGAGGCACCAACTTCGTCACCTGTCATTTTCGAAAATTGCAGATGCTATAAAAAAACAAATGATTTTCTTTCAAGAAAAATATTTTTCAACCGAAATGCATGTCTAAATAAGAATAGACTCATAGGGTTTCAAGTTTGCAGACCTTAAAAAATTAGCTTTTAAAAATGTGTAGTTTTGCGACAGTTTAAAATAAGTTACGTATTCCTCGTTTTTTTTTCTTCGAAAGTAATGCAAGCAGCGTTTCGAAACTTGACAGGTTGTAAGGATGCATTTCCGATGGAGGCGGAAATGTTGTAGGCCCGTGTGCTCAGATTTGGGTGCACGTTAAAGAACCCCAGATGGTCTAAATTTCCGGAGCCGTCCACTACGGCGTCTCTCATAATCATAGAGTGGTTTTGGGACGTTAAACCCCACATATCAATCAATCAGGTTGTAAGGATATAGGGTTTTCATTAGGTACATAACTTATTGCTGCCGCAGGGCAAATGTAAATTTTTATATATTGCCTCAAATTTCTCATATTAACAAAGTGTACTCCACTGAAATTTGAATGATAAAAAACACCATCTTCGATTTTTCTTAAAATCTCGTAAATAGACAAACGAAGGCCATCATACAGTAATATAGAAAAACATGTTGCATTATTTTGTTTTTAGCGACAATATTCGTGGTACAGATCAGAGCTTTTCGAGAATGCGCTGATTAGTTGAGAAATCTAGAAATCGGAACGGAAAAGCGGCAATGAGCTTCAAACGCGAGTAAACGTGACCGCATTTGGTGAAGAAAGGCTGTTTTAGCAGATAGGAGTAACTATTTTGAACACGACATTCTACAGTATCTGAATTCACTCTTATACGTAGAGCACAGAAACTTCTAATATGTGGTGCCTCTTCATTACTGACACACAGATGAAGCTGCTGTAACTGCCATGTGTTTGCAACACGTTGGGTAAGATAACTGAATGTTGAATGAGTTCATAAACGATTTATAACAATTTTTTTATAATTTGGGGCATGAAGACTGCCGCATTACACTGAAGAATACGCTTTAGGGCAAGTTGTCATCCGTCGTCTGCTCTACAGATGAATTGCTGTGCGCCGCATCTTGGAGGCAATGCTTTAGATCATATGGTTCAAAGTAGGGACCAAGATTACGCCTCCCGTATTTTTATCGACAAAAACACTGCGAAATTCATTTTAACCTACTATACTTCAGCTTTGCATTCGAACTGGGAATACTTGCGCACGCTGTTTTAACGTTTGCACTCATCAAGTGTGAGAGACATCGGGACAGACGACAGATCACTTTCGTGCTGCTGGCTTCACGCATAGTTGCATTGCCAGTAATTTGAGCCTCAAGGAACGTGGCGATGGCGGACCACTTCAGCCGGGATAGTTTTATTTTGTTCACATTACCTCATGTTGCATAAAAAGAAAATACCTTATCAAAGAAACTTCCGCAAGGTCAAAGACATCGGCCTGTTTGCCTTCCAGAAGCTTTCGCCGAAAGGTGCCCGCCATGCACATAACAACGACCACGTCTGCCAGAACTGCTTCAGGCGCCTCGGAGATATGCTGTCTTCGTCTGATGGCTTCTTAGCTGAAATAGCTTATGAGTTTTTGCCGGAAAAAAAAGGCAGAAGTCAAGAGTGGTGCGTAAACACGCCTGAAGCATTGTCGCATATGCGACTGGAGAAGCTGCATGCGCAAAATAGCAAAGTTCATGCAGAGCCAAGGCAACTTAGCAGCAAATCTACAGTAACCGTGAAATGCCACCTAACGTGTGTAACCGCCACTTTCAACCATCAGATCTAAAATGCAGTGTGTGTGCCCAGTGGTTCAAGAACTTCAAGCAAGCCTATGAAGCGTGTTTTTGTATCAAGAGCGCATGCGTTTGTTGACACTGTTTCCGAGCGATATGGAGCGCCGAAAACTCCAAGCGCTTATACCAAACTTGTCAGCTTACATGATATACAGATCCCGACGCTGGCACGCAAAACACGGGATATGGTTGCCACCAAATGCGGTAAAAAGGACACGGCTGAACCCAATGGACGACCAGGCAGCTATGGCTAACTATTCCAAAGATGAGTATAGCTGCTATCGGCAGAGTGCCAACAAAAAAAATGTAGTATCTGTTATCATTGACGGAAAAAAGGAGCTCGTTTCGAAAAGGTTTATGACTCGTTCGGTGCGAGAGGCTTACCATCTCTTTAGAGAAGATAATCCGAACACGTCTATTGCGCTCTCGAAGTTCCTACCTCATTTCTCGTTCAAGGTTTTGATTTTTCTGTCACCTGCCTTTTTTGTGCGGTGCTTTGGATGGTTTCATTTCGAAGTCTACAAAAGTTGTTCAGAGCGACATTTGTTGCAACACGTACTACATGCCACACTATAGTCTTAGAGGTATGGCCATTTTCACAAGTCTCTAGCTCAACATCTCCTAGCAGTGATGTGGTAATGGAGCTTACAATGCCACGTTGGTTGTTCGATGCGAGGAACGCCTTGCATTTTCTCTCTTGGTGAGCTTTTCGGCAACAAGCGTTGTCACCAGCACCATGTGCACAGTACATGGCTGCGGAAACTTCAAGCTTCCTGTTGACAAGTTGTCAATCATTGTGTTACCTTCCAGATCTATGTTCCTGCTCTCCAGGACGAGCACGCTGCTGCAAAATGCGCATGACAGCTTCTTCAGAGCATAATGAGCACAATATCCAGTGATATAAGCAACGACCTCCATGTCATGCTTTGGGTTGGAAATTTCACCATTTGAGATGTGAACAGAGAAGTTATGTTGCGATACTTCTGTGTCACTTTCGCTGCTGATGTCTGGCTACCGAAGCATCAGCAGCTTTTGCAGACGAATTTTCTTTTCAGACTCCAGAAGCTGCCTCATGGAAACATCACATTTTTCACCAGCAAGCTTACGGTAGCGACCGAAGCGATCTTCAAGAGTGTCAGTTTGAAATTTTCCCAGCAAGACATACTTGAACTTCAGTTCTTCTAAATAGAACCGCGACTGCTCAACAAGGGAGTAGCAAGTGAGTCTCAACGCAGAATGTGTTTCCCTTGTCAAGCAGCCACGGCTCATGTTGACGCTGCTCCAAGCATCCAGCCAGTCTACCATGCCACTAAGGAAAACCAGTTGTTTATCTACCGTAGAAGTCACTAGATTTTGAAGGGTGTCGTTCAGTCGGCGACCTTTCGAAGGGGTCTTCACGTTGACGATTTTCCACCACGTCAATATGATGTTTATGAAGAGAGCTGTTGAACTGGCACATGTGGTTTCAAGGCATCGCCACGCGTCTCAAGTGCGTTTGATACAAACGGATTAATGACATTTAACACCAACTTTACATTTTGTCTTTCCATAGGTGTTGGATTGATTGCCTTGGAATTTAGCTTGTAGCCAAGCTTGAAAAGTGATGTCTGCTCCAGTGCATACAGCTGGCGTACGGCTTCAAATGATGCTGCTTTCATTCTGGGCGGCCCGTCGGGATATATTCCTTACGGGCTCACTTCAGGAAAGTAAAAGCATATTCCTTCGTTTTTTTTATTCATCCAGTTGTTCCTGATGCATTTCAGTATGTGCACAGGGTCTACGAAATAAAACAGAGGCCGATTGTTGTCGGCTGGATGAAGATATACAATGCTTACTTCCTGTTTCTCTGAGAAAAACGACATCATTTTCCGGTTGAGGGAATTGTTGTCGGTAATTACAGCAATGACCCTGAGGCCCATAGATTCCACTTCTAAAATTACTTTCTTGCAGAACTCATGTAGAATTTAGGCGGTTATTTTAGCAACAGGAAAAATGTGAAGTACATTTTGTTTGATGACAAGAGCGGCTGAAGCATGAAAACATGAGCGGTTGTGGCTGCCTCTTGAGAATTGGCTGCAGATCCAACTATGCTGCCCCCTTTATAATTGAAGTATGGCTTGATATGAATTTCATCAACCATTAGCGTCACCGTCTTTTCGAGCGGCTGCATGCACTTCACTCTTTCTCGAATGTAGGAGAGGAAGTTCGCTTCGTTTTGCTCCTTCGGTGGATCGCCTCCATACTTGGAACAAACGCGGCGCAGGGATGAAGGATGGGGTAAAGTCAACGTCGACGCTGATCTGGCAAAGTTATAGGCGTGCGGAGATATGGAGTGCAGGATGCTAGAAAACCCTAATGTTTCAGCACTGTAGCGATGAATGGGGGTAGCGAGTGCAAGAGCTATTTGCTCATTTAGCAAACGAAACAAAGCACTGTGTCCTTCGGACGTGTCACTGTCTTGGGACAGTTCATTCATTAAGGAGCCGATATGCTGCAACACTGATGCTGTTTTCGACGGACTTGCAACTTCAGGCGTCTCAGTAATGTGGTTTTTCAGCTGATGGAGCAGTGAGGACAACGTCCGGATGTAGCGCACTGCGTCTGGAACTGCGCCTCCGCAAGGTAATGAAACCAGCTTGATCATACCTGCTGAGACTGCAAGTGAGAGATGAGCAAGCACAGTGACGGAAAACCTCACGTGCGGTGAAGGATGATCTTCGATGCGGAGAAACATCACACAACGATCATTGGCCTTGATGGTCCAGAAATCATTACTGCATACAGCAGAAAACTTGGCTCTTAAGTGTTCGAAAGAGGACACAGCATTTCTCTCCTCTTCGCTTTTTTTTTTGCGCATATAGAGTCCTCAATCGCTTTGCTCAAGGCCTCGTCTTTCATTCGAGCTCGTTTCGAGACAGGAGATTCTCGACGATTGCGATTGGTGCTCAGGTAGGACGGACAGTTCGGAAACACCGATGGTATAGCATCTGACACTGGGCGCACCCTCTCGCTGTCGACTGTCAATGTCTGTCCCGACGCTACGTCAAAATGTGACAGCTTTGTGATGAAGTCAGCCTCGAGGAATTGGAGTTCACAGACCTGCGCCAAGCATAACAGTGACTTCATTACTTTCATACGAAATGGGCTAATGGGAACTTTGACACGAGCCTGAGTATTTCTGTTCTATTTTACCGCAATGCCCTACTTGAAGCGCGACAAAACTACCATCACCACTCACGATACTCGCTCCGTTCAACACTAACAGAGCCAGAACGCCAGTAATGCGATAGAGCTGGTAAGACAACAAACTTCAGCAGTTTCTCGCCTTGGAGTCTATGCTTGGTTTAAAATGCTTTCGCGGAATGGCTTTTATCCAAGACTTCTTCCAAGCTTCATCCTTGGGGAATGCGAAAACACGCACTTTGAGACCGGCTGTCATAATTGCCGTGGCACCCGGGAACACAACAACGTCCCATGTCGCACTGATCGATGTGTAATCACATACACACAAATACAACACCAATAAAATAGGACACGTGGGAACGGACGAAGACTCAGAGCAGTGCGATGCAGCACCAAGCCTAACGCAGTCTAACCAGCGAAGCAAGTAGCGATGAAAGGCAAACCTGTCGTGGCTTGTCCGCCGTTCGGGTAAGAAAGTGCGCGGGATGACCAACACCACCACCTGAGCGACGCGTCCTCGGCCACTGGACAGTCGGTGATATGTCCGGGGAGGGGTGGAGACTGCCACCCAGGAACCGGCGAAGGACAACTCTTGCAACGCATCTCACGAACAAATAGAAGATGCGTTTAATTTACATATTTGCAAGAGAAGTGCATTGCAACGAGAGCGTACAGACGCGCCTTTCCATCACAAGGGCCCAGAGCTCACTCGAGACAAGCGGGCCAGCGAAGTCCAGAGAGAGAGCCCCGACCGCACACGCGACGCGCTTTTTATACCCCTCGTCCGTGCACCGCATCTTCTCAGACGCAGGCTGTGTGTCCCAGCGACACTGATGTGCGTTTCCTGCGGCCACCACCCCGGCCGACCACCTGACTTGACGCGCTGGACGCACGGTCCACTGCATCGACAACTCCTGGCCTTCATACAGGAAACAAAACTTTTCCTTTTTATTTAACTGATGCCGTAGGGCATACTAGCGCCAATAAAAAAAAAAAAAAAGCGAACTCCCGACACGCTAATTTTATAGCCGTCCGTGCACGCGCTAGACGCCGACTGTGTGTCCCAGCGACGCTGATGTGCATTTCCTGCGGTGCACACAGACGCCTCCCACGTTCCTGCAGGACGCGGACAGCGTTTGACTGTTACGCCGATGAGCGTCCCTTGCAAGCCACCTCCTTGCTGTACCGGTCATAACATCGGACAAGTAGCGTGACGTATGCCGTCTGGAGAGGGGGGTACAAACGGGTCTTGTGAATAGTCTAGGTGGTGTTGGAAGGACGCATGGGCGGCCACACAGACGCACGCAAGGATGGACGGAAGGAAAAAAAGTTTGCAGCATATCCATGGAGTGAATGATGAAGAGTGGGGCGAAGCATTCCTCCGTCCACGCGTCCGTCTGTGTGACCGTCCTTGCGTCTGTTTGTGCGCCCGTCCCTGCGTTCGTTCATGCATCCGCCCCTGCGTCCGTTCATGCGTCCATCCATGCATCTATCTGTGTGTCCGTTCGTCCATCTATTCAACACTCCAAGTCCCACCATCTCGCATCTTTTTATCATATATTCCCCATATAGAAGCACCGCCATTCAGTGGACATTTTAAGGACTAAACGAGAGGTGGCACACGCACACTTTCTTACGGCTTGCACTTCGGGTCTACTTCCTACCTTCAACCACCTTGAATTCATGGTATATACTAGTTCACTGTATTCATGGCACTGCGGCCCAATGCTCGCTAAAGCTTTCTAAAACCAAGAAGGTTACGCCCAGTGAGTATAACGTAGCAACCTTTTCCTGTCAGATAGTGCTCAATGTACAAGCCAGTGCCTGTTAATGTGAAATGAGAGACAGGAGAATTCAGCTTTTAATTTCTTACGGCTTGCGCTTCGTATCTGCTTCCCCCCTTTAACCACCTCGAATTCATTCATGGTATATACTAGTTCATTGTATTCATGGCCCTGCGGCTCAACGCTCGCTAAACCTTTCTAAAACTAAGACAGTTACACCCAGCGAGTATAACGTAGCAACCCCTTCTTGTCCGATAGTGCTCAATGTACAAGCATATGGCTGCTAATGGGGATCGCAGCGTGCGCGTTGACTAAAAGCCGAATGCTCCTGTCTCTCATTCCCCATTAGCAGCCATTGGCATGTACATTGAGCACTATTTTTTGTTAAACAACGCACAGAAGAAATCTCTCACCGGCACCACCTTGGAGGTCAAATGTTATACCTTGCACGTCAAAGCGTAGGACTGGTTACATACTACGACGGGACGCGGGACGATTGGGAGCCGCCATAAGGAGCTTCGCCCCTAAAACGACTGGACGGACGGATGCTTCGCTCCACTCTCCATCATTCACTCCGTGCATATGCTGCCATTATTTTTTCTTTTAAATGCAAAGCATTTATCAGCGAACTCCGGCGACTATGAGCGCATCTATCTATCTATCTATCTATCTATCTATCTATCTATCTATCTATCTATCTATCTATCTATCTATCTATCTATCTATCTACCTATCTATCTATCTAGCCGCCTAAGACTTTTAGCCCTCCTGGTCGTTGCGATAATGGTATCAATACGAAACTTGGCATGGAATAATATGAATATTTGAAGAACATGTTTGACAAGTCATAACATGAGAATCATGATATGTTTGCCATGAATGTTATGATTTACATTTCAAGGTCCTGCATGTCATGCGATGGTTTCATTCACATGACATTTTGCTAACTGGTATGGTACGACATGATTGCATGGCGAACACAAGCGAAAAACCTTAACATGAAAATCATAACATGCGTGTCATGTAACAACATGACTACATGTCACAGTCATGATGCGCTCGCGGCCATTTCGCTAACTTCACATTCGCCAAACTCGGTATTACGTGACTTCAATGGATGACAAAGGTATGTGACTGGTGAAAACATGATAATCATGAGCTGCGTGTCGTGTGAGAACATGACTACACGCCACAGTCAAGGCACCAAAACATTTTGACTTGACGAGGTGCGCGTGCTCGCCGGCGTTCATTTTCTCGCGTCACGCCGGCGTTGCCATTCCAGGCACCGGTCCTTCAATATACTCGCAGGCGCGCGCCGTGCTACGTTGCTTCGGCGTCCCTTCGTCACGAAAAGAGGGAGACGCAGTGTTGCCTGGGTAACGCGTCGGTGCGAAATGCAGCATGTCACTTTTCGAGCCGGTTGCCGTCGGGCCGCGCTGACGGATGCTGGTAGCACCTTTCGCGCCTGCCGTTAGACTATAAGCACCCAACAGTGGACCAGAGGGTGTGACGAAGATCTTTGGGCCGCCTCAGCATTGTTGGTACCGACTGCCAGGGCTACTAAGAAAATGGAACGCTCGCTGAACACAGTGACACGCTGAAGTGTCAGTGCCCTTTTTGACATGTTTTCAAAGAGCGCTTCCTGGGCGCTTACATAATCAGCCGTGACCACCTTGCTCACAACAAAAAAAGAAAATGATATGCACACACAAGTTCGGTTTTGCTGCGTCTACTCGCTAGACTACGCATTGAAAGACACGGTTTTGCTGAGCCTACTCGCTAGGCTGTGTGTTCTGGCGCTGCCATCAGATCTCGTAAACTGCATTGCCGGGTGCCTATGGAGTGCTCGCGTTTTGCTAACGTATACTGTAGCGTCGCTGTGCCCAGCGTTCACGCGCGGCAGCGCTACATTGGAGTATATTGGATTCTTCATGATGTGCTCGCGGCCGTTTGGCTGGCTCCACATCTACCGAATTTAGTGTTACGTGATGTCAATGGATGACGAAATATATGACTGGTGCAGGCGTTATAATCCTGACAGGCGTGTCATGTAAAACATGGTACGATACCACTCTAATAGCGTGTTCGTGGCCGTTTCGCTAGCTTCACATATGCTGAATTTGGTATCACGTGACGTGAATAGATGACGAAGGCAAATGACACATCGAAACATGATAATCATGACACGGAAGTCATGTACAGCATCATTTACCTCCACATTGTAACGTTGTGCTGTTTTCAAAGCGATATATTGAACTTTCGTATTCGTGCTTCACATACCATTGATTCCCACTGCACGTGGGATCTGCCAATTTTTCGGCTTGCCGTCCAAACACAAGAACAACTCAATGGCACTGCACACTTGCGATGCTAACGAAGTAATGCAAAATAATCTACATATATTACCAACGAATAAGTTTTGGAGCTCTGAAGTGGACTATCCGCCGTGGCTTCTTACAATAAAAAGCATTCAAATGTCTATCATCAAAAAAGAAAACATGTTCATTCAAGCTCCTCAAGAACTACCGCTTTATCAGTATACAAATGTGATAGCCGGGATATAGACATTTTTACACAAATGGCTCAAGTATTTCAACCTCTTCAACATTGGCATGTATTATACCACAGCTCAATATTCACAAATAATTTGAAATATGTCGCACACTGTCACCTACAACAGCTCAGCTGTTCGCTATTTTGTATGCTATCACGTTTACAAACTCGGACAGACGCGACAAAATGGGTACTCTTAAGCGACACACAGGCCTCATTGACATCACTCTCCAGTACAAACACAACAGTAACTAGTGATAGTATAACATACAAAACACTCACAGAGCCCATAAAACCAAGGCAAGCGCAACGTGAGATCAACTTCTAGCGGATACCTGGACATTGTACACCGCTGGGAACACAGCTGCCAATTAAGCGGCACGACAAGCACATCGTAAATATAAATATTTCACTGCTTTTTTGGTAATTGTCACAAGCGACTGCAATTTTCGTCTTGCCCAGGCGCCCCGTCGTCCAAGGAAGGGCGCTTTTGTGTTGGGAAGACGACATCTGGCGACTAACGACGCAGCAGCGGCGCTGCCGCGTCTTTGCTACACCTGTACCGAAAGGAGAGACGTGTGTTCGACGAAAAAGATAGGACCTGGAGAGGGGACGGGGCGTTCCAAAAGAGTTTGGACTCCTTTGAAATGGGAAATCGGCAGTTGACGTGCAACCAGCAAGAAGCGTGGTCTGCGGTGTCGTGAGGCTTGCATAGGCGACGAGCATGGAGTGACCCGCGCAACGTATTGAGACGGCTGCAATACCGGGCTCCAACGTCGTCTACAAAGCTAACGAGATCTTCAACGGCACCCGTCAACTCCCCTACTTGTACCAAAATCTGGCCTGGTCTTTTATTGTGACTTGTTTTTTAAACTGTTATTTTATTATAACCAGGTTTCAAATAATTTTAGTTGTGGGCGCTGCGTCGCACTTAGAAATTCAGAAGCGCGACCATGATCTTTGCTCCGTAATTATTTGCTTGTATCTGTCGTAGTGTTCTTTTAGAGAATAGTTTGCTTTGTTGTTCTTTTCATCGCGTACTAGTGTTTTCCCTCTCATATTTTATTTTCGTAATCTCCTTGCCATTGCCCTTGTTTTCATTAAATGCTTGTGTTTAAGCAAATGACCGTGTCTGCTTTATGAGTACGTCGGTCAGGCTCATACATCACCACACGTGCATCCCCGCACGGGTAGACCAACCTGCAAATAAATTTGAGATGTGCCACTTCGAGGCCTTTCAGGCGTCGCAGGCCGAAACGTAAAATTGAAGCCTGCGAGTCTGCCGCACGTCGGTGTTAGATCAGCGGGGCGTCGCTTAAAGTGTGTGACAGTAATCTCAAAAAATTATTTAAGTAGTATTATAAAAGCATCAACTTTCCGAATCAGGAACAATGCTTTGTTCGACCAATGTTCAAGGAGCTGTGACTTACATCATATCGAACCATTCATTGAATTCAATGTTACGCCAAATTTAGATAAAAATATGAAAACACTTATTCCTGAGTTCGCACACACAAAACAATTCTTACATAGAACTGGCAGAGCTGAAACTCCTTACTGCGAATGTGGACTTGTAAATGAAGACGTATATCACCTTTTCATGCACTCTCCACAGCATGGCACGCCGACACGCTGTCTTGAATTGGAACTGTAGGCATTAGACGGCCGATTATTCAGCATCAAGTAACTTCGTGGCCCGTGACCAACCGGGTTTACGAACGTACGCTATAAAAGCGTTGAAACGAAATATCGCCCTTTACATCATGAAGGACGTGACAAACACTATTTGTCAAGTCCTGCATGATGCAAAGGGCGATATTCGCGAATGGTTCTTGGTTTAGTGATGAAACGCTCCAGCGCATTGCCCTACTCATCATAATTCACTCCGTGGATATGCTGTGATTTTTTTTATCTTCAAATTCGTCATATACTCGTTTCCGATGTCAATTAATCTTCATGCTCTCACATTTGGGTTACATATGCTGTTTCGTTTTATTAATTAATTATATATATATATATATATATATATAATATATTATATATATATATATATATATATATATATATATATATATATGTATGTATGTATGTATATATATATATATATATATATATATATATATTATATATATAGTAGTAGTAGTAATAGACTTTTATTCAGCCAGAATTTACAGGCCGAGCATTTCAACCGCCTGTGCGATCAGTCGACGCTGTTCTTCCCCTTCGGCGCCGATCCAGTCGAGCCAGGAGGTGATGGAAAGGGATGGGGGAGGGTAATAGCTGGATTGCTGAGCAGTTGGGCAGTAAAACAGGCAGTGTGACAGGTCAGCGTATGGGGAGGGACAATTCGGACAGCAGGGGTTACACCTATATTTATAAAGGAAAAGGCGAGAGAGGGTTATCAAGCAGTTCATTTGGATGTGCCGTAGAGTTCGAGCCTCGAGCGCCGTGAGTGATGGATGAGGGGGAGGGTAAAGACGCTTGTCGAGCCGGAGCTGGAGATATACCTCCTTGATAGTGTGACGCAAGGAGATCTGCCCATCGTTATTCGCGGAGCTCTCACTGTCTTCCGAAGGTGTGGGCCAGGGAATGAACGGTGCCCGGTGCAATATATCGCGGGCAAGCTGATGAGCTAGCTCATTGCCGTTAATACCCGAATGCCCAGGAACCCAGCGGAGGAAGACAGTGGAGGGTTGAAGAGCAGAGGCCGCTCGCTCGACCTCCTGTTGAAGAGCAGGGGGCAACGTGTTGTTCTGTATGTGACGGATGGCGGCGTGAGAGTCGCAGTAAATCGTGTACTCGGGGAGAGAAGGGAGGGAGGAAAATGACTGCATGGCGTGGACCATGGAAAGGACCTCGAGCGAAAGTACATTTGGCGGGTGTAAGTATGGCCCGCTGGTGTGCGTGTCAGGTGCCGAAAGGTGTGGATGGTAGATAACGTAGCCACACGAGCCCCGAGGAGCCATGTATGAGGCATCTGTGTAGGCAACTCCCTGTGTAGAGAGAGGAGGAGAATGATGCTGTGCTGCCGCATGACGCCGGCCGGCGTGAAGAACGGGAGACATATTGGATGGGAGGGGAAGGATGCGAAGGTTAGAAGCAGCGGTGCTAGCGGCAGAAGGCAAGGTGGGAACGGAAACGGGAATGTGAGGGATACCAGGTTGGGCTAATAGCCATTGGCCTTGACGAGTGAGAGAAAGACGGGCAATCTGAGAGTCGTGGTGCAGAGAACTAAGAGAACGTAATGGATGGAAGAGGCCTGTGGCAAAAAGCTTAGTGGTAGAGGTAGTGAGAGGGAGGTTTAGAGCTGCCTTGTAGAGGCCTAATAGAGCTCTTTCGAGTGTGTTGAGTTGCGTTTCGGTGAAATGAACGTAGGGTACAAAGTACAAGAACTTGTTAAGGGCAAGCGCATGTGCAACCCGGCACGCATGAGCCTCGTGGAGCCCCGACTGCCGAGTGACAACGCGTCGCAGGAGGTGGGTCACCGAATGGCAAGTCCTCACAGCGTGATGTAGGGCCTGCGCGTTCTTTGTCGCGTGCAAAGGGAAGCCAAGAACTTTGCATTGCTGAACAGTGGGGATGAGAGAGCTAGAAAGATGTAGGGAGATGAGGGTATTGTGGGAGCGCTGGTACGCAGACCGGTTTAGCAAAAGTAGTTCACATTTCTCCGGTGCAGGGGACAGGCCAGCAGTAGCGAGAAAGGAAGCGATAAGGTCCAGGCCACGTTGCAAAGTATCCTGCACGTGGCCGGGACATCTAGACGTACACCAGAGAGTGATGTCGTCTGCATAAAAAATATGGTGGAGGTCAGGTATTTGGGACAGTTGGGAGGCAAGGGGGGCCATAGCCATATTAAATAGAGTAGGAGATAGTACGGCACCTTGAGGAGTGCCGCGGGTGAGGGAGTGTGGGTTAGACAAATGAGTATCGACTCTGAAGCGAGCAACTCGATTGGAAAGAAATGATCGGATGTAAGAATACATGCGGGAGCCACATGACAGGGAGGAGAGCTGAGCGAGTATGTGGTCATAACTCACGCCATTGAATGCCTTCCGTACATCGACGGTTACAAGCGCATGGATCTGACTACGAGAAGGTGAAAGAAAAGTATGCTGAAGAACAAGGAACATGTCCTGCGCACAAACGTGGCGTCGGAAGCCAATAAGAGAAGGAGGGAAAAACTCTTTCGCCTCAATAAAATCAGACAGTCGAGTCAAGGCCATTCGTTCAAGAGTCTTGCCAACGCATGACGTCGAAGAGATAGGGAGAAGGTTAGAGAGAGATGGAGGTTTGCCGGGCTTCGGAATCATGCAAATTAGAGATGATGTCCAAGAGCTTGGAAGACAGCCGCTGTTCCATGCTTCATTGAATGTGTGTAGAAGAAATTCCTTCGCGTTGTCGGGGATATTACGTAATGTAGTATATGTTATCTCATCCTCACCGGGTGCCGAGCGGGTAGATTGAGTGGCTAAGGCAGCTTCCAGCTCCCTGAGCGTGAATGGGCGGTCCAGGTCTGGGTTAGCTTCGCCACAGTAATCTGGGTAGGAAGGTGTGAGGGGGGGTGGGAGATACAGAGATTTTAAATTTTCAAACACATCAGATGGAGTCCCTTGAGTGAGAGCTTTAGCTAGGGTGGGAGCAGCGGCAGGCTTGGTACCTAAGAGAGACCTAAACAGAGACCATGTAGAGCGCGAGTGCAGTGCGGAGTCAAGGCCGTCACACAGCGTGTTCCAACGAGAGTGCTCGAGAGAAGTGCCGTAAGCGATAATTTCAGCCCGCAGAGCATCAATTCGGAAAGAAAGTTGGAAGTTGTGTGGCTGCGAGCGGAGAGCGCGTTTCAAACGTTTATGACGTCGCCATAATTGGAGGAAGTGAGGATCAGGGTCAGGAATGGGGAGTTGAAAACGAGCGCGGCGACTATAGGATGTCATTGCTGCGGAGATCCGCGACGTCCAGTCGTCGTAAGTTTTAAATGAGTGAGACAAAAGGTTATTACGGAATGCTTCCCAGTCAGTGTGAGCGACTCGTTGTTTCCGCCTATTGTGGGAAAGAGGGGTGGTGATGTGTATGAGAAAGTGATCACTGAAAAAATTTTCAGCAGAGACCTGCCAGTGAAAAGGAAGGGAACTCCGAGAGAACGTGAGATCGGGTGTAGTGGAACGCTGTGAAACAGTGCCCGCTCGAGTAGGGGTGTCAGGAGTATTAAGAAGGGTGAGATGGCGTTCCTGGGTGAGGCAGTGTAGAAGGCGACCTGGTTTGAGTGTTTGGGGGTAACCCCAGAGCCTATGAGGAGCATTAAAGTCACCCCCAATGAGGATATGGGTGGTCGATGGAAGGGAGTGCAGGAATTTGCCAAGAGCACTAAACAAAGAGGACGTGACAGGGGGGTTATAAAATGACATCAGAGCGAGAGAAATACGGGTAGATGGTTGGTAATAGACCACACCAACTAAATGTTTCAGGAGGGGGGAGGGTACGTCTAGAGAACGTCATTGCGTACATAAATGGACGCAAGTGGCTTTCCCGTCGTAGCGTGATATGCACGGTAGCCTGGGACGGCAAGGGCCGCCCGAGTCTCCTGTATGAGGAGAAAATGGGGTAATGTTTGGCGGGTGAGAAGATATTGGTGGAGAGGGGTCCTATTATGACGAAAGTTGCGGCAGTTCCACTGCAAAATATCGAGGTCCTTTTCATGCGCCATCTAGGTCTTTGGAGTAGAGGAAGCGCCTACGCGTGCGCGTTCCTTCTTTTTGCCGGGGGAAGTGACTCCTGCAGGGAGTTAAGCATATAGGTGAAAGATTCCAGTTGCTTAGATTGGGTTTCGAGGGTCGTAAGAATCCGGACAATTGAATTTTCTAGCTGGAACAAATGAGTGTGATGTGCAGTGGTGGTGGTTTCGACCATGTCGGCTAATTTGGTTACATGGGAGCTGGAGGTCCGGGCGGTGAGTGTGGTGAATTGCTTATTTAGCTCCGTGAGTTGAGAGGTAAGAGAGGATGTGGTAGTTGCGAGTGTCTGTGTCAGTGCAAGTATTTTCTGTTGTAGCTCATCTGAGACGCGTTGTTGCTCGCGCTGGTTGTGCTCCAACATAGCCAGTCGCAGATCGAAGGAGCGGCTCTCGTTACTTGAAGATGGTGAAGGTGTGTTTGATGAAGAAGTGCACATGGGAGGTGTTCCCTTAACCTTAGTGGCGTATGAGCCCAGGGGGGATGTTGCGGGAGGTGATAGGAGCTCATGCGCTGAAGAGGAGGGCGGCGAAGGCTGAGTGGCTCGGCGCATGGCTGTGCGACGGAGAAAAGCTGCTTTGGCGCAGTCGCGTTGCTTAGCTAGAAGGTAGGGGCAGGTGGAGTCGAGAGATGAGTGGGTGTTGACTTGGCAATGGATGCACCAGGGTTGGGCGCAAACGTGAGCATCGGGATTTGCCGGTAGAGGAGACGCACAGCGGCGGCACTTGGCCGGAACGCTGTGTTGGGGGCATTGATGAGCACGGTGCCCTATAGCAAGGCACCGAGTGCAAATAGGGGGCTTGGGTTTATGTGGACTGCATCGGAAATAGACGCGTTTGAAGTACACAAAGCGAGGGATGATGGTTCCAGCAAATGTTATGAGGACGGATTCAGTGGAGCCCATCATACGTGCAGCGAGTATATCTGAAGTAAAGGATTCGAGGTCATGCAAGAGCTGAGATGTTGTGAAGTGACCACCGACGTTGTGTATGACGCCGAGACATGATATTGGAGGACTGAGGGCATAGGGCTTAATGGTGATCGGCTTACCATTAAGTTCCAGACTTGTGAGGAGAGTAGGAGGTGGGCAGTGAGAGGTGAGTGCGTTTTCAGAAACACAAGGCTCTGAGCAGGTTTGGCTTGAAGGTGACCTCCGCACTGGTCTTGGGAGAGAGATTTGCGGCGGCTGTGATGGTAGAAAAGCAGGTCCATAGAGAGCAGTTCGGCGTGAGTGGTCCTGGTGGAAGTTGGATTCCGACGGTGATGACTCGGAGCGGGGGGCGGGTGGTCGAGGCAGGGTTTCGATTGGCACTAACGTGTTCAGCTGCCTTCAGGGGATGGCGTATTGTGTTCGTTGACTTGCGATGCCGTGAAGTCCATTTCCGTCGATAAGTCGTCAGCTGAAGTGATGGAAGGCAAAACTTCGGCGATGGAAGAACGACGCTCGTCGAAACGCGCTGTCGACAGACTCGAATTTCCAATGGGTAGGCCAGACTGCAGATAAGGTGGGGAGATCAGCGCAGGCGTGGTTGAATTGCAATGCCAAACGAAACGTGAGATCAACTTCTAGCGGATACCTGGACATTGTACACCGCTGGTAACACAGCTGCCAATTAGGCGCCAGGACAAGCACATCGTAAATGTAAATATTTCACTGCTTTTTTGGTAATTGTCACAAGCAACTGCAATTTTCGTCTTGCCCAGGTGCCCCGTCGTCCAAAGAAGGGCGCTTTTGTGTTGGGAAGACGACATCTGGCGACTAACGACGCAGCAGGGGCGCTGCCGCGTCTTTCCTACACCTGTACCGAAAGGACAGACGTGTGTTCGATGAAAAAAAAAGGACCTGGAGAGGGGACAGGACGTCCCGAAAAACTTTGGACTCCTTTGAAATAGGAAATCGGCAGTTGACGTGCAACCAGCAAGAAGCGTGGTCTGCGGTGTCGCGAGGCTTGCCTAGGCGACGAGCATGGAGTGACCCGCGCAACGCATTGAGACGGCTGCAATACCGGGCACCCTCGTCGTCTACTAAGCTGGCGAGATCTTCAACGGCACCCGTCAACTCCCCTACTTGTACCAAGATCTGGCCTGGTCTTTTATTGTGACTTGTTTTTTTAAACTGTTAGTTTATTATAACCAGGTTTTAAATAATTATAGTTGTGGGCGCTGCGTCGCACTTAGAAATTCAGAAGCGCGACCACGATCTTTTGCTCCGTAATTATTTGCTTGTATCTGTCGTAGTGTTCTTTTAGAGAATAGTTTGCTTTGTTGTTCTTTTCATCGCGTACTAACGTTTTCCCTCTGATATTTTATTTTCGTAATCTCCTTGCCATTGCCCTTGTTTTCATTAAATGCTTGTGTTTAAGCAAATGACCGTGTCTGCTTTATGAGTACGTCGGTCAGGCTCATACATCACCACACGTGCATCCCCGCACGGGTCGACCAACCTGCAAATAAATTTGAGATGTGCCACTTCGAGGCCTTTCAGGCGTCGCAGGCCGAAACGTAAAATTGAAGCCTGCGAGTCTGCCGCACGTCGGTGTTAGATCGGCGGGGCGTCGCTCAAAGTGTGTGACAGTAATCTCAAAAAATTATTTGCGTAGTATTATAAAGGCATAAACTTTCCAAATCAGGAACAATGCTTTGTTCGACCAATATTCAAGGAGCTGTGACTTACATTTATGCCAAGTTTAGATAAAAATATGAAAACACTTATTCCCAAGTTCGCAGACACAAAACAATTCTTACATAGAACTGGCAGAGCTGAAACTCCTTACTGCGAATGTGGACTTGTAAATGAAGACATATATCACCTTTTCATGCACTGTCCACACGATGGCACGCCGAGACGCTGTCTTGAATTGGAACTGTGGGCATTAGACGGCCGATTAGTCAGCATCAAGTAACTTCGTGGCCCGTGACCAACCGGGTTTACGAACGTACGCTATAAAAGCGTTGAAACGAAATATCGCCCTTTACATCATGAAGGACGTGACAAACACTATTGTCAAGTCCTGCATGATGTAAAGGGCGATATTCGCGAATGGTTCTTGGTTTAGTGATGAAACGCTCCAGCGCATTGCCCTACTCATCATAATTCATTCCGTGGATATGCTGTGATTTTTTTTATCTTCAATTCGTCATATACTCGTTTCCGATGTCAATTTGTCTTCATGCTCTCACATTTGGGTTACATATGCCTGTTTTGTTTTATTATATCTATATATATATATATATATATATATATATATATATATATATATATATAGATATATATATATATATATATATATATATATTGTAGGCATCTATTATGTGCTTCATCCTCATCTGAACAGCAGTCAATCATCATCATATGTTCTGGCTGACAATCATCATCTTCTTGGCACGAGCGCTTTTTTGTCGGGTCCGTTGCGCTTGTTCGTTCCCGAGTTCACGACGAATAAACCTCGTTACAACCGAGTCGTCATACGGGGTGGAGGTGGATTGACGTTCCCAGTACCTCTCTTTACAACGCCTACTCCCTTGAGTTCTGTTCAGGCCGCCGCTTGGACCCTCAGTCCGCCAACATGTCTTAGAGTGAGTGGGTGGATGTCCTTTCTGCTCCCGTCTCTGTGCCGCAAGCCGTCACTGCGCTTCAAGCCACTCCTCTTTACATCGTAAACCACCAGCGTGACCCTCCGATCTTCGCTGGTCTCCGCGGCGAAGATGTGGAGGACTGGCTCAATAACTACGAGCAGGTAAGCGCAACTAATCACTGGGACGACTCTAACAAGCACCGCCGAGTATCGCTTTATCTCATGGGCGTTCCCAAGACATGGTTCTTGAACCATGAGATCGACCTCACCGACTGGCCTGCCTTCAAGCAGCAGCTTCGCCAAGTATTCGGCATGCCAGTCGTTTGATCCGCTCTAGCGAAGAGGGCCCTAGATACTCGCCAACAACATCCCGGCGAGTCATACACATCTTATATCGAGGATGTCCTTGCGCTTTGCCGGCGCGTCAATTCTTCGATGTCCGAGTCGGACAAACTCCGCCACATCCTGAAGGCATCGGAAGCATTGCCTACAATGCCTTGTTGCCCAGAGTCCTTCTACTGTCACTGACGTCGTCTCTACGTGTCAGCGTCTCGACGAACTTGATTCTGTTCGCCTTCAGTCGGGCAGTAGTGAACACCGTACCGCAGACCGGGACTTGCGTGACATGATACGGGAGATCATACGAGAAGAACTTCAATCAATGGGCATCTCACAACTTTCTCCATCTGTCACACAGCCTTCAAGCATGGCCCTCCGTGACATCGTAAGGGAGGAACTAACATCATTCACCGGTCCAGCCTACGTCCAGCCACCTCCGTCTAGCCCTCCAACGTACGCGCAAGTTGCGGCCGCGCCCTCCTCGCAACGTAAACTCTACTTCACCGCTGCCATCATTCACGCTGGTTGCTGCTGCACCACTGGTCCACTTCCGGCCAATTCCACCCGACCCTCCGTCAGTCCACTTGAGTGCGCTATCTCCGGTGTGCCGAACGCCCTCTACTACCCGCCTTGGCGCCCCGTCTCGCCCAACATGCTTTTACTGTGGATATCGTGGCCATATATCGCGCTTCTGCCGCAAGCGCCAGCAGGACGAGCGTCGCGGGTACGACATGCGCGAACGGGACTTTTCCAGAGGGGATTCTTACGCTCGGCGTTATTCATCTGGACAGCAGCGGTCTCCATCTCCGCCCGCGTCGACTGAGACGCGGAACACTTACCGTTCAAGCCGACGCCGATCACCTTCGCCGTTCCGTCGCTCCTCCTCTCCTCTTCGGCCAGCCTCGTTTACTACTGACAACCGGTCAGAAAACTAATGATGCAGTTTTCGGAAAAGAAACTGCATGTAACAGTAGGACTCATATTCCTCCAGCACACCCGTTCAACATGGTTCTGTTCCGGTGGAAGGAGTTCTCGTGGACGCTTTGGTGGACACCGGTGCTACAGTTTCTGTGATTAGGTATGATTTGTGCAAACGCCTGAAAAAACTAATGACACCTTATAATGGACCCAATCTAGTCGAAGCCCAGAGGAACGCTATCCGCCCTTTTGCTCTTTGTACTGCTCGTGTGTTTATTGATGACATTTTGCATTACACCGAGTTCACTGTGCTTACCCGGTGCTCTCACCAGCTCATTCTAGGGTGGGACTTCCTATCTTCTTCTTCAGCCGCTATATGTTGTGGTGAACGAATTCTGCACCGAACTAATACGGACTCCATGTTCGACGAAGGCGTCTACAAGCCTCTACGCCTGTTCGCTCGCTGTCACACCCAGGTCCCGTTTATTAGGGAGGCAATCGCCGGGCTAATTCCAACAGTCGAAGTATCGGCCCCCCCGAACCGCACCACGAAAGCGTGGACAATTTAGAAGTGGTCCTTTTTGGCGCGCCAGCGGACGCCAGCTGTGGTCCAAGAACAAGTCAGAGCCGAGAGTTGATAAACAAACAAAATTATATTCTCATTAACGGCAGATCAAAAACAATACACACGTATGCACACTCCACAATAGTTACATACAATACGTCACCAATCAAACAACGTACTACACAGTACAATCAGCCACGCTCAAAACAACGGACATAGACAACGAACGATACGCTCTACAATGCAGTCGCATGCATTGAACAACCAAGACACTTAAAGACTAAAGAGATAGAAACCTATCCAGTCCAAAGTTCTGGAACAAAAGTATGGATGATACTCTTCCGAGAATCACTCACTCAAAGTCCAGCGTTGTTGTCGTTCCGCGCCCTCAAAGTTTCTCTTCCAGAAAACCTCGCGCCTTCAATTGGCCACTCTCCAAGCTTCAAACTTCTTCGCCCGAACACGTCGGCGTCACACACGCAGCTGTCGCCACGCGTCTTCGCTCGATAGCGGTAAACACACTCTCTTGCCTGTAGCTCGGGCCTTCACCAAGCAGATGGAAATCCTCTTCATCTCCTGCTTCGTCCCTACGGACAAACCTTCGCCGATTACACGGCGGGATCCCTTCGCACTCCTGCGCAACTTCCGTCTTCTCCTGATCTCTCGTCTCCGCTGCTCGGTTAAATACCTTCCGCGCGACATTCCTGAAAGTTCTCCTCATTTCGTCGGCGCGATGCGCAGCGGAGGCTGGGGAGAGGCGCGAGACTGTACGGGGGCCGTCCCCGACAGATGACTCAACTCGGCATACACGCCCCTTTCCTTCTGGAAATTTCTAGCGCTTGCCCGGCCGCCGCTGTGAACGAGGAGGTTCATCGACGAAGCCACGCTTCCGAGAGGAGAGGCGTCGCGCGCCCGGGGAGCCTTGGATGCTTGTTTTCGCTTTTCTTTTTTTTCGTTGACCTCGCCGCGTCTCTCTGGGCGCGTTATTACAAGAATTTGGCGGCGCGCCCGTTTTTAGCGCTCGTTCTGTGACACTGCCCCCCACTTTAGGAATATTATCTTATAATATTCAAAACCACACAAACGAGCGCGAACAGTCACCACACACTCTGAAAGACTGTAACACAAACCGTCGCTCATGACACTTCACATTCGCAATAGATCGCTCAATACAATTTTACATTGTAGTTCAATTCCACAACACATGAAATATAGCCACAGGTACATGACTACAACACCTCATCACTCATTCCAAACAATACAAATGTACAAAGTTCTCTCATTACAAAAATTATACAACACTAAACATCACACCACAGCACAGACACTTCGACACTTGTGACACAGGATAACGCAACATTAACACAACATATGGCACTCAGCACTGCCAAACACATTCTGATTCGACTTCAGCACTTATCCTGTGTATTTCGAGCTGCGCTTGCGTCCTTTCTTGTGGTGCTCGCTCGATCTCTTCTTGTTTTTTCTTGTCCTTTTTCGGCGAGCCTTTTCCAACGACGGTATCTGAGGCAGCATCTCAGCCATCGTTGTCACTTCTGATACTGTTAACGGGTGATAACACTCAACCGATCCTGTCACCCGCTTGTTCACGTCCCGACATTTGGCCTGGCTGGCCAACTCCGTCTCCTTTGTACTGTCGGTCGGTTGAGGTCGTGCCGACGTAAGTCCAGTTGCCCGGCCCGTGAACTCATTCAACACGATCGTCTTCTCATTCGCTGTCTCTTGCGCCGCGGCTTCACCTTGGGCTCTAGTGAGATCCGTCACGGGATGCTCCTCCACTGTATCTCGCGGTCGCTGGGTTGGCGAGGGCTCTATCTTAGGGTCTTCTCCCAAACATTCCGGATCATTCGGTCCTCGCGCCCCGTCGATGTTTCCGATCGGTCGTAAAGGGGGGTCGTCATACATAGAGCGGTAACCTTCCCGCTGAAGTACGGGGTTTCAACCTCGATTTCTGCTTCGGGAAGCATCCGAACCGTACGGTCAATTAGGCAAACCGGTTTCGTTCTGCCTGTCAACTCTCTTTCCCGTACCAAATTTCTCCGCACGATAACCGTGGAGCTACCGGTGTCTCTTAGAACCGTAATCTTCTTGCCTGCAATCTTTCCAGGAAGCGTTGGCATTCCCTTCGTAACACCAGTTGGCTGTTTTGACATTACAGCCCCCACAATAGGAATTTTCTCCCTATTCTTCAACTCTACGAATCCATCTGTGACGGCATTGTTGTCGGATTTTGGTGCCGCTTGCACACAGGATACCTGGTGGGTTTGACTCGCTCCGTTTCGACATGCGTCTGCTTTGTGCCCAGTCTGACCACACTTAAAACATTTTACTACCGTAGGGATCGTAAAGATCGCTCGACAGTTTTTCGCGCGATGACCCCCTCGGTTACACAGAAAACATCGCGGAATGCTCTCTGGTGCACGCTTCTTTTCTTCGGGAGCCAATTTCTTCGGATCTTCGGGGCAATCCTTCTTGACCTTGGCCAAATTAGTGCCACCTTGCGCTTCCAAGAATTGATCAGCCAATTCAAGCATTCCTTCAAGTGACTCGGCCTTCCTCTCTTTCAAGTACAGCGACAGGCTTGGGTGGCAACTAGTAAGAAATTGTTCTCTAATTAGGAGCTCTCTAAGTTCATCGTACTCCTGCGCTGTCCCTGAAAGTTCAATCCATCTGTCCAAATAATGGCAAAGTCGGGCGGCATACTGCGTAGCCGTCTCACCATCAGCTGGCTTTCCTGTCCGAAATCTGTCCCGGAATCCTTCTACAGTAAATCTAAATCGCTTCAGCAAAGCAGCTTTCACCTTTGCATAGTTGGCTGCATCGGTCGGCGTCAGCCTACCGTACACACTGAGCGCTTCACCACTCAAGCAAGTACTCAAAGCAGTTGCCCATTGATGTTCCGGCCAATTCTGGCTCTTCGCAATCGTCTCAAATCGGTGAAGGTACGCGTCAAGGTCGTCCTTCCTTTCATCCAACGCCACGAGCAGCTTGCTTGGGTTCAAGCGGAAGCCATGATCTTCCCGTTCACTGCTTTCAACTCTAGCATGGACGGGAGTTTCACTTCGCTGTTGCAAACGGAGCCGCTCGAGTTCCATCTCGTGCTGCCGCTGCCGTTCCCTTTCAGCCATCTCCGCTTCTCTTTCTTCTTTCCGTTGTCGCTCCCTCGCTTCTCTTTCTTCTCTCGCCCTTTTGGCTGCTAACTTCTCTCTCTCCAACTCCAACTTCAATTGTTGCTCTCTTTCTTCCTTCGCCCTTTCAGCGGCCAGCCTTTTTCTCTCCAACTCAGCTGCTTTTTCTTCCTTGGCCCTCTCAGCTGCCAACCTCTCTCGTTCCCCCGCCTCTTTCTCCTTCTGGCTTACCCACTTCCGTAGTTCGGTGCCAGAAAGACCCACCTTCTCACCAAGAGCTACTAACTAACTTTTCGAGATCCATTGTGTCTCGCAACTCGCAAATAAAACCTTGCCGCGTGCAAAAAGTATCTGCCTAAATCAGCCTATCGGAACACTCCCCTGCACTCGTTAACGAGAACACTGAACAGCACACAAAATCGTTCCGATAGCACTATCAACAACTCGAGGCTCTTTCTCACTACTTTGGCCACACTGTGCACCAAAAGGTGCTGTCGCGGACGCCAGATTAATTGTCACACAGGTCCTGTTAATTAGGGAGGCAATCGCCGGGCTAATTCCAAGGGTCGAAGTATCGGCCCCCCGAACCGCACCACGAAAGCGTGGACAATTTAGAAGTGGTCCTTTTTGGCGCGCCAGCAGACGCCGGCTGTGGTCCAAAGAACAAGTCAGAGCCGAGAGTTGATAAACAAACAAAATTATATTCTCATTAACGGCAGATCAAAAACAATACACACGTATGCACACTCCACAATAGTTACATACAATACGTCACCAATCAAACAACGTACTACACAGTACAATCAGCCACACTCAAAACAACGGACATAGACAACGAACGATACGCTCTACAATGCAGTCGCATGCATTGAACAACCAAGACACTCAAAGACTAAAGAGATAGAAACCTATCCAGTCCAAAGTTCTTGGAACAAAAGTCTGGATGATACTCTTCCAAGAATCACTCACTCAAAGTCCAGCGTTGCTGTCGTTCCGCGCCCTCGAAGTTTCTCTTCCAGGAAACCTCGCGCCTTCAATTGGCCACTCTCCAAGCTTCAAACTTCTTCGCCCGAACACGTCGGCTTCACACACGCAGCTGTCGCCACGCGTCTTCGCTCGATAGCGGTAAACACACTCTCTTGCCTGTAGCTCGGGCCTTCACCCCTCAGGTGGAAATCCTCTTGATTGATTGATATGTGGGGTTTAACGTCCCAAAACCACTATATGATTATGAGAGACGCCGTAGTGGAGGGCTCCAAAAATTTAGACCACCTGAGGTTCTTTAACGTGCACCCAAAGCTGAGCACACGGGCCTACAACATTTCCGCCTCCATCGGAAATGCAGCCGCCGCAGCCGGGATTCGAACCCGCGCCCTGCGGGTCAGCAGCCGAGTACCTTAGCCACTAGACCACCGCGGCGGGGCGTGGAAATCCTCTTGATCTCCTGCTTCGTCCCTACGGACAAACCTTCGCTGACTACACCGCGGGATCCCTTCGCACTCTGGCGCAACTTCCGTCTTCTGGTCTCTCGTCTCCGCTGCTCGGTTAAATACCTTCTGCGCGACATTCCAGAAAGTTCTCCTCATTTCGTCGGCGCGATGCGCAGCGGAGGCTGGGGAGAGGTGCGAGACTGTACGGGGGCCGTCCCCGACAGATGACTCAACTCGGCATACACGCCCCTTTCCTTCTGGAAATTTCTAGCGCTTGCCCGGCCGCCACTGTGGGGTGAGGAGGTTCATTGGCGAAGCCACGCTTCCGAGAGGAGAGGCGTCGCGCGCCCGGGGAGCCTTTGCTTGTTTTCGCTTTTCTTTTTTTTTCGTTGACCTCGCCGCGTCTCTCTGGGCGCGTTATTACAAGAATTTGGCGGCGCGCCCGTTTTTAGCGCTCGTTCTGTGACACTCGCGAACATCTCGAACTACCGCCACATCAAGAATGAATTGTGACCCTGATCTCTAAGGACATCGACCACGGTGACGTCTTGGTGTACCCTTCGTCGACTTGCGTCGCAAAAGGCATAGCCCTTGCATCAGGTGTCGTACGCTTTCACCATGGCTCCGCGCTCGTCATTGCTACGAATGAAACGCCAGAGAAAGTTCTCCTGCCAGAGGGCACTGCAGTAGCCTGTGTTGTGGATGCTGAGCCTGTCAGCGTCACGCCACTTAACCCAGCCTCTACCAACGACCGTTCTATGAGTAAGCCTGCCTCATCCTCTCCCTTCATAACTCTTATCAGTGATGACTTAACCGCATGCAGGCGCAGCAGTTGCTTGCGTTATTAACGAAACAAGCCGATTCTTTCGACACCTGCTCCTCAACGTTGGGCCGAACTACCACTGCAGCGCATCGCATACAGACGGAGGGAACATTTATTGTACATCGCCGCCCGTACCACGTGTCTCTCACTGAGCGAAAAATCATCGAGGAAAACGTCGCTGACATGCTCCAACGAAAAATAATTCGTCCATCAACTAGCCCTTGGTCATCCCCTGTAGTTTTGGTACGGAAAAAAATGGCTCTGTGCGCTTTTGCGTTGATTACCGGGCACTTAACAACATCACACGCAAGGACGTATACCCCATGCCACGCATCGACGACGCCCTTGATTCACTGCAAGGCGCCGAATACTTTTCAAGCCTTGATTTGGGTTCGGGATATTGGCAAATTCCCATGCACGATGACGACAAAGAAAAAACGGCATTTGCAACCCCCGATGGCCTATACGAATTTAACGTGATGCCTTTCGGGCTCTGGAATGCGCCCGCGATGTTTGAACGCATGATCGACACCGTCCTGCGTGGTCTGAAATGGAAGACGTCTCTCTGCTACCTTGATGACATTATTATCTTTACATCAACGTTTTCTCAGCACCTGAGCCGCTTGGATGACGTCCTAACATGCCTCGCCGGTGCGGGTCTGCAGCTCAACACTAAGAAGTGCCGTTTCGCCACCAAATCCATCAAGGTTCTTGGTCATGTCGTCAGCAAGGACGGTATTCGCCCTGACCCCGAAAAGATCGCTGCCGTCCTTCGATTTCCATGCCCCACAAGACTTAAGGATTTGCGAAGTTTTCTTGGCCTCGCATCATATTTTCGTCGCTTCATACAAAATTTCGCTTCAATAGCTGCGCCACTTCACAAACTACTTGCATCTAATTCACCCTTTGTGTGGTCCGAGGAATGTCAGTCGGCGTTTCACCTATTGAAGAAAGCTTTGACGTCAGAGCCTGTACTCTGCCATTTTGATGACACCGCCCCAACACTCCTGCATACCGACGCCAGCGGCTGCGGTATAGGTGCTGTTCTCCTCCAACGCGATAACTCTGAACGGGAAAGGGTCATCGCATATGCTAGCCGAGTGCTAACTTCTACCGAAAAAAACTATACCTTCACTGACCAGGAGTGCCTCGCTGTGGTTTGGTCCATACAAAAGTTCCGTCCTTATCTGTACGGCCGTCAATTCACCATTGTAACGGACCACCACGCCTTATGCTGGCTTTCTACAATGAAGAACTTGTCCGGACGCTTGGGTCGTTGGATTTTACGCCTACAGGAGTATCAGTTTGAGATTATTTATAAATCGGGTTAAAAACATCAAGACGCCGACGCTCTTTCTCGTTGCCCACTACCTACGGCGTCGTTCGACACTTCAGCTGCCACCTCCAACGACACCAGCACGGACGTGACTCCCACTTCTGTTGCCTTGCTCGCCTCGCTGTACCAACCGCCAATCGACGATGAACAACCCTTCAGTTCTCGCCAGCAGGCTGACCCCTATTGTCGGCGCATTATAGACCACCTTTCAGGAGCTACGCGTCCACCCAATGCACGCCTTCGTCGACATCTCGAGCACTTCAAGTTTCAGGACGGTGTGCTGTATCGTCATATATATCATCCTGACGGCCAACGCTGGGTACCTGTTCTGCCACGCGCTCTTCAACATCATGTACTTAACGCCTTTCATGACGATTTGACTGCTGGCCACCTAGGCTTTCACAAAACCTACGACCGCATTCGAAGCCGCTTTTATTGGCCTGGGATTTATACCAGCGTAGCAAAGTACGTGGGTTCCTGCTCTCCATGCCAACTTCGCAAACTTCCGACATCTCCCCCAGCTGGTCAGTTACAGCCAATGACGTGCCCTACAACACCTTTCGAGGTCGTCGGTGTCGATCTTTATGGACCCCTTCCTGTTACTGGTGCTGGAAATAGATGGATAGTCACCGCCGTAGACCATATGACACGCTACGCCGAGACAACTTCAGTAGCTACTGGTTCAGTATCGGAAGTTGCTGACTTCGTCCTTCAGGCCATAATACTACATCATGGTGCACCTCGTGTACTTCTGAGTTACCGTGGAAAGGTGTTCTTATCACAGCTTTTAGGTGAAGTTCTTCGCGTTTCTGGTACCACACACAAGATGGCGTCTAGCTACCATCCTCAAACAAATCGTCTGACCGAGAGATTTCATCGAACCCTTGCCGACATGATTGCCGTATACATTCAACCGGATCACAGAAACTGGGATAAACTTCTACCGTTCCTCACTTTCGCCTACAACACCGCTGTTCAGCGCACAACAGGCTACTCACCGTTTTATCTCATTTACGGACGTTCACCTACTTTCTTTATCGATGTTCCCTTCTTCACCAGCAATGGCCCTACATCACCATCTTCTTGCGAAGAATATATTTCTCGCCTTGCCCAGTGCCGCCAGTGCGCTCGTATGAACACGGAAGCTACGCAACAAGCAAGGAAGGCCGTCTACGACACCTCTCATCGTGTAGTATCATTCCGACCGAGTGAGGAGGTGCTGCTATTGACACCAATTCGCACACCTGGTCTGTGCGACAAGTTCCAGCCTCGATTCATCGGCCCATATGTTGTTTTAGAGCAGACTTCACCTGTCAACTATCATGTGACGCCTCTTGTCGTGCCAACTGACCACCGTTACCGCAGCACCGAAATTGTACACGTTTCCCGCATGAAGCTTTTCACACGACGTTCCTCGTCACCTTGACTACCCGCCCGCAGCGGCCAGGCTGGCCGCTTCCACAGGGCGGGGGGAATCGGTGTAGGCATCTATCATGCGCTTCATCCTCATCTGAACAGCAGTCAATCATCATCATATGTTCTGGCTGACAATCATCATCTTCTTGGCACGAGCGCTTCTTTGTCGGGTTCGTTGCGCTTGTTCGTTCCCGAGTTCACGACGAATAAACCTCGTTACAACCGAGTCGTCATAATATATATATATATATATATATATATATATATATATATATATATATATATATATATATATATATATATATATATATATATATTGTGGGCATTTGTAACTTACATCGTCCTCACCCCTTCATAATCACAATCACCATCATCCGCTTGTCTCTTTGCCCTCATTGCCACTCTGGGTCATCATGATCGTCATCGTCTGTGCGCTGGCTCTGCCCGTCCGTTGTGCGAGGTCTTTCCTCAAATAAACGCTGTCGCAGCCAAGACTACCAAGACTTCATACGTGGTGAAGGTGGATCTTTGGTCCTCTGACCTCCCGCAGCCCGGTATACCCCCTGGAGCTTAGTTCAGGCCGCCGCTTGTGCCCACAGTCAGGCAGCATGTCCCAGACTGAGCCTGCCGGCACTGATGTCATCAACCACGCACCGCCGCAAGCTGCCCCTCCTACTTACATACACGGACATCAGTGGGAACCCCCGCTCTTCACTGGTCTTCGGGGAGAAGACTTAGAAGACTGGCTTGATGACTACGACCGCGTAAGTGCCGCTAATAGGTGGGAAGAGGCCGCAAAACTGCGTTACGTGCCTTTTTATCTGGTCGGAGTCGCAAAGACATGGTATTTTAACCACGTCGTTGACTTACCAGACTGGGCTACCTTCCAGCAGCAGTTGCGGCACGTCTTTAGGACACCAGACATTCGATCCGCCGTCGCGAAGAGGACACTCGATACTCGCCGACAACATCCAGGTGAATCGTATACTTTATACATCGAGCATGTCCTCGCACTCTGCCGGCGTGTCAATAAATCCATGCCGGAATCGGACAAAGTGCGCCACATATTGAAAGGCATTAGGCCTGTTGCCTTTAATGCCCTCGCTGTGCAAAACCCAGCTACCATCGCTGATGTCGTGGCGACATGCCAGCGCCTTGATGCGCTGGACTCCGTTCGCCTTCAACCAGGCATCGGCGACCACTACTCCACGTCAGATGGCCATCTGCGTGAACTCATCCGGGACATTATACGCGAACGATTGAGGTCCATGGGTTTCACACCTCCTTCATCCGCGACCTACACAGCCTTCAGGAATGCCCTTACGTGACATCATCAGGGAGGAACTTACATCCCTGACTAGCTCTGCGCCCGTACAGCCACCTGCTTCTCACCCTATAGCCACGTACCCTCAAGATGCTGCCGTGCCTCCCAGCGACGCCCACGCGACATTGTCACGTCCATCCTACGCGTCAGTTGCTGCCGCTACCCCGGTGAACTACCATTCCGTGCCCCCTGACCCTTCGGCCCACCTGACCGCGCTATCTCCAGGTGCCCCGAATGTCCTTCTATTCCCCACCGTGGCGCTCGTCCCGCCCTGTATGCTACTACTGTGGCTATCGCGGCCACATATCTCGTTTCTGCCGAAAGCGCCAGCAAGATGAGCGTCGGAACGATGTGCGTGAACGGGATTTGTACACCGGGGCGTCTTATCAAGGTCGGCGTTATTCGTCTCCCCCGCACCAGTCTCCATCTCCTCCTGCATCGACTGCACCACGAAACAGCCGAAACACGAGACGCCGCTCGCCTTCGCCCTTCCGCCGTTCCACTTCTCCACTTCGGCTCGCCTCATTCACCTCTGATATTCATTCGGAAAACTAAGTGATGCAGTTTGTGGAGGAAGAACTGCATTCGGAATTAGAACTGAAATTCCTCCATTAGGCCCGTGTAACATGGTTTCTGTGGAAGTGGAAGGAGTGCGAGTCGATGCTTTGGTGGACACACGTGCGACATTGTCTGTGATACGTGCTTATTTGTGTGAACATTTAAGGAAAGTAATGACGCCTTACGATGGCCCCACGTTAGTTGCTGCTCAGGGGAACGTCATTCGCCCTTCCGCGCTTTGTACTGTGCGTGTTTTCATCGACGGCATCCGCCATCATGTCCAGTTTGCTGTCCTGTCCCGCTGTTCTCACCAACTAATTTTAGGGTGCGATTTTCTATCACCTGCTTCCGCGGCGATTTCTTGTGGACAACGCGTCGTTCACCTCGCTGACACCGACTACATGCTTGACGACGATAACCAGAAGCCACGTCGTCTGGTCGCTGCGAAAGACATTGAACTCCCGCCACTACAAGAGCAAATTGTCAGCATTACGTCCAACGACATCTATCACGGGGATGTATTGGTCTCACCGTCACAACTTTGCGTTCGCAAAGGTATAGTTCTTCCGTCCGGTGTCGTTCGTTTTTGCAATGGCTCGGCACTTGTCACCGCTGTCAACTCCACAACGGAGAAGATCTTACTGCCACAGGGCACTACTGTGGCTCGTGTTGCTGACTTCAAGCGTGTACTCGTCACACCACTTCAGGCCATCGCATCCAAAGAACCTTGCCTCGGTGAGCATGTTTGTTCCTCCGCCTTTACCACCACTATCAGCAGCGAATTGACATATTCACAGAGGCAGCAGCTGCTCGCATTGTTACAGAAACATGCAAATTCTTTCAATATTTGCTCGTCTAAGCTGGGCCGCACTAATACTACAGCACATCGAATTCAAACTGTTGGGACATCTATTGTACACCGCCGACCCTACCGCGTGTCTCTAACTGAAAGAAAAATTATAGGAGAAAACGTTACGGACATGCTTAAACGGGAAGTCATCCGTCCCTCATCCAGCCCTTGGTCGTCTCCTATTGTTTTGGTCCATAAGAAGGATGGCTCTGTGCGGTTTTGCGTGGACTACCGGGCGCTCAATAAGATCACACGCAAGGACGTGTACCCTATGCCACGCATTGACGACGCCCTTGATTCCCTACAAGGCGCGGAATTCTTTTCAAGCATCGACTTGCGTTATGGGTACTGGCAGATCCCCATGCATGAAGACGATAAGGAGAAAACGGCATTCGCAATCCCCGAGGGGCTATATGAATTCAACGTGATGCCTTTCGGGCTCTGCAACGCACCCGCGACTTTTGAGCGCATGATAGATACCGTGCTGCGCGGCCTGAAATGGAAAAGTTGCCTATGCTACCTGGACGACATCATTATATTTTCGTCAACGTTTCCTGAGCACCTAGAACGATTGGATCAAGTTTTGACGTGCCTTGCGGGCGCCAGGCTTCAAATAAACACGAAGAAATGCTCTTTCGCTAGCAAATCTATCAAGGTCTTAGGACACGTCGTTAGCAAAGATGGCATCCGGCCCGACCCTGACAAGATTTCTGCAGTCCTTCACTTTCCGCGCCCCGAAAAACCAAAGGATCTTTGCAGTTTCCTTGGCCTCGCCTCCTATTTTCGCCGGTTTATCCAGAACTTCGCTTATATTGCTGCTCCATTACACCAACTACTTGCTTCCAACGTCTCCTTTCTGTGGTCTAAAGAATGTCAAACGGCATTCGACCTGTTGAAGCGGGCACTCACGTCTGAACCTCTACTCTGCCACTTTGACGAAGCCGCACCAACTATCCTCCATACCGACGCTAGCGGCCTTGGTATAGGAGCCGTTCTTTTACAACGCGACAAGTCTTCCCTAGAGAAAGTTGTTGCATATGCCAGTCGCGTACTCACCGCTGCTGAAAAGAACTACACTATAACTGAGCAAGAGTGTTTGGCTGTGGTTTGGTCGGTCCAGAAGTTCCGTCCCTATCTCCACGGCCGTCACTTCACAATCGTTACGGACCACCATGCCTTATGCTGGCTTTCTACACTGAAGAACTTGTCCGGACGCTTGGGTCGGTGGATACTACGCTTACAGGAGTACGACTTTGACATAACCTACAAGTCAGGCAGAAAACATAAAGACGCCGATGCTTTATCTCGTTGCCCGCTTCCAACTACCCATATGAGCGTTGGTGAGAACTCAACCGCCACATCTACCAAAGTTCATACGCTCGCATCAATAACGCAACCCTTTTCGGACGACGAGCCAACATTTATCTCCCGCCAGCGGTCCGTTTCATACTGCAGACGCATGATGGACCACCTTTCGGGAGTTTCTCATCCACCAAACGCGTCACTCTGTCGTCAACTCCCTGCACTTTAAGCTGGACAATGGGGTTCTCTACCGCCACGTCTACCACCCTGACGGTCAGCGCTGGGTTCCTGTACTGCCACGCTCTCTTCGACTTCAGGTGCTCGAAGCCTTCCACGACGACTTGACTGCTGGTCATCTTGGTTTTAAAAAAAACTCTTGACCGCATTCGATGTCGTTATTACTGGCCTGGCCTTTCTTCTAGTGTAGCTCGGTACGTCGGTTCCTGCTACCCATGCCAGCGTCGTAAACTCCCCACATCGGCACCTGCTGGACCTCTACAGCCACGTCCGTGCCCTTCAATGCCGTTCGAGGTTGTAGATGTTGACCTTTACGGGCCTCTCCCCGTCACATCTGCTGGCAAACGATGGATAGTGGCTGCCGTGGACCACCTGACACGCTACGCTGAGACTTCTTTTGTTATTACAGGCGCAGCAGTGGAAGTTGCAGACTTTATTCTTCACGCAATAATACTGCGTCATGGGGCTCCTCGTGTACTGCTTAGTGACCGCGGCAAAGTGTTCCTGTCACAAGTTGTAAATGAAGTACTGTGCGCTTCTGGAACTACTCACAAGACAGCTTCAAGCTACCACCCTCAGACAAATGGTCTCACAAAAAGATTTCACCAAACCCTTGCAGACATGATAGCCGTTTACGTCCAACCCGACTACAAAAACTGGGATACTCTTTTACCATTCCTGACATTCGCTTACAACACCGCCGTTCAGCGAACAACTTGCTACTCACCGTTTTACCTCGTGTACGGACGCACCCCGACTACCTTCCTCGACGTCTACTTCTTTAGCAGCCATGGGAATTCATGTCAGTCTTCTAGCGAAGAATACATTTCCCGCCTGGCCCAGTCTCGCCATCAGGCTCGCATCAATACTGAAGCGAGACAGCACGAGCGGAAGATCATCTATGACGAATCCCACCACGTTGTGTCTTTCCAACCTTGTGACGAGGTGCTGCTTTTGACACCTATTCGCACTCCTGGTCTCTGTGACAAATTCCAACCACGCTTCATCGGGCCATCATTGTTTTAGAACAGACTTCGCCGGTTAATTATCGTGTGACACCACTCGTCGCCCCAACAGATCGCCGCTACCGCAGCACAGAGATTGTCCACGTTTGTCGCATGAAACCTTTCACGCGACGTTTCCCGTCACTTTGACTTACGGCGGCCAGGGTGTCCGCTTCCAAGTTGGGGGAATTAGTGTGGGCATTTGTAACTTACATCGTCCTCATCCCTTCATATCACAATCACCATCATCCGCTTGTCTCTTTGCCCTCATTGCCACTCTGGGTCATCATGATCGTCATCGTCTGTGCGCTGGCTCTGCCCGTTCGTTTTGCGAGGTCTTTCCTCAAATAAACGCTGTCGCAGCCAAGACTACCAAGACTTCATAATATATATACATATATATAGGCAGGCATGGTGGTTGAGTGGCCGTAGCGTTGTATATAGTCCAGTAGATCCTCCGTGAGCGGTCTTAACGTGGTTTATTTCGACGTTTCGGCCTAGAGTCTGGCCTTCATCAGGATTAAAGATACAGTTTGTCGGTGCTCAGCTTTATACAATCTCAAATCAGAGGGCAAGGAAACAGGGAAAAAAAGACTGGAAAGAAAAAAAGGGGAAAAAAGAAAAAGGAAAGAAAACGAAGAAAAAGAGAAGAAGAAGAGAACAATAATATACGGTGGACGCCCCTCGGGTGCCCCCCTTCCATTCTTCCTTCCAATTCCCCCCTCCACTCTTCCCTCCACATCCCCCTTCATCTCTGTCCCCCTTCTCCCCTTCACCTTTCTGATGTCAGCGGTCTGTGTATGTTTCCGTTCACTAACGCATTCCTCCCGATCAGACGGCCCCTCCTGGCACTGGCGGTTCGGTGTGGGGCAAAAAAATGCTTTTCAGGAAGTCCTAAGCATTTAACTACTCGGAGTCCAGTAAACAATTCGTCCTAGAAGGAGGGGTGCCGCGTATTGTGGCAGAGGCTGGTAAGAAGGCATTTTAGGAAGTTCTAAGCCTTTAACTACTCCGCACCCTGTCAACATTTCGTCGTAAAAAGAGGGTTGCCCCGTATTGCGGTAGGCTGTGCAAGCGGGTGCAATGCGAATTCCTTGCCCGCTTCTGGATTACGCGTGTAGTGGGGGCCTCCCGGCTGTGCACAGGGTTGCTGTTGGGCATGTCACGCATGGCACAATTGATTGGGTAGTAAAATAAAACAGAAAACAGACGACAGCTGCATTTAGGAAGAGTAGTTATACTTGGAATTGTTTTGGGTTGTCCAGTGCCCTTCGCAGCTGCAGTGCCGTGAACTCAGTTACTATTTTCATTGTTGCCGTTATTGTTTTCTAATGCTTTAATTGCTGAAAGTGTACCAGGATTCTCATTTATTCCTCTATCGAGGGTGTTAAATCGGTGAATAAGGTATGACTCTCGTTGTTCACGTTCTCGATTTGATTTAAATCCCGTCTCTAAGAGCGTTACTGATAGTTTGTCGAATGCATGGTCGGGAAGATTGAGATGTTTTGATAGAGGTAGACTTGGGGCTGATTTCGCATGGGCTCTGTGATTATTGAAGCGGATCCTAAATGGTGTTTCTGTTTGTCTGATGTACTGCATACCACACACGTTGCATTCGAGTAGGTATACCACATTAGAGGAATCGCATGTTAGGTTTCCTCGTATGTTAATCGAAAGCTTGGATTGCGTGCTGGTTGCTTTGTCTGTTTCTCGCATCGCCTTACATACAAGGCATCGTGGCTTTAAGCAAGGGCGGCATGAATTATTGGGGGGTGATGTGTTAATTTGGGAGTAGACAAGGGTGCCTTTGAGGTTACGTGGTCATTGGTAAACGACGCCTGGAGCGGATGGAAATGCGCATTTCAGACGTTCACGTTGTTCCAGAATGTTGTAATGTCGTTTAAGGATTTTCCCAATGTAAACAAAATCCCAATGTAAAAAAATCCTTAAACGACATTACAACATTCTGGAACAAAGTGAACGTCTGAAACGCGCATTCCCATCCGCTCCAGGCGTCGTTTACCGACGACCACGTAACTCAAAGACACCCTTGTCCACTCCCAAATTAACACATCACCCCCCAATAATTCATGCCGCCCTTGCTTAAAGCCACGATGTCTTGTATGTAAGGCGATGCGAGAAACAGACAAAGTAACCAGCACGCAATCCAAGTTTTCGATTAACATACGAGGAAACCTAACATGCGATTCCACTAATATGGTATACCTACTCGAATGCAACGTGTGTGGTATGCAGTACATCGGACAAACAGAAACACCATTCAGGATCCGCTTCAATAATCACAGAGCCCATGCGAAATCAGCCCCAAGTCTACCTCTATCAAAACATCTCAATCTTCCCGACCATGCATTCGACAAACTATCAGTAACGCTCTTAGAGACGGATTTAAATCAAATCGAGAACGTGAACAACGAAAAGTCATATCTTATCCACCGATTTAACACCCTCGATAGAGGAATAAATGAGAATCCTGCTACACTTGCAGCAATTAAAGCATTAGAAAACAATAACGGCAACAATGAAAATAGTAACTGAGTTCACGGCACTGCAGCTGCGAAGGGCACTGGACAACCCAAAACAATTCCAAGTGTAACTACTCTTCCTAAATGCAGCTGTCGTCTGTTTTCTGTTTTATTTTACTACCCAATCAATTGTGCCATGCATGACATGCCCAACAGCAACCCTGTGCACAGCCGGGAGGCCCCCACTACACGCGTAATCCAGAAGCGGGCAAGGAATTCGCATTGCACCCGCTTGCACAGCCTACCGCAATACGGGGCAACCCTCTTTTTACGACGAAATGTTGACAGGGTGTGGAGTAGTTAAAGGCTTGGAACTTCCTAAAATGCCCGCTTACCAGTCTCTGCCACAATACGCGGCACCCCTCCTACTACGATGAATTGTTTGCTGGACTCTGAGTAGTTAAAGGCTTAGGACTTTCTGAAAAGCTCTTTTTTGCCCCACACCGAACCGCCAGTGCCAGGAGGGGCCGTCTGATCGGGAGGAATGCGTTAGTGAACGGAAACATACACAGACCGCTGACATCGGAAAGGTGAAGGGGAGAAGGGGGAGAGAGACGAAAGGGGAAGTGGAGGGAAGAGTGGAGGGGGAATTGGAAGGAAGAGTGGAAGGGGGGCACCCGAGGGGCGTCCACCGTATAATATTTTTCTCTTCTTCTCTTTTTCTTCTTTTTCTTTCCTTTTTCTTTTTCCCCTTTTTTCTTTCCTGTCTTTTTTCCTCTTTCCTTGCCCTCTGATTTGAGATTGTATAAAGCTGAGCACCGACAAACTGTATCTTTAATCCTGATGAAGGCCAGACTCTAGGCCGAAACGTCGAAATAAACCACGTTGTGACCGCTCACGGAGGATCTACTGGAATATATATATACATATATACATATATATATATATATTATATATATATATATATATATATATATATATATATATATATATATATATTTATATATATATATATATATATATTTATATATATATATATATATATATATATATATATATATATATATATATATATATATATATATATATATATATATATGGAGATGTAGACGGCGGAGAAGTAAGGCGTCGGCCACCTCTCAGCCCTTGAGTGAATATTGAACATACTTTCAAAAAAAATATAAAGTACAGTGCATGAAAAATAGAACATACGAGCACACGTATGTAAAAACACATTCATGCGCGCACATCAGACAACTCAAACACAACCATAAGACAATGTATGAAAGTCGATAATGTCTCTGATAATATCTCAAGTCATCATTTAATCCAACCGGCACAGAATAGCAGTGAACTGTCCGGACCTTATGGGGATGCATTCGCTCATGTATACATATCGGTACACATGTCATGCACTTCAGCACTCACATTTGATGCGTGTCATATAATACAGCAATAACAAGTAAGATTTGTGTTATACGAATGGAAGCTGGTTATTTTCAAGTAGTTGCCAGCAATTCCGTTGCCTTCTTAAAAACGTTTCAACGCTTATATAGCGTAGGTTTGTAAACCCAGTTGGTCACGGGCCATGAAGTTACTTGATGCTGAATAATTGGCGGTCTAATGCCCGCAGTTCCAACTAAAGACGACGTCTCGGCGTGTCATGCTGTGGACAGTGCACGAAAAGGTGATATATGTCTTCATTTACAAGTCCACCTTCGCATTAAGGAGTTTAAGCACTGCCAGTTCTAAGTAAGAATTGTTTTGTGTGTGTGCACCCGGGAATATGTGTTTTCATTTTTTATCTAAATTTGGCGTAATTTTGAATTCAATGAATGGTTCGATATGATGTAAGTCACAGCACCTTGAACATTGGTCTAACAAAGCATTGTTCCTGATTCGGAAAGTTGATGCCTTTATAATACTACGCAAATAATTTTTTGAGATTACTGTCACACACTTTGAGCGAGGCCCCACCGATCTAACACCGACGTGCGGCAGACTCGCAGGCTTCTACTTTACATTTCGGCCTGCGACGCCTGAAAGGCCTCGAAGTGGCACATGTCAAATTTATTTGCAGGTTGGTTGACCCGTGCGGGGATGCAAGTGTGGTGATGTATGAGCCTGACCAACGTACTAATAGAGCAGACACGGTCATTTGCTTAAACACAAACAAGCATTTAATTAAAACAAGGGCAATGGTAAGGAGATTACAAAAATAAAATAACAGAGGGAAAACGTTAGTACGCGATGAAAAGAACAACAAAGCAAACTATTCTCTAAAAGAACACTACGACAGATACAAGCAAATAATTACGGAGCAAAAGATCGTGGTCGCGCTTCTGAATTTCTAAGTGCGACGCAGCGCCCACAACTATAATTATTTAAAACCTGGTTATAATAAACTAACAGTTTAAAAAAACAAGTCACAATAAAAGACCAGGCCAGATCTTGGTACAAGTAGGGGAGTTGACGGGTGCCGTTGAAGATCTCGCCAGCTTAGTAGACGACGAGGGTGCCCGGTATTGCAGCCGTCTCAATGCGTTGCGTGGGTCACTCCATGCTCGTCGCCTATGCAAGCCTCACGACACCGCAGACCACGCTTCTTGCTGGTTGCACGTCAACTGCCGATTTCCTATTTCAAAGGAGTCCAAACTCTTTCGGAACGTCCCGTCCCCTCTCCAGGTCCTTTCTTTTTCGTCGAACACACGTCTCTCCTTTCGGTACAGGTGTAGAAAAGACGCGGCAGCGCCGCTGCTGCGTCGTTAGTCGCCAGATGTCGTCTTCCCAACACAAAAGCGCCCTTCCTTGGACGACGGGGCGCCTGGGCAAGAAGAAAATTGCAGTCGCTTGTGACAATTACTAAAGAAGCAGTGAAATATTTATATTTACGATGTGCTTGTCGTGCCGCTTAATCGGCAGCTGTGTACCCAGAGGTGTACAATGTCCAGGTTTCCTCTAGAAGTTGACCTCATGTTGCGCTTAGCTTGGTGTTATGGGCTCTGTGAGTGTTTCATATGGTATACTATCACTAGTTACTGTTGTGTTTGTACTGGAGAGTGATGTCAATGAGGCCTATGTGTCGCTTAAGAGTACCCATTATGTCGCGTCTGTCCGAGCTTGTAAACGTGATAGCATACAAAATAGCGAACAGCTGAGCTGTTGTAGGTGACAGTGTGCGACATATTTTAAATTATATGAGAATATTGAGCTGTGGTATAATACATGCCAATGTTGAAGACGTTGAAATACTTGAGCCATTTGTGTAAACATGTATATATCCCGGCTATCACATTTGTATACTGATAAAGCGGTAGTTCTTAAGGAGCATGAATGAACATGTTTCCTTTTCTGAGGATTAACATTTGAATGCTTGGTATTGCAAGAAGCCACGGCGGATAGTCCACTTCAGAGCTCCAAAACTCATTCCTTGGTAATATATGTAGATTATTTTGCATTACTTCGTTAGCATCGCAAGTATGCGGTGCCGTTGAGTTGTTCTTGTGTTGCGACTGCGAGCCGAAAAATTGGCAGATCCCACGTGCAGTAAGAATCAATGATATGTGAAGCACGAATACGAAAGTTCGATATATCACTTTGAAATCAGCACAATGTTACAAAGTGGAGGTAAATAATGCCGCACATGACTTCCGTGTCATGATTATCATGTTTCGATGTGTCGTTTAACTTCGTCATCTATTCACGTCACGTGATACCAAATTCAGTATATGTGAAGCCAGCGAAACGGCCGCGAACACACTATTAGCATGGTATCGTACCATGTTTTTACATGACACGCGTGTCAGTATTATAACGCTCGCACCGGCCATATATTTTGTCATCCATTGACATCATCATCATCATCATCAGCCTGACTACGTCCACTGCAGGACAAAGGCCTCTCCCATTTTCCGCCAGTTAACCCGGTCCTGTGCTTGCTGCTGCCAATTTATACCCGCAAACTTCTTAACCTCATCTGCCCACCTAACCTTCTGTCTCCCCCTAACCCGCTTCCCTTCTCTGGGAATCCAGTCAGTTACCCTTAATGACCAGCGGTTATCCTGTCTACGCGCTACATGCCCTGCCCATGTCCATTTCTTCTTCTTGATTTCAGCTATGATATCCTTAACCCCCGTTTGTTCCCTAAGCCACTCTACTCTCTTCTTGTCTCTTAAGGTTACACCTACCATTTTTCTTTCCATTGCTCGCTGCGTCGTCCTCAATTTAAGCTGAACCCTCTTTGTAAGCCTCCAGGTTTCTGCTCCGTAGCTAAGTACCGGCAAGATACAGCTGTTATATACCTTCCTCTTGAGGGATAGTGGCAATCTACCTGTCATAATTTGAGAGTGCTTGCCGAATGCCATTGACATCGCATTACACCAAATTCGGTAGATGTGGAGCTATAAAAACGGCCGTGAGCGCATCATGAAGAATCCAATATACTCCAATGTAGCTCTGCCGCGTGTGAACGCTGGACACAGTGACGCTATAGTATACGTTAGCAAAACGTGAGCACTCCATAGGCACCCGGCAACGCAGTTTACGAGATCTGATGGTAGCGCCAGAACACACAGCCTAGCGAGTAGGCTCAGCAAAACCGTGTCTTTCAATGCGTAGTCTATCGAGTAGACGCAGCCAAACCGAACTTGCGTGTGCATATCATTTTCCTTTTTGTTGTGAGCAAGGTGGTCACGGCTGATTATGTAAGCGCCCAGGAAGTATTCTTTGAAAACGTGTCAAAAAGGGCACTGACACTTCAGCGTGTCACTGTGTTCAGCGAGCGTTCCATTTTCTTAGTAGCCCTGGCAGTCGGTACCAACAATGCTGAGGCGACCCTAACAGCTTCCTCACACCCTCTGGTTAACTGTTGGGTGCCTATAGTCTAACGCCAGGCGTGATGGGTGCTACCAGCATCCGTCAGTGCGGCCCGACGGCAACCGGCTCGAAATGTGACATGCTGCATTTCGCGCCGACGCGTTACCCAGGCAACACTGCGTCTTCCTCTATTCGTGCAAAGGGACGCCGAACGCCCAGAAACGCGGATGCGTCAAAGCAACGCAGCACGGCGCGCGCCTGCAAGTATATGGTAGGACCGGTGCCTGGCCTGGCAACGCCGGCGTGACGCGAGAAAATGAACGCCGGCGAGCACGCGCACCTCGTCAAGTCAAAATGTTTTGGCGCCTTGACTTTGGCATGTAGTCATGTCCTCACACGACACACATCTCATGATTATCATGTTTTCACCAGTCACATACCTTTGTCATCCATTGAAGTCACGTAGTACCGAATTTGGCGTATGTGAAGTTAGCGAAACGGCCGCGAGTGCATCATGTATGTGACATGTAGTCATGTTGTTACATGGCACGCGTGTCATGATTTTCATAATAAAGTTTTTCGCTTGTGTTCACCATGCAATCATGTCGTACCATATCAGTTTGCAAAATGTCATGTGAATAAAACCATCGCATGATCTGCAGGACCATGAAATGTAAATCATGACATTCATGACAAACATGTCATGATTCTCATGTTATGACCTGTCAAACATGTTCTTCATTCCTGTTACGCCATGCCAAGTTTCGTATTGATACCATTATCGAAACGACCAGGCGGGCTAAATGTCGTAGGCAGCTAGATAGATAGATAGATAGATAGATAGATAGATAGATAGATAGATAGATAGATAGATAGATAGATAGATAGATAGATAGATAGATAGATAGATAGATAGATAGATAGATAGATAGATAGATAGATAGATAGATAGATAGATAGATAGATAGATAGATAGATAGATAGATAGATAGATAGATAGATAGATGAGCTCAATGTGGCCGAAGTTCGCTAAGAAATGCTTGGCATTGAAAAGAAAAAAAAATTGCAGCATATTTACGGAGTGAATTATAGAGAGTAGAGCGAAGCATCCGTCCGTCCATTCGTTTTTGCTGCCATCCGTCCTTGCGTGCGTCTGTGTGGCCGCCCGTGCGTCCATCCTCCCGTCCGTGCGTGCGTCTGTTCGTGCGTCCACACGACCATCTGTGCGTCCGTCAGTGCGTTCGTCCATGCATCCGCCCCTGCGCCTGTTCATGCGTCCATCCATGCATCTGTCTGTGTGTCCGTTCGTCCATAGAGTTTCTCAAAATAAACCAGAGGACACTCTGGCGCTGCGATCGTTCAGCGACCATAGGAATGATGGGTAGTACACACATTTGCCTAGTCTTCGTGCTCGCGGGCGGCGAATCGTACTTGCGGCTTTGTTTATTTTCTGTTTTGATTTTGTTTTGAAAGAAAAATTCAACCCTATTTAACTTCGTGGCCGAATTTGGAAAGCTAATTTGAAAAAATTTGGGTGGTGAAGCGCTATCGCTGAGCATTTGCCGATTCTTGTTTTGTGAGAAACCAGCTCTGAGCCGCACGAACACACTGGGAGCCAAAAGCAGGCCAGAAGTACGAATATTAGACAATTGTGTGTACTACCCATCATTCCCATGCTCGCTGAAGCAGCGTGCGTTGCAGCTCCCATGGACACTAGCGCCAGAATTCCCTCTATTGTATATTGGGAAACTCTATACGTTCGTCCACCTAATCAACACTCCAAGTACCACCATTTCGCATCTTTTCATCATATATTCCTCATATAGAATCACCGCCATCCAGCGGACATTCTAAGGACTGAACGAGAGGAGGCACACGCACACTTTCTTACGGCTTGCGCTTCGTGTCTACTTCCCGCCTTTAAGCACCTCGAATTCATGGTATATACTAGTTCACTGTATTCATGGCACTTCGGCCCAACGCTCGCTAAACCTTTCTAAATCCAAGTATGTTGTGCCCAGCGAGTATAGCGTAGCAACCCTTTCTTGTCAGATGGTGCTCAATGTAGATGCCAATGAGGTCTAAGGGGAAATGAGAGACAGAAGAATTAGGCTTTTAATTAACCCGCACGCTGCGAATTTTTTATTGTTCACCAACGCACAGAAGAAATATCTCACCGGCACCGCCTTGGAGGCCAAAAATTAAGACTGGTTACACACTACTACTACGACCTCGAGAGATGAACGGGTGCTGCGATAAAGAGCTTCGCCCCTAAAATGGTTGCATGTTTCGATTGTTCTCATGGCTGCAAAACCTCTCTCTTAGCTGTTCAGGGATAGGGTCCATTTCCTGTGGCGCACACACACATACCGAGGCCCGTGGTGTATGGGTATGAGCCACACGTGCCTGGAGGAAACGATTTGACGACGTACGCTACAAGTTTTTTGTGTGGCTCATGCTGTGACCAAACAGTCACATCCCCCAAACTCCGGCCCTTATCCAGGCCAATTTTGATATACACCAAATGTAAGAGGTGATCACGAAAGCACCCAGACGCAGGCAGCTCGATAGATAGATAGATAGATAGATAGATAGATAGATAGATAGATAGATAGATAGATAGATAGATAGATAGATAGATAGATAGATAGATAGATAGATAGATAGATAGATAGATAGATAGATAGATAGATAGATAGATAGATAGATAGATAGATAGATAGATAGATAGATAGATAGATAGATAGATAGATAGATAGATAGATAGATAGATAGATAGATAGATAGATAGATAGATAGATAGATAGAGACGTATGGATGAACGAATGGATGGACGGACTGATGGATTAAATTGGAATGAACAGGTAGGTAGGTAGGTAGGTAGGTAGGTAGGTAGGTAGGTAGGTAGGTAGGTAGGTAGGTAGGTAGGTAGGTAGGTAGGTAGGTAGGTAGGTAGGTAGGTAGGTAGGTGTACAGAGGGACGGACGTATAGAAACGCTGAATGTACACGAATAAATGTTTCGCATTTAAAAGAAGCAGCTGACGGCAGACCACTCCGTCATATGAATCGATATAAGACTAAAGTGAAATGTGTCGTTACAGAAGTAGCTTATTGTATTCAGTGCATTTATATAAGAGGTATAGTATACTGTATACTGGTGTTTGGCAAGTAGAGTACCACTTGATGTGGATGCTTCAACGTGGTAGCAAAGTCATAAAAGCCTTGGTGGACTCCGGCATTAGAGACGTTTGCGGTGAAAAAAAATGTTCATTAAAAAAACATGTGAGCAAGGAATAAAACAAAATGCATGACCATGCAGAGAGACGCAACAGTGAACGTGTAGGTGCTTACCGTTTGCCGCTTACCCTATATTGGTCGTTTGCCGTTCGCCGAGATACTAGTTGCATGCGTCCACAACCGAGTGCTGTACGGGCAACGAGCAGTCGTTCCCTATCAAGTATAATGTTTGATATTTATTTCACTTTTAGAGTGAAAACCGTGAGCTGTAGGATAATGAGGTACTGCACTCGCGTGAGTGCTGTGCTCTTGTGTTATTTTTACACCGGCTACCATCGAGCATGGCAGCACTGTTGGATGGACACCGTTCAGTTGGTCAGTATCCCCTGGACTTGAAATAGTGCTCGTTGACGGTGAAGCAGAGGTGCGCCGCGTGAACTCCACCTGTCACCATCGCCAATGCCTGTACGACAGAGACAGGGATTACTTCTGCACAAGCCGGCTTAAGTAAGGGCCAGATTGTTTGCAAATATGGGTTATTTTGCTCGAGGATAGTCGGCTATTTTCGTGAGTTGAATGGAGTCGGAACCAATGCCCATTTGCATCATCCACCATGAAGTGTCTTCTAGAGGGTGATTCCACAGGAGATCGACATGTGTCCAAACGTTGATATTTTAGATTTCGTAGAGTATTTTATATTTCGTGCACATCTCACCAGGTGGCGTGAAAGCCAACTTCGTTTTATGATTAACGGCATAACTTACGAGAAAAAAAATATCAAACTTCACCAACACGGAGGCACCAATTTCGTCACCATTCATTTTCGAAAATTGTAGATGCTATAAAAATACAAATATTTTTGTTTCAAGGAAGATATTTTTTACCTGAAATGCATGTCTAATGAATAATGCATTCATTTGGTTACAAGTTTGTAGACGTTAAGAAAATTGCTTTTAAAAATGTCTAATTTTGTGGCAGTTTAAAATAGGTTACGTATTCTCCATTTTTTTCTCCGAAAGTGATGCAAGCAGCGTTTTCAAACTTGACACGTTTTAAGGATGTAGTGTGTTCATTAGATACATAAATTATTGCTGCCGTATGGCAAATGTAACTTCTTAAATATTGCCTCAAAATTCTCATATTGGCAAAAGTGTACTCCACTGAAATTTGAATAATAAAAAACCCCATCTACGACTTTTCTAAAAATCTCATAAATAGACAACCGAAGACCATCATACAGTAATATAGAAAGTGACAATATTCGTAGTACAAATCAGAGCTTTTCGAGAATGCGCTGATAAGTTGAGAATTCTAGAAATAGGAGCGCAAAAGCGGCAATGAGCTTCAAACGCGAGTAAACGTGACCGCATTGGGTGAAGAAAGGCTGTTTTTGCAGATAGGAGTAACTATTTTGAACACGATATTCTACAGTATCTGAATTCACTCTTATACGTAGAGCACTGAGACTTCTAATATGTGGTGCCTCTCCATTACTGACACACAGATGGAGCTGCTGTAACGGCCATTTGTTGCAACGCGTTGGGTATGATAATTGAATGTTGAATGAGTTCATAAACGATTCATAACAATTTTTTATCATTTGGGGCACGAAGACTGCCGCATTAGACTGAAGAACACGCTTTAGGGCAAGTTGTCATCCGTCGTCTGCTGTACAAATGCATTGCTGTGCGCCGCACCTCACAGGCAATGCTTCAGATCATATGGTTCAAAGTAGGGACAATGATTACGCCTCCCGTAATTTTATCGACAAAAACATTGTGAAATTTATTTTAACGTACTATACTTCAGTTTTGCATTCGCACTGCGGATACTTGCGCACGCTGTTTTACGTTTGCTCTCGATAAAGGTGAGAGACATAAGAACAGACGAAAGATAGATCACTTTCGTGCTGCTGGCTTCACGCATAGTTGCATTGCCAGTAATCTGAGCCTCAAGGAGCGTGGCCATGGCTGACTACTTAATCCGGGATAGAGCGTTTTGTTCAGATTACCTCATGTTGCATAAAAAGAAAATACGTTATCATAGAAACTTCCGCAAGGTCGAAGACATCGGCCTGTTGGCCCTCCAGAAGCTTTTGCCGAAAGCTGCCCGCCATGCACATAACAACGACCACGTCTGCCAGAACTGCTTAAGACGCCTCAGAGATATGAAGTCTTCGTCTGATGGTTTCTCAGCTGAAACAGTTGATGAGTTTTTGACGGAAGAAGAAAAAGGCAGAATTCAAGAGCGGTGCGTAAGCACGCTTGAAGCATTGTCACATATGCGACTGGAGAAGCTGCATGCGCAAAATAGCAAAGTTCATGCAGAGCCAAGGCAACTTAGCAGCAATTCTACAGTAACCGTGAAATGCCACCGTAACATGTGTAACCGCCACTTTCAACCATCAGATCTAAAATGCAGTGTGTGTGCCCAGTGGTTCAAGAACTTCAAGCAAGCCTATGAAGCGTGGTCCTCGTGTAAAGAGCGCATGCGTTTGTTGACGCCGTTGCCGAGCGGTGTCGAGTGTTGACACCTTTGCCGAGCAATAGCGAGTGCCGAAAACTCCAAGCGCTTATATCAGACTTGTCAGCTTACATGATATACAGATCCCGACGCTGGCGCGCAAAACAGGGGATATGGTTTGCACCAAACGCAGTAAAAAAGACACGGCTGAACCCAATGGACGACCAGGTAGCTATGGCTAACTACTCCAAAGATGAGTATAGCTGCTCTCGGCAGACTCCCAACAAAAAAGATGTAGTATCTGTTATCATTGACGGAAAAAAGGAGCTTGTTTCGAAAAGGTTTATGACTCGTTCGGTGCGAGAGGCTTACCGTCTCTTTAGAGAAGCTAATCCGAACACGTCTATTGCGCTCTCAAAGTTTTATTCACTGAGGCCGAAGTGGGTTCTTCTTCCACCACACCAAGAAGTGTGCCTTTGTATATACTGTGCTAATGCCACGGAGTGTGCTTCTGCCCTACAAGACGTCACCAATGGTGCCTACACGGCGGACTTCTTGAAAGAACTATCTTTGCAGCTCCCCTGCAAGTGATTGTTTTTTAGGCCATTTTGACTCTTGTGCTAAGGAGGACGCTCTGACAGCCACATGTTTAGGAATCCCGGAAGATATTGAGGTAGCCTATGCAGTATGAAAAAATGGCGATGTAGTAAAAAAAAACAGCCCAGGCAAGTGTTTTTCTGCGAGAGCTAAGTCTATGGTTTGTGAAGTGCATTACCCACGATTACATAAGACACATTCAAGAATCAGCAATACGCCAGGCGAAAGAGAACCAATAAAAAGAATATTGCATTTTTCACTTTGATTTCGCCGAAAAGTGGACAGCCATTTTACCGAATGAGGTACAGTCGTATCACTGGCACAAAAGACAGGTGTTTATATTCACGTGTGTCGTCACAAAGAAGCAATCAATTCAACGTTTTGCCGTCATCAGTGATGACACATGCCATGATGCTGCACATGCCTGTTTTGCTCTACAAATAATCCACAACTATATAAAGGAACAACTTAAACCTGATGTTTCTGATGGTCCATGCAGTCACTTCAAAAACAAGTACCAGTTGTTCGAGTCATGTCGGAAAGATCATATATCAACAAAGTGGATTTTTTCGGCCACAGGACATGGCAAGAACTCTTATGACGGCGTTGGTGGCCTACTAAGGCTACGCTCTACAACCTCAGAGCGGCAAGCTCTGCTGTGATTATGTCAGCATCCCAAATGGTGGCGCAAATGAGCGCGAAGCTCAAGAATGTCAGGCTGCTGTATGCAAATACAGACGAGCTAGACACATTCCGTCAGTTTAAGGATAGCCAGTGGAAATCGTTGCCACGTGATCCAGGCATACGTTCTTGGCATGTTTGGCTCAGCACATCTGAGGGCACTGATCGTGCTCGTGTTTTGTTAGCGTCACGTACTGTTAAATGTGATCTGCAAAAGATGCAGCCATTTTGAGCGCATCTCTTGTTTCGCGCAGCCACCACCAAAATACCAGTAAGGATACTTCAAGCGCATCTGCTTTTTCTAGCAAGACCCAACACTTGGGTTGGAGCATTTTCGTGTTTGAGTTTATCTGCAAATATATACAGATGTTTCGCAACTGAGTTACAGTGTCGAAAATTTCCTCCATTAGAGCTGTGTTATGAGGAGCATAAATGCGCCTTCATGGGTACGTATTTGTCACAGTGCTAAATGAGCCTTTCTTCACAAAATACGGTCACGTTCACTCGCGTTTGAAGCTTACGGCTGCTTTTCCGTTCCGATTTCTAGATTTCTCAACTTATTAGCGCATTCTCGAAAAGCTCTGATTTGTACCACGAATATTGTCACTAAAGACACAATAATGCAACATGTTTTTTATATTACTGTATGATGGCCTTCGGTTGTCTATTTTCGAGATCTCAAGAAAAGTTGAAGATAGGGTTTTTTTATTATTCAAATTTCAGTGGAGTACACTTTTGCCAATATGACAACTTGAAACAATATATAAAAATTTACATTTGCCCTACGGCAGCAATAAGGTATGTACCTAATGAACACACTATATCCTTAAAACGTGTCAAGTTTGAAAACGCTGCTTGCATTACTTTCAGAGAAACAAAAAATGGGGAATACGTAAACTATTTTAAACTGTCCCAAACTAGACATCTTTAAAAGGTATTGTCTTAAGGTCTGCAAACTAGAAACCCTATGAATTCATTCTTCATTAGACATACATTTCAGGTAAAAAATATCTTCCTTGAAACAAAAATATTTGTCTTTTTATAGCATCTGCAATTTTCGAAAACGACAGGTGACGAAATTGGTGCCTCCGTGTTGGTGAAGTTTGATATCTTTTTTCTCTTAAGTTATGCCGTTAATAGTAAATCGAAGTTGACTTTTCGGACTACCTGGTGAGAGGTGCACGAAATATAAAATACTCAATGAAATCTAAAATTTCAACTTTTGGACCCGTGTCGATCTCTCGTGGAATCACCCAGGGCTAATATATCAGAGCGATATTCAGAATTTCGTGGGGCGTAAGTCCTAGTTACTTCATGCATAAGTGATCCCTTTTCAGCCAGTCGAACAGAATGATACAACCGGTGGCATGTCAGTTTTCTTTCACTTCCCGTAGTTTTATGTAATATTAACTGCGTGGCTACTTTGGGAACCACCCCACCGTGGTGTTCTGGCTGAGGAACTCGGCTGCTGACCCGCACGTCGCGGGATCGAATCCCGGCTCTGACGGCTGCATTTTAGATGAAGTCAAAAATGCCGTAGGCCCGCGTGCTCAGATTTGAGTTACGTCAAAGAACCCCAAGTGATCGAAATTTCCGGAGCCCTTCACTACGGCGTCTGATTATCATATGGTGGTTTTGAAACGTTAAACGCGACAAAGAAATCAGTCGTCTATTACTTGGGTGGTTGGCATTGCCTTCTAAAAATAATATCTCTTCTGTGCGCGCAGAAACGCTTGAGAAGTTTGAAAAATAAACTGGTATATCAATTTATTGTTCGAACTTCTCAAGCGTTGACGGACAGAACGCACATTTATTAAGTGTGCGCCATATTCTGTGTGACACCATTTCTCGAACGTTTTGCGCGGAAAGAAAATAATTTTTTATGTTGCTTACGCCCGCGAATATATACCAACTCAGGCAACCACATGCATGGTCTCATTTTCGATGGAGGCGAAAATCCTAGAGGTCCATGTGCACGATGAAGAACTTTGGGTGGTTGAAGTGTCCGGGGCTCTCCCCTCCGTCATTCCTCATAAGGTGCTGGTGCAGTGGTCATAAGGTGCAGTATCCCAATACAGGAGTATCGCGATAGTATCCCACTGATACTTTTAACTGCATTTGCGCACCGAGGTACAGTTGAAAAATATATTTGTAGGGAATATTATCAGGATATATCATATCCTGATACTGTGCCGGTTGCCGATATCTCATTATTGTTGTTGTTGTTTTTTTTGTCAGAATGTCACACACGTGTCTGCGAAAGGGAAAGCAACACCTATTTTGCGCTAAGCAAAACAAAGGTATGACACCTTTGCTTGACGGCAAACCTTTGTTTGGCTCAGCGCAAAATAGGTGTGCCGTAGGTCGACGACATTGGGAGTATGGCGGAGGGTTCCCACGCGCACAGAAAACACCCGACCCCTCTGGTGGCATAATTGCGGAGATGGTATTATCGTCCTTGCCGACAAACTTGCTATCTCTTAGAATTGCACAGTGCTTAGAAACTTCTTTATTTTTGTAGAGGAAGAAAAGAGAAGGGTAGGCATTTGGTGAGTTAGCTCATTTTGTGTTGAAGACGCTCAGAAGCTGATGTATCCCGATTTCTGTTTGCGTAAGAACCGTCTCAACGAAGCACCTTTTTTATGTCAAATAAATCTACGCCTTCTCCAAATTCACTGATTTTTGTTAGAGAATCAGGTGATAATAATTACTTGAAAGTTGCAACGCACGCTGCAAAGTTATTTCATGTATCACACCACACCTAATGTCGTTCGAGCAAATCATCATCTCCCCCCTCCCCCCAAAAAATGTATCCCAGCATTTGCATTGATATTCTTTTATGTGTATTCCTGCATACTTTTTTTTTGCCTTTTCGCAAACTTATCTCCTAAATGTTTTGTCACGTCAAAGAGAAATGCATCTTAGCATTTGTAACTAAAATATATCTTTGTATCTGCAACATAATCATACCAAGGTTTTGACACGTTTAATCCCAACAATTAAAATATACATAAATTTAGTTCACAGATAAGTGGCAAAATATAAAATAATGTGTTCATACAGCTATTACAACTTGTGAGCAAAGCGTACACTCTTTTGTAAAATTCATGTTGTCACGCCCGGCCGGAAAATAGCGTAGAGGCGCCTGCGCTTTAAACGACCTTTATGGCGAATGCCGTAATAAAATATCGCTGCGTAAGCATCTAAGCTATAGATGTATTGATTAAAGGATGTTTTCAGACAATTTTGATGCTGGAAGTGTAAATACAGCAAGCAGTAGGTCAACGATGAGCGACACCAATTAAAGGATATGTAGACTCGGCGCCTGACCTTTGAAGTGTCCCGCGTGTGATACGGGGTACGTGCACTGGATCATTTACGCACGATCAATGTAACAAAAATAAAAAGAGATTAGCGGGAAATAGGGTTCAGCGAGAAACGCAAATTCTAGCTCGGCCCATTGTTGTCTCATAGCCTTCAGGCTGCTTTTCAAATATCGAATCCGTGCCCCCCCCCAAAAAAAAACAATGCTTTTTCATAATGACACTTGGTATCTTACTTTCTGAAACCATGATATGAATATGAGCGGCGCCTTATTGGAGAGCTACGGAAATTTTAACTAAGGGAAGTTCCTTAATGTGATCATAAGTCTGAACACACAAGTCTCCAGCATTTAACATGCATCTAAACACGACCACCGCTGCTGGCAACCAATGCTCTTTGTAGGTAAGTGTTTTCTGCTGTATGCCATACAACTTAGCTAACAATTCCAAAGCAAACTATTTTGTTTCATACTTAGAAGCTGGTGGGACCATAAAGCTGGTGGGACTATAAATAAGGGGTTATTATAAGCAAAACGTTGTCATGGAGTAAATCTGTTTACGCCATGTACGCAATTATACTTACACCTGCGTTCTTGTTCACGTGACTATGCAGCAGGTATATGCCACTCCCAAGGTCGAAGAGCGTGGCAGTAACTTGGAACAGCAAGAACTGCGGATGCAAGAGCAGGAGGAAACTTTATTGCAGTATATGCTGCGAAGCAGCATTTATATATATATATAAATTTAGTTCACAGATAAGTGATTATTTTCATAAAAATGTTCTGGAAAATTTTCAGGGGGCTGGTATAGCTGTTTCAAGCAACGCCAAGAAAGGCATGTCTTTACCTGAAAGTGTTTGATAGTCACTAGTCAAATCGGCTATGTGTGTGTTTGTGTGTCTGTGCGCTTGTAGTTTCTCTCTCTCTCTCTCTCTCTCTCTCTATATATATATATATATATATATAGATATATATATATATATATATATATATATATATATATATATATATATATATATATATATAGTGGGAGTAATAATTCAATAGGCCAGTTAGTCTTCGTGAAGGTATGGGATATGGCACAACGGGAGCGTTGTCAACAAGGATAAACATATTTATTTCCCAACAGTTTCGGGAGGGGTCCTCCCTTCATCAGGGGATGAGTTATACTGACATGAGTTTTCAAACTTCGTTGCTGCCGCGTCCCTCACGCCTTGAAACATGTTTGAGAGAGTGATAGGGAACTAAAAAAGGAAAGAAAAACAAAAAAACAAAAAGGGGGGAGAAAAAAAGAAAAAGAAAGAAAAGAAAGAAAGTAAACAAGAGGAAGAACCACTATCAACACAGAGAACGAAACCAACTGTCCGTGTACGTCCACATACGTTTCTTATCACGTGTTGTTCAGTTCTCGACGTGTGTCGGGCCACCCAAGATTGTCGCCGCGGTGCCGGGAGGGTCCGTGACGGCGTGCGTAAAGAAAGGGTTTCCCCTTAATGGGTCGGTAGGCGTGTGGCGTGCGTAAAGGAAGGGGTTCCCGTTAATGGGTCGGTCGGCTCTTTTTACCTTTAATCTTCGTCCGTTTCCCTTCAATGGTCATCAAGTGGTAGGCGGACAAAAACACTTTGTATGTGCATGTGGAAAAAAAAGAAAAAAAGGATGAAAAGAAAAAAGGAAGAAAAAAAACGAAAAACAAAAAACAAGAAAGGACAGTGTACACGTACGAGTCAGTCAGAAAAAAGCATGGTCTCCAGCTATCAATCTTTGTCACCGATTTCCTCCTGGCTTACTTCTCGGAGGCAGTTGAGTTTTCTGGGGTCCTCGTTGATGCCGGCTACTAATGTTCGAAATTTGAAAATAAAATATGCCTCACGCTGTTCACGCTCGCGTCTGTTTGAGAAACCGGACTGCGAAAGAGTTACGCTGATATTTTCAAAACTGTGGTTTGGCAGGCGCAGATGTCTATATAAAGGTAGCTTCGGCAGTGAAGTGGCGTGGTACCGGTGATTACTGAACCGCAGCCGAAATGGCGTGTCTGTGTGGCCGATATATTCTTGTCCGCAGATGTTGCAATGTAGCATGTATTTTACGTTACTGGAGTCACAATGAAGGCTTTCGGTTATGCAGACTTTGAAATCCGAGAAGTTCGCTTTGGATTCACGTGTTGTGACCATCAGTGGGCATATTGCATCGAGCTTTTCCGCAGGGATGGCACCCTGATTGAAATTTGGGGGTGGTTGTTTTTGCTCTGACAAGAATGTCCTTCAGATTTTTATCCCGGTGGTACACCACGTGAGGTGGCTTCGTGAAGATAGAAGTTAGTCGTTTGCTTTGCCTGATTATGTTGAAATGGCGGGACAGTATGTTGTTGATTCGTGGCGCTGATGAGGAGTAAGTTAGTACAAGGTTCGTTTGGGAAGTCATTTTAGATACTCTGTGTGGTCCCTTAACAATATCATTCCTGTTCACGTTGCGAGCACGTAGTATGGCATCGTCAATAATGTCTTCCGGATAATTTTGTTTCAATAAGGAATGTTTTAGGCGTTCCGCGTGTCTGTCAAATTCCCGCATATCGGTGCATATTCTTCGGTACCGGTAGGCCTGAGAATATGGAATACCCGTTTTGCAATGCTTTGGGTGGCTGCTGTTGAAATGTATGTACATTGGATGGTCTGTAGGCTTTTTGTAAAGGTTTGTTGACAAGTGGTCACTTTCGACCGTTACAGTGACGTCCAAAAAGTTAATGCTAGTTTTGGAAATTTTGTGCGTGAATTTTATGGACGGGTGGCACTTGTTAAAATCCTCTATGAAGCGGAAACGACTTCCCTCATCTAGGTTTCATATTATAAAAATATCGTCTAAGTATCTTTTGTAGTAGAAAGGTTTCAAGGTGCGTCCCTCAATAAATGGGATGTCAAGTGAAGCCATAAAGGTGCTCGCGAAGTTTGGGGCCATTTTCGTGCCCATTGCAGTGCCACTGACCTGAAGGAAATGCTTGCCATTGAACTTAAAATGGTTATAATTTAGTACAAGTTCAAGAAGTGTAAACAGTACCTCGCCACTTACACTAGTTGATGAGTCAGATTTTACATATTCAGAAACCATAGCCGCTATTCCGTCATGGTGGGGTATGTTGGTGTACAGTGAGCAGACGTCCATGGTCACCAGAAAACTGCCGCCTGAGATGTCGAGACTTGAAATTTCGTAGATGAAGTGGTTTGTGTCCTTTAGGTAATAGGGAAAATTTGGGAGGATGTTTTTATTAAGGAATTGATGAATTCTGATATATTCTCTGTTGATGTGCTGTTACTGCATACTATCGGACGTCCCGGATTACCTGCATTGTGTATTTTGGGGAGCAAATAGAATCGACCGGGAACAGAATGGGCTGGTAAGATTGCTTTTAACATTTTGGCAGTAATTTTCTCGTCCCGGCGGAGATTGTTTAGGGTTATTTTTATCTCCCTTTCAAATTCGGGAGTCGGGTCAGCTGGAAGTTCTTTGTAGAATTTTTTGTCTGATAGCTGTCTTTAACTTTCCTTTAAGTAGTCCGACGTGTTCAGAATTACTATGCAGCCCCCTTTATCAGCCGGTTTGATAGTAATTCCAGTGGTTTTTCGTAGTTCATCGAGTGCCCTTTGTTCTGACTTTGATATGTTGTTTTGAAATGGCTGATTTTTTTCATACGCTCTGATGATATCTTTTTGAACTGCTGAAATATACATGTCGAGGTGTTTGTCCCTCTGCTCACCCGGACACCATGATTTGTCACCACCAATCACTCTATTCTCGTCCGTACAGTCCTTGCGATCATGAAAGTATTCACGGAGGCGGAGATTACACGCAAAGTTATCGGGGTCTTGGTACAGTTCAAATTCATTGAATCTACCGGATGATGGACAAAAGGTTAAGCCTCTCGACAAAAGTTGAAGCTGAGCGGGTGTGAGTGTTGTGTTTGACAGATTGAAGACATTTTTTTCATAAGTTTTCGGCTGCTCTTGGCTATCACGTGGCACGGGAGTGTCAGCGTCATATTTGAGAGTAAGGATGTTTTGATTAGGATTACACTGTAGTTTCGAGTTCCCATTTTTCGCCTCAAAGTTAGGTTGTGGTACGGGTGGTTCCTGGCGTTCTTGTACGGCCTCATTCCTATTTTCCTGTTGCAGAGCGGTGGAGCTACTGCAGTCCCGCTTGAATTTTCTATCTTTTACTACTGAAATTTCGCCTCTCTTCTTTAGTTCAATTCTTTCCAGTTCTCTTGCCTCATGCTCTCCGCGATTAAATACCAATTTCTGCGTGGCCTCCGTGACACTGTATTCGGCGGCCTTACGCTCACTATGGTCCGCAATGACCCGAGTCAGTTGCAAGGACGTTTCTAGTAATATTGTTTCCCACTTCCATCTTTCTGCTTCACTTAGTGTAGACATTGAGGGGTTGCAGGCTAGGCGGAGGCCCTTAGGTGCAATTTCGTGGGATAGGCATTTGGTTAGTTGTTCAGCGTGTTTTTCGTATTGCACCCGCTTTTCAATGATTTTCCTAATCGATAGAAATGAGTGGGACCATGCATGTTTAAGATTGCCCGTACCTTTTGTTTCCCCGTGTCACCACCACCTTGGTCTTCGCCGCATTCGTCCGCCTGGTGTTGTAAGGCCTCGCTAGTGGGAGTGGCGACGTCGCCACTGCTGGGACCCTGAATGGCTCTTTGTGTCCCTCGGCTCCCTGTTGATGAGTGGGTTTGGCACTGGAGTTTGCCGTGCAAGCCGTTGCCGCCGTTCTCTGACTCACTGGTGGGACTCGCTGGCTCGCTGGCCTCGCTGGTGGTAGTGGCAACATCGTCACTGCTGGTGCCCTGGATGGCTCTGTGTGTCGCTCGGCTCCTTGTTGTTGAGGGGACTTGGCACTGGAGTTGTCCGTGCAAGCGATTGCCGCCGATCTCCATGCCGCCGACGTCTATCGCAGCTGCATCCTCGTGTGCTGTGCCGGCAGCGCGACTCCCTCGAAGCTTGCATGTAAGCCGTCAGCAGCCAGGAAGCGGCGCAGCGGGAGTGTTGAGAAACCATGTTCGACGTAATAGACGCCTGCTCCCAACAACCCGTAGTGGAAGAGACGGCGGGCCTTTCTGCTGAATCGCTGTACCTCCATATTAAAGCGATTCATTGATCGCCAGTTCGAGTCCCGCCGTCGGCGATAGGGTGCGCGAGGTAGCGGCAGACTAAGATGCAGTGTCTTAATGTTCGGGCGCATCTGTCTCATTCGCTTCAATGCCTCCCTCAACGAATCCAGTGATCTTAAAGAGCTCGTCTTCAGGATGTCCGTGGTGCCCACATGCAGAAGCAGCGTGTCCACCCGGTAAGGTACGTACTCAAGTAGCGCCGGAATGTCCGAAAACATAGCACCACCATAGGAAATGAAGCACGGCGTCGATGAGTCGTTCGGGCTGAAGTGCGTGTGGGCGTACCGCATGATTGAGTCCCCGATGACGGCACACTTCGTAGGGTAATTTGGATATCTCCGCGACAAACGCTCTGTTGATGATGTACTGGCAGCCATGGTTCATGTCAGTGGGAGTAATAATTCAATGGGCCAGTTAGTCTTCGTGAAGGTATGGGATATGGCACAACGGGAGCGTTGTAAACAAGGATAAATATATTTATTTCCCAACAGTTTCAGGAGGGGTCCTCCCTTCATCAGGGGATGAGTTATACTGACATGAGTTTCCAAACTTTGTTGCTGCCGCGTTCCTCTCGCCTTGAAACATGTTTGCGAGAGTGAGAGGAAACTAAAAAAAGGAAAGAAAAACAAAAAAACAAAAAAGGGGGGAGAAAAAAGAAAAAGAAAGAAAGTAAACAAGAGGAAGAAGCACTGTCAACACTGAGAACAAAACCAACTGGCCGTGTACGTCCACATACGTTTCTTATCACGTGCTGTTCAGTTCTCGACGTGTGTAGGGCCACCCAAGATTGTCGCCGCGGTGCCGGGAGGGTCCATGACGGCATGTGTAAAGAAAGGGTTTCCCCGTAATGGGTCGGTCGGCGTGCGGCGTGCGTAAAGGAAGGGGTTCCCGTTAATGGGTCGGTCGGCTCTTTTTACCTTTAATCTTCGTCCGTTTCCCTTCAATGGTCATCAAGTGGTAGGCGGACGTAAACACTTTGTATGTGCATGTGGAAAAAAAGAAAAAAGGAAGAAAAGAAAAAAGTAAGAAACAAAACGAAAAACAAAAAAACAAGCAAGGACAGTGTACACGTACGAGTCAGTCAGAAAAAAGCATGGTCTCTAGCTATCAATCTTTGTCGCCAATTTCCTCTTGGCTTACTTCTCGGAGGCAGTTGAGTTTTCCGGGGTCCTCGTTGATGCCGTCTACTAATGTTCGAAATTTGAAAATAAAATATGCCTCACGCTGTTCGCGCTCGCGTCTGTTTGAGAAACCGGACAGCAAAAGAGTTACGCTGATATTTTCAAAACTGTGGTTTGGCAGGCGCAGTTGTGTAGATAAAGGTAGCTTCGGCAGTGAAGTGGCGTGGTACCGGTGATTATTGAACCGCAGCCGAAATGGCGTGTCTGTTTGGCCGATATATTCTTGTCCGCAGATGTTGCAATGTAGCATGTATATTACGTTACTGTCATCACAATTAAGGCTTTCAGTTATGCAGACTTTGAAATCCGAGAAGTTCGCTTTGGATTCACGTGTTGTGACCATCAGTGGACATATTTTGCATCGAGCGTTTCCGCAGGGATGGCACCCTGATTGAAATTTGTGGGTGGTTGTTTTTGCTCTGACAAGAATGTCCTTCAGATTTTTATCCCGGTGGTACACCACGTGAGGTGGCTTCGCGAAGATAGAAGTTAGTCGTTCGCTTTGCGTGATTATGTTGAAATGGCGGGACAGTATGTTGTTGATTGGTGGCGCTGATGAGGAGTAAGTTAGTACAAGGTTCGTTTGGGAAGTCGTTTTAGATACTCTGTGTGGTCCCTTAATAATATCATTCCTGTTCACGTTGCGAGAACGTAGTATGGCATCGTCAATAATGTCTTCCGGATAATTTTGTTTCAATAAGGAATGTTTTAGGTGTTCCACGTGTCTGTCAAATTCCCGCATATCGGTAGATTCGGGTATTCGGGGTATTTCACGCATATCTTTAGATTCGGGCATATTTGTATATTCGGGGCCAAATTGAGTTAACCTCAGCAGCTTCGATCATCCCCCAATCTGCCCGGCTCGCAATCGAGAATCGCTCACAAAAATAAAATTCTGTTTGGTTTAGCAGTGTCATGCACTGTAAAGGAGTGTCAGTGCTGTGTATTCCTCCCGAGATTCGTTGCTCGTGATGCTAATTGTTAGTCCCGCGTAATCTCGAGGAAACATTTGGTTCCTGCTGGTCTGGCGATTTGATCAGCATTTGGAGGGTGCTTGCTTTGGCCAGAGTGGTTCGGCTTTGTGTTCGACTCCGTCGTCCCAGTGAACCTCTGCAGGCCTATGGAAGTCTCAACGGGCGGAGAGAGCGGAACGGCTACAGACGGTCAACCAGCATCCCTCCTTCCGAGCCGCGCTGACGGCTGAAAACTCCGGATGCATTGTCTGGCGGCGGGGGTGCTACTGTGCCACAGACATGTTCCTCGTTTGGGAGCATGTCCCACAAGATCCAGCGCTGTTCCGACGAACTGACTCCCCCCCTCCTAGCGCCGCCTTCCGCGCAGAAGAACCGTGCAGTTCCGGGGATAACGTCGCTTCCTCCGCCGAACCACCTTGCTGTTACGGGTATGGCTGCGTCTCCTCAGCCGAGCCACTGTGCCGTTCCGGGGAACTGGTCTCGCAGATGAGCCCCAAAACGCTATTTAAGGCCGTGCCGGCCCCATGTTAGAGGATTTTTGCCCCAGCCGACATTGTCGTGCTGGCCGGCTCTGTACAAACGACAACCTACTACAGTAAACGCTCCTTTTGTTGCTGTTTTCAAAACGGAATGCCTCCCTGTTTCGCCTTCGGGCTGAGCCTTCAGTGAAGTCCGCTCGACGGCTCGCCGCTCTTCGCCACCGCTACCATTGCGACAGAGCCAAACTCCACTAACGTAATATACATGCTACATTGCAACATCTGCGGAGAAGAATATATCGGCCACACAGACACGCCATTTCGGCTGTGGTTCAGTAATCACCGGTACCACGCCACTTCACTGCCGAAGCTACCTTTATTTAGACATCTGCGCCTGCCAAACCACAGTTTTGAAAATATCAGCGTAACTCTTTTGCAGTCCGGTTTCTCAAACAGACGCGAGCGCGAACAGCGTGAGGCATATTTTGTTTTCAAATTTCGGACATTAGTAGACGGCATCAACGAGGACGCCGGAAAACTCAACTGCCTTCGAGAAGTAAGCCAGGAGGAAATTGGTGACGAAGATTGATAGCTGGAGACCATGCTTTTTTCTGACTGACTCGTACGTGTACACTGTCCTTTCTTGTTTTTTGTTTTTCGTTTTTTTCTTCCTTTTTTCTTTTCTTCCTTTTTTTCTTTTTTTCCACATGCACATACAAAGTGTTTTCGTCCGCCTACCACTTGATGACCATTGAAGGGAAACGGACGAAGATTAAAGGTAAAAAGAGCCGACTGACCCATTAACAGGAACCCCTTCCTTTACGCACGCCGCACGCCGACCGACGCATTACGGGGGAACCCTTTCTTTACGCACGCCGTCGCGGACCCTCCCGGCACCGCGGCGACAATCTTGGGTGGCCCGACACACGTTGAGAACTGAACAGCACGTGATAAGAAACGTATGTGGACGTACACGGACAGTTGGTTTCGTTCTCAGTGTTGACAGTGGTTCTTCCTGTTGCTTACTTATCTTCTTTTCTTTCTTTTTCTTTTTTTCTCCCTCCTTTTTTGTTTTTGTTTCCTTTTTTTAGTTCCCTCTCACTCTCGCAAACATGTTTCAAGGCGAGAGGGACGCGGCAGCAACAACGAAGTTTGGAAACTCATGTCAGTATAACTCATCCCCTGATGAATGGAGCACCCCTCCCGAAACTGTTGGGAAATAAATATATTTATCCTTGTTGACAACGCTCCCGTTGTGCCATATCCCATACCTATATATATATATATATATATATATATATATTGTAAGGACGAGAAATAAGACACAACGCCTTTGCTGCAGGCCGGCTGTTCTTATTCTGCTTCGTCTTCCTCCTAGCATGCGAGTCTGTGCCAGAGAGAGTTCCAGTTTCGGTTTTCGTCATTACACTCGGCCATGACTGCTAGCGCGCAAAGGGCAATTTTCTCTGGAGGGCGGCACTGGGAGTGCCGTGGTAGTCTGTCATGTGCACGCCTCGAGCTGTCCTGTGGAACTGTCCTGTACTCTGGTGGACGACCCTGGCTGTGTCGAGGTGGTCGTTGCAGGTCGCGTCCGCGCGGCAAGTTAATGTAGTCACCTGGAGAATGTAAACCCAGCAGGTGATACTGGCTGGTGCGGAGTGATCGCATTGGTGGCGGACCATCGCGATGACTACCCCTTCGCTGCTTGGATGACATTGCAGGGACACCAGTATGCAGTACTGCGGCCCACACTGAGCGGGGACGCCTGCGTTGTTCAGAGCGAGGGAAGGTACGATGGGCTATATCGATAGATATCAGCGACATCGCTGTGTAGACTTTGCGCGTAGACTTGCGACGCAAGTCGTGCTCTAGCGTCTTCGCTGATGCACTGCTGGTCGAAGTGGAGGTTTTTTGCCAATCCGTCACGTGCGTTCATGTCGACATGGCCAGTTGCCTCGCCATCCGGAGCAACCGTGAACTGCACCGGAATGACTTCGATGGCATCCTCCTCAGGTGGAGTAGGCACTTGTGGCTCGTTAGGGGAGACGGCATTTGGCAAGTTACGAGCGTCCACGCACTCGGCCAATGACGGCAAAGGTGGCAGGGGATGGTGCGGCTCCTTACTATGGGTCAAACTGGCCGTTGTGACGTGTGCTTGGTCTCCGGCTGGTTGTGAAAGAGCCGCCGTCGTCACGCAGCAGGTCAATGGATCCAGGCCATTTGGGGCTGACCAGCTTGGAGGCTGGCTCACTGGCTTCTGTGCTTTATAGGCGGTCCTAAGTTGGGTCAAGGGTAATTGTGTGTCAGGTGTCGACGCGGAGTCAGAGATCTGCCCGGAGGAGTACACCGTCCAGCTTGTCTCGATGATTGCCGCAGGGTACTCTGGGAAGCTGTCCGGGGAGGGGGCACGCGGCACAGCTGTAGGGGGGCGCGGCGCCTCGTGAGGTTGATCTCCGAGGTAGGGCAGGTTGGCAGAGGGTGCAGCTGCCTCGTCGTTGTGCTTCTCAATAGCCCCTTGCTCGGTAGTGGCGAGGGTAGAATGAGAGGTAGCAGTGAGGTCAGACTCAATTCTTCCAAACGCAGCAATGAGCTTGGCGCTCCAGTCCGCCCAGGACTGCTGCCGCACGCCTTCGTACCTGTGCCACGCAGCAGCAGGATTTTGAAGGCGGTCTAAGGCCACGCACCATTCTGATTGTCGCTCCATCCCTTGCGAGCTCCGAGAGCATTGATGGTAGCCACCCAATCGACGGCATCGTCCTGGAAGCCGCGAAACTCGGGTAGCTCGGAGGCAGCCGGTGGTGGTGTCACGGCAGGCGAAGCTCCAGAAAATAGCGACGCCACACAGCCAAGTTGGTGTGAAAGAGCCGCGAGAGTATACTGGAGCTTGCTGCGGCTCTCGGGGAAGTTGTTGAATGGTCTTGCGAGGCGGCCGCGCCAACGCCTCATCGATAATTGTGAATGTCCCGGCAAGGCAGCAGGGAATATCGCAGAACTCGACGCTGTCAGGGCGCCGACCTCGAGGCGGAGTCGCGCATGGTGCGCGAAAGCTCGGTGGCACTCTCGGGCGGCCCACATGCGGAGCCAGTGGGGGACGTGTTCCCCGATCAGCGTACTCACTGCTGTGGTACCCTCGGCCGAGGGAGCTGAACAGCACCCCTGAGCGGCTGAGGTGCCGATGAAGCACTGAGCAGGACTTTCGCAGTGGAAGCGTGAACGGCATTCCCGTCAACGACAGGCCATGTACTGTCGTGGTGGGGCCGGGGCAAGCCTGCCCAGGAGCCATCGAGAAGGCCTGGACGCCGTCCCCGAATGGCGGCACAGGTGCTCCCGGCTGCAGGAGGGCTGTCCGGCTCCATGATCGAGGAAGCGTGAACAGCGTTTTTACGATGAGAGAACCACGCTGCCGATGATCCACGAGGGTACGGACAGGTGGCTTGTGCCGCAGGGGTCACTTGTCGACCTGTGCTCACGGGGCCAATCCGTGGCGAAGGACGCGTAGACGGTTGTCCCCTTTTCATAAGAAATCCGGTGATGGGTATACTAAAGCCGCCGAGGAGGCCTTGGCGCATCCCCGAACGGTGGTGGCAGTGGCGGCAGGTGAACAGCTGCTGAGGAGCCTTGACGCCGTCCCCAAGCGCGCTTACCGCATCTGCATGTCGGCGGGGCGTCCTGGATGACGAAGCCGGGACGTATGACGTCTTCATCCTGTCGACTGCGCCATTGTAAGGACTAGAAATAAGACACAACGGCCTTCTGCAGGCCGGCTGTTCTTATCTGCTTCGTCTTCCTCCTAGCATGCGAGTCTGTGCCAGAGAGAGGTTCCGATTTTCGGTTTTCGTCATTACAATATATATATATATATATATATATATAGAGAGAGAAGAGAGGAGAGAGAGAGACACAACGCCTTTGCTGCAGGCCGGCTGTTCTTATTCTGCTTCGTCTTCCTCCTAGCATGCGAGTCTGTGCCAGAGAGAGTTCCAGTTTCGGTTTTCGTCATTACACTCGGCCATGACTGCTAGCGCGCAAAGGGCAATTTTCTCTGGAGGGCGGCACTGGGAGTGCCGTGGTAGTCTGTCATGTGCACGCCTCGAGCTGTCCTGTGGAACTGTCCTGTACTCTGGTGGACGACCCTGGCTGTGTCGAGGTGGTCGTTGCAGGTCGCGTCCGCGCGGCAAGTTAATGTAGTCACCTGGAGAATGTAAACCCAGCAGGTGATACTGGCTGGTGCGGAGTGATCGCATTGGTGGCGGACCATCGCGATGACTACCCCTTCGCTGCTTGGATGACATTGCAGGGACACCAGTATGCAGTACTGCGGCCCACACTGAGCGGGGACGCCTGCGTTGTTCAGAGCGAGGGAAGGTACGATGGGCTATATCGATAGATATCAGCGACATCGCTGTGTAGACTTTGCGCGTAGACTTGCGACGCAAGTCGTGCTCTAGCGTCTTCGCTGATGCACTGCTGGTCGAAGTGGAGGTTTTTGCCAATCCGTCACGTGCGTTCATGTCGACATGGCCAGTTGCCTCGCCATCCGGAGCAACCGTGAACTGCACCGGAATGACTTCGATGGCATCCTCCTCAGGTGGAGTAGGCACTTGTGGCTCGTTAGGGGAGACGGCATTTGGCAAGTTACGAGCGTCCACGCACTCGGCCAATGACGGCAAAGGTGGCAGGGGATGGTGCGGCTCCTTACTATGGGTCAAACTGGCCGTTGTGACGTGTGCTTGGTCTCCGGCTGGTTGTGAAAGAGCCGCCGTCGTCACGCAGCAGGTCAATGGATCCAGGCCATTTGGGGCTGACCAGCTTGGAGGCTGGCTCACTGGCTTCTGTGCTTTATAGGCGGTCCTAAGTTGGGTCAAGGGTAATTGTGTGTCAGGTGTCGACGCGGAGTCAGAGATCTGCCCGGAGGAGTACACCGTCCAGCTTGTCTCGATGATTGCCGCAGGGTACTCTGGGAAGCTGTCCGGGGAGGGGGCACGCGGCACAGCTGTAGGGGGGCGCGGCGCCTCGTGAGGTTGATCTCCGAGGTAGGGCAGGTTGGCAGAGGGTGCAGCTGCCTCGTCGTTGTGCTTCTCAATAGCCCCTTGCTCGGTAGTGGCGAGGGTAGAATGAGAGGTAGCAGTGAGGTCAGACTCAATTCTTCCAAACGCAGCAATGAGCTTGGCGCTCCAGTCCGCCCAGGACTGCTGCCGCACGCCTTCGTACCTGTGCCACGCAGCAGCAGGATTTTGAAGGCGGTCTAAGGCCACGCACCACTTCTGATTGTCGCTCCATCCCTTGCGAGCTCCGAGAGCATTGATGGTAGCCACCCAATCGACGGCATCGTCCTGGAAGCCGCGAAACTCGGGTAGCTCGGAGGCAGCCGGTGGTGGTGTCACGGCAGGCGAAGCTCCAGAAAATAGCGACGCCACACAGCCAAGTTGGTGTGAAAGAGCCGCGAGAGTATACTGGAGCTTGCTGCGGCTCTCGGGGAAGTTGTTGAATGGTGCTTGCTTTGGCCAGAGTGGTTCGGCTTTGTGTTCGACTCCGTCGTCCCAGTGAACCTCTGCAGGCCTATGGAAGTCGCAACGGGCGGAGAGAGCGGAACGGCTACCGACGGTCAACCAGCATCCCTCCTTCCGAGCCGCGCTGACGGCTCGAAACTCCGGATGCATTGTCTGGTGGTGGGGGTGCTGTTGTGCCACAGACATGTTCCTCGTTCGGGAGCACGTCTCACGAGATCGAGCGCTGTTCCTACGAACAGACTCCCCCTCTCCCAGCGCCGCCATCCGCGCAGAAGAACCGTGCAGTTCCGGGGATAACGTCGCTTCCTCCGCCGAACCACCTTGCAGTTCCGGATATGGCTGCGTCTCCTCAGCCGAGCCACTGTGCCGTTCCGGGGAACTGGTCTCGCAGAAGAGCCCCAAAACGCTATTTAAGGCCGTGCCGGCCCCATGTTAGAGGATTTTTGCCCCAGCCCACGTTGTTGTGCTGGCCGGCTCTGTACAAACGACAACCTGCTTCAGTAAACGCTCCTTTTGTTGCTGTTTTCAAAACAGATTGCCTCCCTGTTTCGCCTTCGGGCTAAGGCTTCAGCGAAGTCCGCTCGACGGCTCGCCGCTCTTCACCACCGCTACCATCGCGACAGAGCCAAACTCCAGTAACGTAATATACATGCTACATTGCAACATCTGCGGACAAGATTTATCGGCCAAACAGACACGCCATTTTGGCTGCGGTTCAATAATCACCGGTACCACGCCACTTCACTGCCGAAGCTACCTTTATCTAGACATCTGCGCCTGCCAAACCACAGTTTTGAAAATATCAGCGTAACTCTTTTGCAGTCCGGTTTCTCAAACAGACGCGAGCGCGAACAGCGTGAGAAAAATTTTATTTTCAAATTTCGAACATTAGTAGCCGGCATCAACGAGGACCCCGGAAAACTCAACTGCCTACGAGAAGTAAGCCAGGAGGAAATTGGTGACAAAGATTGATAGCTGGAGACCATGCTTTTTTCTGACTGACTCGTACGTGTACACTGTCCTTTCTTGTTTTTTGTTTTTCGTTTTTTTTCTTCCTTTTTTTCTTTTCTTCCTTTTTCCTTTTTTCCCACATGCACATACAAAGTGTTTTCGTCCGCCTACCACTTGATGACCATTGAAGGGAAACGGACGAAGATTAAAGGTAAAAAGCGCCGACCGACCCATTAACGGGAACCCCTTCCTTTACGCACGCCGCACGCCAACCGACCCATTACGGGGAAACCCTTTCTTTACGCACGCCGTCACGGACCCTCCCGGCACCGCGGCGACAATCTTGGGTGGCCCGACACACGTGGAGAACTGAGCAGCACGTGATAAGAAACGTATGTGGACGTATACGGACAGTTGGTTTCGTTCTCAGTGTGGACAGTGGTTCTTCCTCTTGTTTACTTTCTTTCTTTTCTTTCTTTTTCTTTTTTTCTCCCCCTTTTTTGTTTTTTTGTTTTTCTTTCCTTTTTTTAGTTCTCTCTCACTCTCGCAAACATGTTTCAAGGCGAGAGGGACGCGGCAGTAACGAAGTTTGGAAACTCATGTCAGTATAACTCATCCCCTGATGAAGGGAGGACCCCTCCCGAAACTGTTGGGAAATAAATATAATTATCCTTGTTGACAACGCTCCCGTTGTGCCATATCCCATACCTATATATATATATATATATATATATATATATATATATATATATATATAATATATATATATATAGAGAGAGAGAGAGAGAGAGAGAGAGAGAGAGAGATGAACATCAAGCGCGCACACACACAAACACATACATAGCTGATTTGACCAGTGACTATCAATCACTTTCAGGTAAAGTCATGCCTTCCTTGGCGTTGCTTGAAACAGCTATACCAGCACCCTGAAAATTTTCCAGAACATTTTTATGACACTAATAAAAGAGCTAGAATAAGCCTGCTATCCCCCATTGAGGCTTCGTACACGTACAGCAGCCCATTTTCTGTTTTCAATGAACAAATCGTTCTTCGAATATCTTACTACTGCGCTCTGCATGGAATCCGATCGATGATTTGAATTCATAGCTCATTTTCCGTGGGGAAAGTGAAAGGCAGCTGGTGTACTCACGTAGAAAGTTGCGTGCAGCAGGAAGTAGGTGCTGTCGGAGAGCGCGGCCGAGAGGAGCATCTGGGCGCAGTAGAGGCCGCCCTGCAGTGAAGCACACTGCACCAGCCACACGGGCCACGACTCCGGCGAGAGAGCCGACGACAGCGAGGTGTACAGCAGCGACAGCAGTGACATGTTGCCCGCCTGCGGACGCGCGAAAAACACCGAATTCCTATTCAGCTGAACTATTTGATACTACATTCGATGAGGTTCTGAGAGGAACGACACAACCAGGCACGGCTGGCGACGAGGCACGCTTCCGTATTCTAAGCAGTGCAGTAGTTGGCATTTTCTGCCACCGCCACACGCAGGAGAGTCCCGTCACCTGAGCAGGAACGTGACACGTCATGCCACAGATAGAGGTGCGCATCGCATTGACTCTGGTTCTGATAGTAAAATATCTAGCAAAATAGCGAGGACCGCGAAGCGGCATGGCGTATAGTAAGATTTGGAGGATGCGCCCGCCTCCCCCTTTTTTTTCGAGAAATTTCAAATCGGCGCTACCATCTCCCCTTCCGCCATTTTCACTGTTTCATTCACTGTTACATTTAGAAATTTGCTAATACAGTAAATGCATGCGTATTCGTTAAAGTGTTTTGTTAGAAACATTTGCTGTTTTCTTTATTCGTAATGACTCTAAAGTCACTATATCTTGAACTTTAGTCCGCAATCGAGCAATCGAGTATGAACCTTTTTTCCTCAAGATCTTTAAGGATTACCTATTGTTTTAGAGCAGGAGGGGGTGCTTGCTCAGAATTTTACAGTAGGTCACTGTCCTTCTAGTGACACAGGTCAATCACAGACACTGGCAAATAGATTTGCTTATGCAAACGCCCGTAAAAAGTTTTCTTGTATTCAAGGTTTGGTGCTAATATGATGACACACGTCACCTTGCTGCTCAGTGTGCCGCATGTGGTCGTAGCTGGAAGTTTTGTTGCGGTGCTTTTAGGGTGTACAAATACGCGCTGGCAAACGATAATGCGTGAAGAGCTAGTCATTGAAACGAAGTCACCGTTAAATAATGATTATATTATGGACCATCTCCTTGAAGGGAACCCTGATGGGATGCGAAGCAGCAGCGGTGCGCACGCGTTGCCCCCGGTGAAATGGTGGTGGTGGTAAAAAACAATTTATTTCAGAAAAAGTCTACTAGAGAGTGCCGACGTGCCCATCGGTCGTGCTAGAGTGGCAAGGACCCTATTCCGGGACGCCAGTGGAGCTGGAAGCTGCCCGTGCGCGCTTCACCAAGGAGCGTTGTGCAGCCAAGGCAGAGCAGCCGAGCAGGTGCTCCTCCCAAGCCTCTCTAGTTGGGATAGGAAAAGGGGATGAGAAAGGGACGGGATTAACTGGGCACGATGCTACAACGTGATATGTGTCGGCGAGGACATGACAGGTCAAGCAGGTGCCATTGATTTCCGGCAAAAAGTGCCTGGCGACCGCCGGACTGATAAAGGTGTTCGTCTGCAGGCGGCGTAGCAGTCGTTCGTCCGCTTTCTCCAACCGCGTGCGGGGTCCGGGTGAAGGCGGCGCGAAGCCCGGTAATAAGCCAAAATTTCGCGAAAGCGCGTCATGTTTGTATTTCCAGATTCCGTCTCTGGACATGGATGGGCAACGGCCCGGACAGGAGAAGCGCGGGCAGCGGCATTTGCCGCCTCGTTGCCGGGCATGAGTGGCCTGGGGCCCAGACTATACGAATGGGATGAGGGTTAAAGCGCCAAGAGGCTGCCTGTAGTAGTCTAGCCGCCACCGGGGCAATGGAACCCTGAAGGTACTGAGAACAGGCCGAGCGCGAGTCCGTCAGGATGGTGCGTGAGGCAGGGTGAGAGGCGGCCAAAGCTATGGCAACCTCTTCAGCGTGTGTTACTGTGTCTGCTCGAAAGGAGAGGCCAGTGTCGACATGGGTGCTGGAAGAACGGTTTGAAGCGAATCTTGGTGAAGCGAGAGAGAGCTGGCGCGCGGAGAGCACGCGGCAGACGAAAGAGAGAAACACCCCGCGCGCTGCTAGGAGAACATGAGCAACTTGGCACCGCTCCAAACACCTACGGCGAGGGGAGTGGTGCGGATGGGGGACAGCGTTACACAGACTAGTGAAAGCATAGTGCCGAAGATACAGTAGGGACCATTGTCAAAGAGTTGCTTCGCATCTAAAAAAGGCTGTGGCTCAACTCACCTGGGTGTGCTCGCTAGGTACGATTAATATTATTGGACAGACTTAGTTGAGCGTCCGCCGAGAGCTTTGTGGACGCTGCCTGCCATAGGAAATGGGCTGGTGGTCTGCGTCCACAGAGGGGCGGCGGCGCGCCAAAAGAAATCTGTCCTCCATTGTATAGCTGGTTTCCGATGGTTACACTGCTCGAGATGTGGGCACGTTCTTTCGTCTCCCGGGCTAGCTACCTCATCTTGTTATTGTTACGTCAATCGACTTTTCTAATATTTACTAGAGGCAACTCTGGCACTGCGGTCATTCAGCCGCCATAGAAATGTGGGTAGTACACGGATTTACGCGGGCTTCAAACGCACTTCTGGTTTGTTTATTGTTATGCTTTGGATTTGTTTTGTATGAAACAACAGATTGTTGTGAAAGTTCATGAGCCCATTTGAATTCGTGAGCCTGAAAAGGTCAAGGTGGTGAGCTTAAATGCTGAGCCTTTGCCAAATTTCGCCTTGTGATAAAGGATTCATGCCATACGGAGCCGAACGAAGCCAAAAACGAAAGATTGGACAGGTTTGTGTACTGCCCATCTTTCCCGTGCTGTCACTCTCACCATGCTGGCTGAAGCGCCGCTCGTCGCAGCTCCCCTATAGACACTAGCGTCACTGTCCCCTCTATGATAATATTATGAAGCTCTTTGGTTCCGATAACAAAGCCGGGCTTCTTTCAGTCTCTACCACTTCAAGCACGTAGCCAGAAATTCCTTTCGGGGGGCGGGGGACACCACCTTGGTTTCGATGAGGGCACCCTCTTCGAATGGCCATTTTGCGCTCTCTACGCCATGGCGAAAAAAAATTTCGGGGTAGGGGGGCACGTGCTTGGTGTGCCACTCTCTGGTTACGCCCTTCCTCACCCCCCGCCCCCCCCATATACATATGCAGCACTGACTTTCCTACTGGAAACATAGTTGCAGCGCTGTTTTACTGGATCCTCCTATAAAACGGGGGTGGAATCCTTCAGGACCCCAATAAAGTGTTTCATCCATCCTCAGACGTCATGCCTGATGACGCACCGAGCAATGTATACAGCCACCTGCCACAGCGAGAATACGGCCCATGTAGCTCTCGCTGCAAAAGATAAAGCGAGCACCACGTGTCCACGCGCCTGCGGTGAACTCATCGCGCAAGATCTCTGTTTGAATCATCAGAGTGTGTGCATGCGCTCACCATCTCGATGCATAGCAACCAGTTGTGCGTCTTCGGCACGCTGTTTCCGAACAGAGAGCGCTCCACTTCGGTCACGACTGTCCGACACGTTTTTGACTGCAAGCATCAGAAAAAGCGTGGTCGTGTAAATATCTGTTACATCTCTTGATCAAAAAAGCGAGTTGAATATGAGCGCTGTAGCGTGCCAGCATTGATGTGTCACCCTTTTTGCATGTATACATCACAAAATATTCATGATTTCAATAGAAATGATTAGAGAATGTCTGCGCATTGGTTCTGTTCAGAAAAAAGGCAGCACGCTTGAGAATCGAGGTTGTAGGACCACGAGCCGATTGAGACTGTTTAGCTTTTTTTTATTTTCTTAGCACACAGTTGAATTAAAAATTCAGTTAGCTACTATTCAATTGCATAGTTTTAATACACCAGGCAAGTCTACTTCTTAGGCTAAATAGTAGCTTGATCGATTGATTGATTGATTGATGATTGGGCGACTGAGAGACGACCGCTGGCTGAATGTATTTTGTTTGTTTACAATGACATTGCTGAAGGACTATCGTATCTTGCCAATAAAAGGAAAGCTACGGGTCAGAGCTTCTGTGTTTGCACCCTACGTTACGTATTTCTGCATAACGCGCGATTTGTACTACTACGGTTGTGCACCCTTACCATCGCACAGACGCAGGCGACGTCTAGCGTTAGAGGCATATGCAAGATGCGCAAATTCACTACGCGTGAAAAAACACAGGGGTAAGAAAGCATAAAGCTAAACATACAATATGTGCTACGTGGTTTCGTTGCAATCTTACGAGTCTTTTTTGGTGATAACACATAACACTACGCAATTACTGTGTGTGGTGTTCTGTCTCAAACAGCTACGGTCCAGAAAGCGAGCATTTTGCAGTATCATGCACTGGATTTTAGGGGCGAAGCGCTTTAGGCGTGGGTCGTCCCTTCTCCGTATGAGTTCTAGTACACTCTAAAATGAAGTATGTATTAGCCTCTCTAGTTTATGACTTGCTCAATAGATGACGCTGCGTGTATATGCTCTTTGGGAATAATTTAACTTGAGGCGCTAGTGGCTTTCACAACATATCCACATGGTGAATGACGATGATGGGGCGAGCTCCTTCCATCCGTCCGTGTGTCCAACCGGCCATCGTCCATCCGCTGACCTGTGCGTCCGTCCGTTCACCTGTGCGTTCACGCTTCTGTCCATCCGTGAGTCCGTTCATGCGTTCATCCGCCTGTCGTTCCGTGCGTGCTTCTGTCCGTCAGTCCAATCGTGCTTCTGTGATTCTGTCCGTCTGTCCGTCTGTCCGTCCTGTCCATCCATGCTTCCGGTTAACGCTTCCGTCACTCCATCTGTCTGTCAGTTGATGCTTCTGTCCGTCCTTTCGTGCTCTGTCCATCCGTCTGTCTGTCTGTCCATGATTCCGGCCATCTGTCCTTCCATGCTTCTGTCCATCCGTCTGTCCGCCCGTCCATGCTTCCGTCCGTCCGACCTTCTATTCCTCTGTCCGTCCGTCTGTCTGCCCACCCCCTGCTTCCGGCCGTCCGTCAGTCCATGCGTCCGTCTGTAGGTCTTCTCGTTCGTGCTTCGTTCATCCATGCTTCCATCCGTCCGTGCGTGAGTCTACCCGTCCATCGGTCTGTGTTTTCGTCCAGTGCGTTCGTGCATCTGTCCATGCATCCATCTGTTCCGTTTGTCCCGACGGATGGATGGATGGACGCATCACCACATTCGTCATCATTCACACCGTAGATATGCTGTAATTTTTTTTTGTTTTCTGGCAGCGGGAGGGGGGGGGGACTTGTTGAAGGTCTCTAAAGACACTTATTTTCACTATATGTCCTCAATAAAGCATTATCCACCGACCGAATTTCGTGCAGTGAAAGGGGACTGGGGTGCTCACTTCCTTTGTTGCTGGCTTGGCATTTTTATATCTCATGTCCAAAATACGGACGCCATTGAGGGACTGCATCGGGTATTTTTAGCTGACCGATTTCGCGTTGCGTTTCCTGTTCTCCTCGAACGCTTAATGTTACTGGAGCGCAACGTGCATTTTCGGCTTTAGCCAAGCCTCCTTCGGTACACGCAATCAGGACGACATCCGTGCATGAAAGTTGTAAAGAAAAAAAATTGGCAGATCCCACGTACTGTGGGAATCAATGATATGTGAAGCACGAATAATAAACCTCCAAATGTCACTTTAAAATCAGCACAACGCTACGAGGTGGAGGTAATTATGATGCCACATATGACTTCCGTGTCATTATTATCATGTTTGGAGTGTCGTTTGCACTCGTCATCTATTCACGTCCACGCGATACCGAGTTTAGTATCTGTAAGAGCTAGCGAAACGGCCCCCCACGACCACGCTATAAGTGTGGTATGTTGTAATGTTCTGCATAAGACGCGTGTCAGGATTATCATGTTTGCCCCCAGTCATATGTTTTGTCACCCATGACGTCACCGTAACACCAAAATTTGGATTATATCTGTAGCTAGCCAAACAGCCGCGAGTGCATCATGAAGTGCCCAATATACTCCATTGTAGCGCTGACGCGCGCGCATTGCTAGGCACAGCGACGCTACGTCAGCGAAACGCGAGCACTCTATAGTCGGACGCCAGGCGCGACTGGTGCGACCAGCGTCCGTTGGTGTGGCCCGTCGGCAACCGCCGGTGAAATTCGCACCGATGCATTATCCAGAGAACACTGCATCTCCCTCTTTCGTGACGGAGGGACGCTGGACACGCTGAAAACGCGCATGCGTCAAAGAAACCGCAGCGCAGCACCACGCATGCGAGTATATGGCAAAACCGGCGCCTGGCGTCGCAACGCCGGCGTGACGCGACGAAATGAACGCCGGCGAGCACGTGCACGGCGTCACGTCAGAATGTAATGACGCCTTGACTGGGGCATAATGTCATATTCTCACATGGCACGCTCTTATGATTATTTTGTTTGAACCAGTCACTTACCTTCGTCATTCATTGACGTCATAGTATTACCAAATTTGGCATATGTGAAGCTAGCGAACGGCGGCGAGCGTATTATGAGTGCGGTATGTAGTCATGTTGTTACATCACACACATGTCATGATTATCATCATTACATGTGTCATTTACCTAGTCGTTCATTTCGCGTCCGTGATACCGAGTTATACATGTGAAGCTAGCGAAACGGCGGTGAGCGCATCATGAGCGTAGCAAGTGGTCATGTTGTTAAATGACACGCATCTCGTGTTTGTCGTGCTTGCACCAGAATCATACCTTCGTCATCCATTCACGTGCTGTGATACCAAATTTGGTATAAGTGAAGCTACTGAAACGGCCGCCAGCGCATCATGAGTGTGGCATGTAGTTATGTTGTTAGATGACACGTATCTAATGACTGTCATGTTTGCACGAGTCACATACTTTCTTCATTCATTCACGTACCGTAATACCAAATCAGGTATATTTGACGCTAGCGAAACGGCTGCGTGCGCATCATGAGCGTGGCATGTAGTCATGTTGTTACATGACATGCATGTCATGATTGTCATGTTAGGCGTCTGTCGCTTGTGTTCGCCATGCAATCATGTCATACGATACCAGTTTCGCACCATGCCACGTGAACAAAACCACCACAAGAGCTGCAGGACTATGAAATGTAATCAAGGCATTCACGCCATACATGTCATGATTTTCATGTCATGATTAGTCATATATGTTCGTCCATACAGTCATGTTATGCCACGCCTAGTTTGGTATTGATACCATTCTCGAAACGGCCAGGAGAGCTAAAGTCGTAGGCGGCTAGATAGATAGATGATAGCTCAAGGTCGCCGAAGTTCGCTAAGAAATTCTTAGCATTAAAAAAAAATGGCAGATCCCACGATACAGTGGACTCGACGATATGTGAAGCACGAATAAGGAAGCTTGATATGTCACTTTAAAAATCAGCACAACGTTACTAGGTGGAGGTAAATGATGCCATACATGACTTCTGTGTCATGATTATCGTGTTTGCATGTGTCGTTTACCTTCATCATGTATTCACGTCACTCGATACCAAGTTTAGTAAATATAGAGTTAGCGAAACGGCCGGGAGCATGTTATTCGTGGGGTATGATGCCATGTACTACATGACACGCCTGTCAGTAGTATCATGTTTGCATCAGTATATATTTCGTCCTCCATTGACGTCCCGTAACACCAAATTTGGTATATGCGGAGCTAGCTAAATGGCCGCGACCGCATCATGGAGGGTCCAACATACTTTAATGTAGCGTTGACGCGCGCGCACGCTGGGCACAGCGACGCTACGTTAACAAAACGGCAGCACAAAACGGCAGCACTCTATTGTCTGACGCCAGGCACAACCGACGCGGACCAGCGTCCATCGGCGCGGCCCGACATGCAATCAGCGTGAAATGCGACATGGTGCAATTCGCGCCGATGCGTTATCCATACAACGCTGCGTCTCTCTTTTTTTGTTAGCATGGGACGCCGGACGCGCTGAAACGCGCATGCGTCAAAGCAACGCAGCGTAGCGAGCGCCTGCGACTACATAACAGGACCGGTGCCTGGCGTGGCAAACACCGGCGTGACGCGACAAAATGAAAGCCGGCGAGCATGCGAACCGCGTCCCGTCGAAATGTATTGGTGCCTTCACGTTGGCATGTAGTCATGTTCTCACGTGACACACATCTCATTATTATCATGTTTGCACCAGTCGCATACCTTCGTTATCCATTGACGTACGTAATACCGAACTTGCATATGTAAAGCCAGCGACGTGGCCGCGAACACATCATGGGTGTGACATGCAGTCATGTTGTTACATGAGAAGCATGTCGTGATTATCATGTTTGGATGCATCATTTACCTATGTCGTCCGTTGGCGTCGCGTAGTTTGGTAGATGTGAAGCTAGCGAAATGGCCGCAATCGCATCATGAGCGTAGTATGTTGTCATGTCGTTACAGGCCACGCATCTCATGTTTATCATGTTTGCACCAGTATCACACCTTCGTGATCCATTCAAGTCCCGTAATACCAAATTTGGTATAAGTGAAGCTAGCGAGATGGGCCAGCCAGTGCATCATGAGCGTGGCATGTAGTATTGTTGTTACATGACACGCATTCTCATGATTTCCATGTTTGCCCCAGTCACATACCTTCGTAATCCATTCATGTACTGTGATACCAAATTAGGTATATGTGACGCTAGCGAAAACGGCCGGGAGCGCATGACGAGCGTGGCATGTAGTCATGTACTTACTGACACGCATACCACGAATTTTCATGTTAGGTTCTGTCGCTTGTGTTCGCCATGCAATCATGTCATACCATACCAGTTTTGCAACGTGCATGTGAACGAAACCATCGCAAGAGCTGCAGGACTATGAATGTCAATCATGACTTTATTGACTACATGCCATGATTCTTTATGTCATGACTAGTCAATAAGTTCTTCTTCCAGTCATGTTCATGCCATACCAAGTTTGGTATCGATGCCATTATCGAAACGGCCAGGATAGCTAACAATCGTAGGCGGCTAGATAGATAGATATATAGATACGCTTAATGTCACCGAAATTCGCTAAAAAGAATGGCATCATATCCACGGAGTGAATGATAGAGAGTGGGGCGAAGAACTTCGTCCGTTCATTCGTTCTGCTTCCGTCCGTCCATGCGTCCGTCAGTGGGACCGTCCATGCGTCCATCAGCCCGTCCGTGCGTGCGTCGTTCGTGCGTGCCGTCCCTGCGTTCGTCCATGCAGCCGCCCCTGCGTCCATTCATGCGTCCATCCATGCATCTGTCTATGTGTCCGTTCGTCCCATCTATTCAACACTCCAAGTACCACCATCTCGCATCTTTTCATATATATTCCCCATATAGAAGCACCGCCATCCAGTGGACATTCCAAGGACTAAACGAGAGGTGGCACACGCACACTTTCTTTACGGCTTGCGCTTCGGGTCCACTTCCCACCTTTAACCACCTCGAGTTCATGGTATATACTAGTTCACTGTATTCATGGCACTGCGGCCGAACGCTCGCTAAACCTTTCGAAACCAAGGAGGTTACGTCCAGCGAGTATGGCGTAGCAAACTTTTTCAGTCAGATAGTGCTCAATGTACATGCCAATGGCTGCTAATAGGAAATGAGAGGCGGAGAATTAGGCTTTTACTTTCTTATGGCTTGCGTTCGTGTCTACTTCCCATTTTTAACCACTCGAGTTCATTCATGGTATACACAAGTTCATTGTATTCATGGCACTGTGGCTCAACGCTCGCTAAACCTTTCTAAAGCTAAGGAGGTTACACCCAGCGAGTATAATGTAGCAACCCTTTCTTGTCAGATAGTGCTCAATGTACATGCCAATGGCTGCTAATGATGATCGCAGCCTGCGCGTTAACTAAAAGCCCAATGCTCCTGTCTCTCATTCCCCATAAGCAGCCATTGACATGTACATTGAGCACTATTTTTTATGTTCAATAACGCACAGAAGACGTCTCTCACCCGGCACCACCTTGGAGGTCAAAATGTTATACTGTTACATCCTACGGGGGACGAAACGGGTGCCGCTATAAAAAGTTTCACCCATAAAATGCTTCGCATTTATTACTGTCAGCTAAAAGTGCTTATTACCAAGCGCTAGCAGACGGGTAACTTGGATCTGTAGCCTTAGCTTCATAGCCAAAAAAATAGTCGGCAGCAAGCTCAGTTGCTTACAGCCTAAAAATAAATACAAGCGTCACCCCCAGTACTGCGGCTCACCTGCCATTCACCTGGGCGAGAGAGTCGTGCTACGTGGTTTTCGTTGCAAATACGAGTATTTTTGGTGATAACACAAACACTATGCAGAGTATTATGTAAAGGTTCGTCACTTCTGTTTCAAACATTACGTTTCGCAGAAACTGATGTCGAAATCTTTGCGTAAATTGCACAAGAAATCAAGCCTTTTTGACGGAAAAGAAGGTGCACCACCATGTACCTGTATAGAAAAACCACTGATCTAAAGTATGCGAAGAATCATGCGCCTTGGTCTCTAAAAGTTATAAAATCCTGAATTCTTCGCGAAATTCGTTACCCACTTCTTTCTAATTCCACCCCCCCCCCCCTGTGAGGCCCACGGGACGGCTCTATGCTCTCCCATAGCAAAGAAAGTAACAAGTACTCAAGATCGTTAACCACTTTTAGATGCGGAGCATCTAATACTCGAGGCTTGTCGTGCGGCGCCGTCCGCAAGCTTCCTCCTCCTTCTTCCACCACCTGTGCATCCTTTCCTCCTCTACACACCGCGCGCGCTTCACTCATCCACCATCTGTGCACCCTTCCTCCTCTACACAACGCGTGTGCTTCTCCTCTTCACGAACATTCGCTAGCTGTATAATGTAGCGCGCATGCGCCGTCACGCTTCGAGAACATCGGCAGCTGACGCGCGCGCATGCGCCGTCGCGCTTCGAGAACATCGGCAGCTGACGCGCGCGCATGCGCCGTTGCGCTTCTTTCCCTTCTCGAACATTCGACAGCTGACGCGCGCATGCACCGTCCCCCACCATCTGTGCCGCGCGCGCTTCTCCCCTTCGAGAACATTCTACAATTCTCCTGATTCTCCAGTGGACGTGCATGCGCCGTCGCGCTTCGAGAACATTCAACAGCTGACAGTGCATGCGCCGTCGCGCTGTATATATACTCAAGGTCGGCGCTCGCTCGCTCAGTTGCCGCTCGTCGGTTGGTTTGTACGGCGCGTCGACGTCCTAGGTCGCGGTGAAATGAATTCCAACGAATCCACAAAACACAATGATCGACGTCCCTTCGACCAGCGCCGCCCTTTCGCATACGTGTGTACGTGTTCACTCATTTAACACCCCCTCCTACAACCACGTTAACCAATTTAGCCATCGACCCAAGTAAGTCGCAATTTAACACCCCATTTCACAACCACGTTAACCAATTTAGCCATCGACCCAAGTAAGTCGCACTTTAACACCCCGTTAACCAATTATATGCTCCGCATCCTCCTCAGTGTTCCCCCGACGGAAGCTGCGGGCAATCTTTTTTCTAAACACACATTCTTCGCGATTGCAACCGCGTAGATCGGTGCGGTCTCATCAAGTGTGAGGCCCAAGGGACGGCTTTGTGCTCTCCCATTGTAGAGTACTACGTGCTCCAAATCGTTAAATACGTTTTCTAAACAAACGTTTGCTACTGGTTTGTGGGACGGCTTCTATAGTTGAGTACGAAGTACTCGAAAGCGTTACACACTTTTGCTAAACAGACTTGTTGCTATTACACGAGAGACCGATGCCCCCGGAACAGGTTTGGCCGATTAGTGATCGCCGTTGGCGAGTTCATTTTTTGGGGTAATCGCTACAGGGCGGTCGCCTGACGGCAACGCCTGCAGCTACAGTAGCCACTATCATCCCAGTTTAGAGAGACACTTATATGTTTTTTTGCAGTCTTAGCTAGCAACTCACGTACAGACTTCCTGAGATACTGGTCTTGCCCTTTCTTGGAGGGGACAAAGTCAAAATCTTCGTCACATTCCCCAACTGTGATGTATATTGATGTGTTCAATGTAGATGAGACTCGCCGTACGTGTAGGCCAATAACAACAGGTGGAAAGTTTCCCCGTAAACTTTTTTTTGCAGTTATGACTGTTGAGTTGTACAGAAAGCTCTTCTGTTTTATGGGTAAGAGTGTCATAGATTATCAACATGTATATTCAGTTAGTATGTGCTAAATCGTCCGCAGTCACATGTATGCGCGATCCCAGCAACCAGTAGTGAATTTGTTGACTCATGCATGTTTGAAGGAAATATCTTTTCTCAATATGTTTATCATGTTTTAGTTTTTGTTGTTGTTTTTTGTTCCTCTTCATGAAGTGTGCGTACCCCTGTGCGTGGTTTTCATTGTGCACATTAAAATTTCTGTTTTTAGGTACAAACAGTTCCCACTGAGCATTTGAATGTATATGAATATATATTAGGAATGTCTTGAGAACATAAAGTGCAACAGATGAATGTCTTCTGTGTATGTATGTTTCTTTCGGAAATAAAACTCTCTGAAGCACACCTGATATGCTTTTTTTGTATGTCGTATGTTTCTTTCGGAAATAAAACTCTCTGAAGTACACACGACAAGCCTTTGTTGTATGTCCAAGTGCTTCACGCCCCATCAAATGTGAGGCCCACGGGACGGCCTTGTGCTATCTCATAGTAGAGTACCAACTTTCTAGTAATCTAAATCATTTACCACTTTTAAATGTGGAGCATATTTCTTGGCGAATTTCGACGACTTTGAGCGTATCTATCTATCTATCTATCTCTCTATCTCTCTATCTATCTATCTATCTATCTATCTATCTATCTATCTATCTATCTATCTATCTATCTATCTATCTATCTATATATCTATCTATCTATCTATCTATCTATCTATCTATCTATCTATCTGTCTGTCTGTCTGTCTGTCTATCTATTTACGACATTTAGCTCTCCTGGCCACTTGGATAATGCTATCGATACCAAACTTGGTTTGGCATGACAAGACTGTATTGCGACCATAAGTGACTAGTCATAACATGAAATATATGATATGTATGTCATCAATGTCGTGATTTACATTTCATGGTCTTGCTGCTCTTGCAGTGAGTTCGTCCACATGACATGTTGAAAAACTGGTATGTTTTAACATGATTGCATCGCGAACACAAGCGACAGACCCTAACATAAAAATTACGACATGCGTGTTATGTAACATGACCACATGCCACGCTCATGATGCTCTCACGGCCGTTTCGCAGGAGTCACATATACCATATGCGTGTCATGTAACAACATGACATGCTACGCTCATGATGCGTTAGCGGCCATTTCGCTAGCTTCACATGTACCAAATTCGGTATTACGTGACGCCAATGGACGACATAGGTAAATGATACATTCAAACATGATAGTCACAACATGCGTGTCTTGTAACAACATGGCTACATGCCACACTCATGATGCGCTCGCGGCCGTTTCGCTAGCTTCACATATGCCAAATTTGGTATTACGCGACGTCAGAGGATGACGAAGGTTTGTGACTGGTAAAAACATGATAATCATGATGTGCGTGTCATGTGAGAACATGACTACATGCCGCAGTCAAGGCGGCAATACAATTCGACGTGACCCGGCGTGCGTGCACGCCGGTGTTCGTTTCGTCGCGTTAGGTCGGCGTTGCTCCACTCGGCGCCGGTCCTGCCGCATACTCGCATGCACATCCCGAACTGCGTTGCTTTGATGTATGCGCGTTTCAGCGCATCCGGCGGCCCTCCGTAACGAAAAGAGGCAAACGCAATGCTGTCTGGGTAATGCACTGGCGTGAAATGCAGCATGTCGCATTTAGCACCGCTTGCCGTCGGGCTGTGCCGACGGACGCCGGCTGCGCCCTGCGTCAGATTATAGAGTGCACGCGTTTTGCTAACGTAGCGTCACTGTGCTTATTGTTCACGTGAGTCAACGTTACGCTGTAGTATATTGGGCCCTTTATTATGCGCTCGCAGCCATTTCGCTAGCTTCACATATATCAAATTTGGTGTTACGTAACGTCCATGGACGACCAAGTAGGTCCACATGTACTAAATTTTGTATCACGTGGTTTGAATAGATGACGAAAGTAAACGACACATCCAAACATGATAATCATGACATGGAAGTCTTGTACGGCATAATTTATTTCCACCTCGTAAAGTGTTGCTGATATTGAAGTGACATATCAACCTTCCTCATTTGTGCTTCGCATATCATCGATTCCCACTGTACGTGGGATATGCCCATTTTTTCTAAAGACGCCTTGCTTCGGCGTCGTGTGTGCACAGGAAAAGCTTGCTGCTGTCTCATAGTGTATGCAGGGAGGCAATAACACCCTGAATCGTTAGCAATTTGTTTTATACACACGGGCATCCGCACAAGTGTTTTCAGGCTGGGAGGTAAGTGGTTGTAAGCAGATCTTACATTTATTCGTAGATTGTAAACGACTGGAAGAATTAAGCATACAGACATGGAGATAACAGTTGCCTAAATCTGCGATCCTCGAAATTGGGGGTTTAGAATATATTGTGAATGTTTTGAAGCCCCATATACTTACGCACTCCAGGCTGAGATGGAATACTCAGAATGATAAGATAACAATCACTGCCCTAAAATATTGTTTTTACTGAAAAGACAATTGAACAATGCACCACTAATAGCGAATACTAATCTAGTACTTTATGCAACCCTCATCAGATCTGTACCAGAATATGCTGGCCCTGTCTGGTTCCCGTTTACCCACCCACAGAATAATAAAATAGAAGCGGTTGAAAGGAAAGCAATAACATTTATTTTTGACATGTATAGACTTACTGACGGGCTGACCGACAGACCTCCTTAACAACGCTAGAATTTTGACGCAAAAAAAACAAATAAAACTAACAAGGCCAAACGTAATGTTTCAACTACTTCGTGACAGAATAAAAATGATTACTTCAAGGTATATATCTTTTTTTTCATGGCAGACCAACTCATCATAATCATTGCCATACTCTTGCTGAATATTCGTTCACCACTTATTGTTTCAGATATTCATTTTTTTTCTCAAACCATGGAAGATTGAAAGTGACTGAGACCTATCCTAACCAGTGACTAATCCATAAGCTTATTTAGAGCTGGAATTGAAAGCAAACTGATCACTTCACAAATCGCAATAACGGCATTACAGCATCAATAAACCAAATAAGGGATGATTCTGTATTATGTTATTATAGAGTTGTTGTTTTATATGATCGCATATTTTGGTGACATGTTCTTTGATCAGCCTATTGTTAAAATAATTTGCTCAATAATATTGCGTAATTGTTGACTTAAGCCATCTTACAAATGCATACCTTACCCTTTTTTCATTAGCTTTTAGTAGAACTCTAGTCCATGTTCTCGTTGTTACTAAACTTGTTTGAAAGTCAGTTTTTATTATGACATTGTATAATTATTATTTATATGCATTTTGTAATTCTCATTTTTGTAATTTTAACGAGTATATTTCGTGTAAACAAATATGTTTTGATATGCCCTCCCTGCTAAGTTCTCTGTTGAGATTGGCAGTATTGTTTAATGAATAAATAAGTGAATAGATATATAGGAGAGCCATAATACGTCCCGGTGAGGAGGCTCAGGAAAACTGTTAACGATTTAGAGCACTTCGTATCTCTACTGTGGGAGAGAGCCTCAAGCCGTCTCAGACTTCTGTCGGCATGCCATCATGTGTGTTTAGAAAAAGTGCTTAACAATCTAGCGTACTGGGCACTCTATTGTGTTTAGTAAACGTGGTGAAGGTTTAGAGTACGAGGTATCATGGGAGAACGTAAAGCCGTCCCGGCGTTTTTTGGTGTCTAACCTGTGTGTACGAAAAGTGGTTAATGATTTCGAGAACGTCGTACGCAACCGGGACTGGGTGAGAGCAGTGAGCCGACCCTAAAGCTGAAAACATCAGCAACAGAAGAGAACAGCGTACGTGTTTTGAAAAAAGTGTTTAACAATTTTGAGTACTTGATACTATACTATGGGAGAGCACAAAGCTGTCCCGTACGCTGTGTATTGAAAAAAAAAAGTTCTTAACGATGTTGAGTACTAGGTACGCTTCTATTTGATGTGTGTTTATAAAATGGGGTTGATGATTCAATGTAATTGGCATTCTATTATGGGAGAGCATAGAGCCGTCCTATTCATGTGTGTGTTTAGAAAAAGTGGTGAACGATTTAGAGTACTCGGTACCCTACTATGGGAGAGCTGAGAGCCGTCCCTTGGTCGTTTGAGGACCCGTGTGTTTAGAGAGAGTGGTTAACGATTTAGATAACTTCAATTTGTATACGCGGCGTCACAAATATGCCTGTTTAATGTCTGGTTAATGATTAAGAGTACTTCGTACTCTACTATGAAAGAGCTGAAAGCGGTCCCGTGGACCTCTTTACCACAGCATCAGCTGGAGAACGGGGAAAACTACCTCCTACATGTACCCCTGAACTTGTTTGGCTATTTTCTTTTTGTTTTAAAGTATCAAAACCTGTTTGAATAATCTGTACAATCAGTGTGTTACCTGAATTCGCTGTGGGCTTGCGTTCTGCATACTTTATTTATTGTAATGACTCCCTTCTTCTATTCAATTTTGCCCTAAGTGTATCATAAATAAATAAACAATATATATTAGGAAAAGAAATTAATTATAAACAAAAATGTTAACTGGAAGAATAAATAAATGTAACATACAAAGAGACATCTTTAGTGCATACTGAACGGTCGTGTGTGTAGTCAAGTTTCTAATATAGTTACAGTGAACACAAAATGAATGAATTTTTTGCCTGAATAGAGCTAGTACACTGGGTTAAAACTTTTAGGGCCATAAATGATGTGAAGTTATGACAAGCTTGACATGTAAAATCTATTCAACCTCTCTTTCTAAGCATGTAGAAGCAATCCTATTTGGGGCTGATGTGCACAACACAAGAGACTAATTCTTTGCTTTCGCATAATCGTTGCACGTAATGATGTAGAGGGACGTAGAAGACACAGGTACTCGTTGCGACACTTCGCTGATCAACTGCTCCGATGAAAATGTATAAAATAATCAAACCTGGAAAAATGGCGTCCATGGCGCTCGTCGCTCTCTTGTTTAACGGCCATTCTTGATGGCTTATACCCACTGTGTTGAACTGCCCGAGTTTTTGGGTGAACTAAAGAAATTAATTTTGTAGTGGTTTTGATGAAGGATGTTAGTAACTAGAAAATCAACAATTTTCTTCGAAGATATGAATAGCAAAGAAAAGCGAAAAAAACAAAAAAAACGTTCAGTTTCAAGTGATAATGGATTCTTCAGCATCTGTTTGTTTATGTCCTGTGTACTGCGGCACATACCTATAGGTATGTGCCGGTCCCTTCACTATATATAGCGAAGGGACCGATCAAGAAAGCGTCATGTAACTTTTAGACGAGAACTTCACTAGTGCCTAATAAAAATTATTGAAAGCTTAAAATACAAAAAATACAAACATTCAAACAGAAATAGAGGAAGGGAAACCTGCACGTGTGCACAAGATTACAGAAAGCTTACAGAAAGCTGCACGTGTGCACAAAGAATACAGAAATCTTCAAGGCTCACGTCGGCGGGTTACCCCGACCACGTGCAAGTTTGCGTTGCCGAAGGCCTGCTGCGTGAACTTAAGGCCAAAGAAGCCGATAATGCAGTCCCACCTTTCATAGGTAGTTATGCTTTCGCCGTGGTTCCGTATATGAACAAGATAGCACACAATCTCAAGAAAGTGGCACAGCAAGTTAATGTGAAAGCGGTCTTTACGGCCCCTCGAAAATTGAGTCGCCTGTGCAAGCTGTCCGTTCCTCCGTCCCTACCCACCCTCGGTCGCTAAAAAACATGCAAATAAATTCAGAGATTTCACCTGTAATGCGGTGTATCAGCTGCTGTTATCGTGTGGAAGGTATTACGTCGGTCAAACAGGTCGTTGTATAAATGAGAGGCTGAGGGAACATATTCACAATGTGGATCACTATAAACAAGGATGGCTGTTCGCTCACTACAGCACGTGTGGCTGCTGGGCAATATTTTCAGAGTGCACTATTGTTGCTAGATGCACGGATCGCACCACACGTGAAATCATAGAGGCAGAAAAGATTTGCTCATTTAAAGATGCTTGTGTTAGAACGCCTTCTGTCGCGCTCACCAATAAGGAAATGTTGTTCCTTTGCTTGTAGGTGTGATGTACTTATGCAATATCATTGTGTTTCACGCATGACTATTGCGACTGGCAACTGTATAAAAGGGAAGACCTTTGCAAGAAATAAATTGTTGGCAGTTCAGCGCTCTGTCTCGTCTCTTCTCCAGAGCTCTTCTGCCCTGTTGTTTGCGCTGTTAAGTACTTTTTATCGAGCTTTAGCACATTTTTCGCAGTAAATTTGGTACCTACATTCGAAAACAGAATAATATGAAGTCCTTTTCTAAGTGTAGAGTATATGCGACATAATAAAAATAATTTTAGTAGTCCTTGGTTCCTTCTTTTCGTATTTAGACATTGTGAAAACCGCTTTTTTATGGGAACGTAAAACTTGCAAAAAATAAAAATAAAAACAATAACACAGCCCTTGGATCAATCACATTTCTTTTAGGCTCCGTGAGTTTAACTAAATATTATTAAGGAAATCATTTTTGCCACACCTGCCCATTGGTAATTCTATGAAGGCACCAGAGCGTTTAAATAATACAGTCTCTTCCCACGTGTTTAGATTTTGTATCATCATTTACAACCATTCTCTGTTGAAATACTTTGACATTTTACAGGATATATTTCGTGAAAGACCACGCAACCAATGTTATTCCTTGAGCCGGTCACTTTTTTCAAGCACACAAACGCCCACTTGCCTCGAACACAAAGCGTGGACTGAATGTTTAAGATTTTAAATATTATCAAATGTGATATCCCTCGAAGCCGTTTAGTAACTCTGAATGCTTGCAAAGCTTTCACGTACTCAATTGTGGCAATTATATTTTATAATTGTTAACGCTACAGTTAAAATTACGGAGTAATAAGGTCATTTTTTAGTTCAACGCATATACGTGCAGCATCATTTTGCGAGAAACCCGACTAGAGAAGGAAAGCGCGAGACACAGAAACAACCGGTTTCGAGTAGCGTTTATTTGGTGTCACGGGATTGGATCAACGTTGTTCTCTAATAATGCACGTAGGCCAAGGTCATAAGGGCAATTTTCGTACGCGAAAGATATTTTAAGCTTCTCAATGTATCTGACCTTCAAATTATTAAGTGGGTTTCAGGAAGCAAAACTTGGAACAGAAGACAGGCGTTAGGGCAAGTGCTATAGCAAATAGTCTCGTAGTTCTGTTAGTTGCGAATGGATTTTGGTCAATAATATGAAATCACTATTGGACACTTTCGCGTTCGATACATGGCTCAGAGCACGTGAGCCCCGTTTTTCGGACAGGCCAATTGTTAGCGGAAGCAGAACAGTTGCGCCAACCCGGGGCACTACAAAAGAGACATTAGTTATCACTTCGTGGTAGAAATGCAGCACACTGCGTACTTCCCAATGCGCAGAGTAGCTGGGACAGCTGTGCCTCTAGCCCGCAAATGTAGCGTCCTGTAGAACCTGTACGTGGTTTTGGTTTTGCCGTCTTGGTACATTGTTTCCTGGCTCATCATGGGGATGGTGCGGAAAGGATAGCTTGCTAGTCTTCATTTTCTGCAACATTTTCTTCAATGCTGCGCTTGTAGTGGACTCTGCACTGGCATACTCCCCAAACACACCTGCCTGAAGAGGCACCGTGGCTGATGCATTTTGAGTAGCAGGCCGACGGGTCACATCCGTACGCGTCCGCACTGCTTGACAAAGCAAGCAAAAGTAAAGTTGACATGGCCATGGCCGCTATGCTTGTCTTCAGAACCATGGTATAGCGATGTTCCGAGTGCTGCATAAAAGCGAAAAAAGAAATAAGCGTGGGGAGAATAAACTTTTTTGAGGCTGGACGGTCATCGGCTGCGTTAGCTTTGGCAATTTGGCAGCTCAACCTTGTCCAGTAAAGATCGCTGAATTGGCGCGGTTTGTGCCCCGTGTTACAAAACATGCATAGTCAAAGACATTGTAATGTAATTTGCGAGTGCTCTAAAGACTGTGCGGAACAAAATAAAGACAATAGGTCAGCGCAGATGGGAGGGCGAGTCAATAACGGCTGCGAATTTCATTATTTTTATGGCATGAATGTTTTTTACACGCCAGACGTAAGCAAAATATACATTCTGTGATAATTAGCAGGTTATTTTTACTAAACAAGCGTGCACTGTTAGTTTTCTCCTATTTGTACATAAAATGTCCGTATAATAAACAGACCTAAGCGTTGGGGGCTGTTAGTCGAAATCGTATTTTCTAACGTTTTTGTGCATATATATTAGTCCGGGGCTATACTAGCAAAGCTTTTCCTTTTTAAGCACTCGTTTGTACTGATTAAATTCATTTTATAATGATATCTCTAGCTTCACAATTAGCTGAAGCTTTCTATTTCGGGCGATTCAATCAAAACACGTTTTCGCACGTGCAAGCCACGTTTTGTGCTCGTAAGTGAACATGAAACGTAATGATTGAGATAGGTTGTTCAGTGTGAAGAAACCTTTTCTTGAAATTCTTAGAATGAATCATATTCCACCAATAGTAAAACCAGCTTTAAAAATTCAACTTTTTTTGTTAGATACGATGATATTCAAAGAAAACTACGTGTGATGCGGTTGTTACATATGCGTAAGAAATATTACTGGATGTCTGCAACCACTGTTCTGGGATAACATTTATGACGGCTAAATTTTGCGTCGAAAACGTAACACGTGCTTTTATAGGCTGTCAAACTTTCCCTGCCAACCATGGTGGACTACCCGGCCTCGAAACATCGCGATAGAGAACCAAGAGCGAAAGGGCGTGATTTGCGAAAGTCGCTATTGTGCAAGCCTGAATTTTTCACCATGCCGACTGTAGCTTCGGGAGAAACTGTGTTTACGACAGCGCTGCTTGAGAAGTCAAAACAGGCTTTGTTTGTGGCAACCTTGATTCTGCTTCCGCATGCTCCACGATTGTCGCCTTTCCTTCTTTAGACGCAATATATATGAGAAGCACATCACTTACCGTCTAGCCTCTGTTAAGGACACAACCACTCGAAATGGTAGCACCGTATACACTTCGGGAAACTGAAGCGTGCGTCCCTCTTATAATCTTTTCCCCGTCGACTGCCCACGCACGCGGGGCACTGCACCACGCAAAAGCACCAGCAACACTGAGAGGCTCACAAACAGTTCCAAGGGCGTTGACTGACTGGATCTTCGTTTTATATAAGCAGTACACTGATCTTTTAGACGCCTCTGCGTAGTTTCAGCATTATGCGTTTGCCAAACTGCGGCTAAGCTACACGACGAAGAGGGGGCCTTTCCGCAGACGAGGAATGCGTTTACGTTTCGCACGAGGCAGTGCAGGCTCGTGTGGACACACCATACCATATCCTAAGCGGTCGGCGGCTATCAAAGAGAAGCCTCGCGTCAGACATACGTGACTGAGGGCCCCGAGAGCAGCTGACCAGAAATACCAGGGATTCATCGATGCCTTACAGAAAGTAACAACACACTCGCACACGCTCATGCTCGGTGGACGTGTTCGGAATCGGGAATTAGACTCGCCGACAACTTTCTGTGGGAGCACAGCCAAGGCTACGAAGCGTAGGCACGCCCCCTTTTTTTTTACGCTTCTGCATGTAGTTTGCGAACGCAAATTTTCGTATACTGCGTAGCATAACCGAAAGTATAAATTAAAGGTTATAAATATTACGTTCAAGATTGTTCGCATTCTAATTAAGAAGTCTATACTCCCTGCACAATTTTCGTTCTTTGCTGTTTCCGATTCCCGGCTTTTCTGGTGTCATTTCACCTTTTTCCTGCCCCGGTAAACTACGATGACGTCACTCAGTTGCAGCCAGTTCACATCAGAGCTTGTGAGCGAGCATGAGTGCGTGCTCGTTAAGTGTTCTGTATTTACCGAACAGGTAGAAACGAAGCGACTGGTGTTTCGTATGGAATATTTTGTTTCCCGCACATGTAATCACCGAGAAGTTGTGTGCGAGTGATACCTTCAGTGAAAGCGGTATACTCTTATCGCGAGAGCCGCCTTGAAGGTGACACCGGCGACGTGCCAGTCTTCAGCAAGAGCGAAATTGTGACGGGAAGTTGTACGCAAAAGGAACGACATTCCTCCTAAATTGCGTTGCATACGTGATCGGTACTTCGGCTGCCTGATACGATCACGCTAAAAATAGCGTACTGTAACACCGTACCTGTCGGCGTCTACGGATGGAAGGGTTCATTGCGCTTTGCGGTGACAGAAACTTATAAGGATGAAATTGTCAGTGCAAAGCTTTGCCCGGGCAACAGACACGTTCCTCTTCACTGTGTAAAAACAGCGTTCTTGGCCGTGTAAAGGTTGCGTTTCACCCACTTGGATTTACACCATGCGTCGACGCATTCACGTTCAATAAAAAAAAAACATAACATAAGCGTCTCCGGAAAGTTTTTGCGCCCGGAAAAGAAGGAAAACAACGATGGCAACCCAGTATGGACTGATTTTAAGAAATGCTTTCAGGCCTTATGTTGCTTTTCTAATTGGTCAATTTCTGCTTGGACGTGCCTTTGTTTTCCGAAATAAATTTTAATGCTTCATTAAAGCGGCTTGGTCTATTGTATACTCTAAAAAAGTAACATTTTACCGATTTCCTCCGAAGATATGCAACATTTATTGATCGGTGCTCGTGCGAACCAAAATCGCATGCCAACCGACTACTTGGCGTAGTAACACATGTGCAGAAGCTCCACCCACGTAGCTTTGTCTGAAGTGCTTGATGCGGTTTGCGCACTTCATTCTATACATTATTGGCTCACTGACAATAACAAAGATGTGCGCCGACAGACAGGAAAGTATGGTGGGTGGCTCTTGTTCTTGTCTGCTTTGACGTATAGGAATAGAGATGGTTGGGGCAGAAGGTGAAAATGTGGCCTCAGTCTTTGACGTAGGGTGGTGGCGATACTGCAGTATGACGTAGAGGACGCCGAGAAACCGTAAGTGGTGAGACGGCGTGGCCCACTCATGTGAAGGCACACACGTATATATAGGGGCCGACAGCAGCAGCGCGATTCACTCGGCGAATGCCGGGTCTTGGTATAGGCGCACAATGCTGTCATGCACCTCATTCATGCATGCATAATGACGACGATTGTTCTTTAACTAATGGCTACTGTGATTTAGCTCACTTGTGTCAACTAAATTACCGATAAGCTGGCTACAGCATTGGATAAGATAAGGTGGGTTACTGTGTTGCTAAGTGCTAAGGTTACTCGGCGTAATAAAGACAGCCGCCTCTATAGTAACTGTACCATGTTGGCTGGGCAATATTTAACCTGCCCGGCGACGAGGAGTATTTCAGGCTTTAGTTGTCTGCGAACGCCCCCTTAGCTCACGTAATTCAGAACGTCCCTTCACTCAACGCTTCACCTTCACTTTAGAAAGCCGATGGGAGTGCCGTCTATAGGCACGGAAAGTCACTGCATATCAGCGATAATCTGCTGGGATTCTTCAGTAGCGCAGCATTATTTTCAGCCGAGCAGTGGCGCAATGCTCAGCTCTGTCAAATGAAGGGTGAAAGCCGAGTCGAGGAGCATTTCTGAATACGCGGAATTCTGTTCGGCCACCGTGCACGTGTGTACATGATGACTGTCGTTCATTCACTCATTCGTATGACTACCGGAGCTACTTTAATTGTACCTGCCTTTTGTTCGTGATCCATTTCAATTCAACAGATAACTTGCACCTTTTAAGCGAAAGCTGTTAAGAGATCAAAACTCTGGTCCCGCGTGGCGCCGTATTTTTCCGCCGCCGCCGCAGCCGGTGTCCGTGCCGGAACCACATCGCACGAAGTTAGAAAAAAATTACAACCAATTACACAGTGGGGCTCGAACAGGGGTCCACTGGGTGCCAGCTTAGTATTCTACCACTGAGCCATGCCGGTGCCCGGGACTTGTTGGCAAACTTGCCTTAGGCAGGCTTGATGGCGGGAAAGCAATCGCGTTATTACGACTTATAAAGCGTTTTAAAATCAGCGAAATAAGAACCAGTCGTCGCACAATGCGAATAGCGTAACAAGTGGGTCGTCCAATGCTCCAACCCATTACAAACGGTTGTTCTTGTTCACCTATTAACTGTGCCGCATACCCACTTCAGGCATTATTCCTCATCGTCGTCAGCCATTGCATGAACATTAATTTTTTGTACAAAATTCCTTGCAAGTGTTTAGCGGATACCACGCTTCTCAGGACAATGACGAAAAATAGCATAGCGCACATGCTGGCCTACTAACCAAAGGTTTTATTCTTAATGCTGTAGTGAATATCGAGAAAGTGTGCTTTCCGCATTTACCAAGTGAGTATGTAGAAAAGGCATCAAAAGGCCGCTCTTTTAGCCTTCGCTGTGACTACATGTACTGCGCCTTCCGTGCAGGCCCGACGTTTTTTTTAGGGGCGAAGCTTTTTAAGCCTTGGGTCGTGCGTCCCCAGTGTATGTAGTAGTAGTAGTAGTAGTAGTAGTAGTAGTTGTAGTAGTAGTAGTAGTAGTAGTAGTAGTAGTAGTAGTAGTAGTAGTAGTAGTAGTAGTAGTAGATAGCCACCTCCCGTTTAGTACTTGGAATGTCCGCTGGATGGTGGTACTTGTATTCGATGAATATATGATGAAAAGAAGCAAGATTGTGGGATTAGTGTGTTCATTAGATGGACGGATGGACACACGCTCGGACGGACGCATGGACGTGTCTATTTTCAAACGCATGCACGCACGGACAGACGGAGGCACGAACGGAAGTATGGATGGACGGAAGCAAGAACGAACGGATGGACTGATGGACATTTCGCCCCACTCATCATCATCCAGTCCGTGGATATGCTGTGATTTTTTTTTCGCCTTTAAAATATCTTCCAATTGTTCGATCAAAGCAGCGGTCGGCAACCTTCGCAAGCGAAGGGCCATTTAGCACGAGGCCGACACAGTGATAGCCGCACGGAGAACCGAAAGGGAGGAGGGGGCAGCGTTGACAGCCAAGAAAAATCGGTTTATTGGCAATACAGTACGAAATTGCAATAAAAATCATGTTTATTTGGTCCACGCATGTCACGAAGTGATACTTTCGAAACGTAGGTTTCTAGTAAAAACTCAATTAGAGATCAAAGATGTCATGTGAGCCTTCAGATATTTCGGGGGTCTCAAATAAATCTGTGGGCCTAAGTCACGTAATTTAGACCTGCAAAGAAGTAGGGGGGAGCAATTTCTTATTTTACTTTAGGTAAAACGGAAAGGTTACAAAAGGAGGTGTGTAGAGCATGATAACTCTGTCTCATGCGAGGACATCTCAACCGGTACGCTCTCGGGGAAATGGGGATTGAAAGGGGAGTAAAGAAAAGGAAGTAAGGCAAAAGGGAAGCAAATTATGACAGGGTAAAAAAGGAAACGGGAGATAAAAAATGGGGTAGAGAAGCGAAATAGCAGGAAAAATAGAAGAAAAAAAAACAAACAACAATATCATGGCATATATTCAGGAATTGAATAATGATGAAAAAGAGAAGGAGTTTGATCGTTTTGTGTTATTGTTAATTAATCCATGACATTAACAGCTGGCGCATGCAAATGAGCGCCAAGCGGTGTAAATTTATATAGAACAATCACTTAACTCTTCTGAAACTGAAACTCTTCAACACATCTCTGTGCGTGCAGCATTTTTACATATACTTAGCGTCATTTCATGATGTGTCGCTCAGTAAAAAAAATTGCAACACGGTCACTTTTCCTCCACATGCTTCGCATAACGTCGATTTCCAAGTACGTGGGATCTGCCGAATTTTTCTTCTCGAATTTTCTTTAAAACGCCAGCGAGCAGGTTGGTGTCGGACAGAGTGACTTTTATGTTGTCACTTTTCACTTACATTATTCATGCATTGTAGAAAAAAAAGATGACAACTTGGAATTGTGATCATTTTCTTTTTTTTTACATCGCATTTTCTCTCTGATTGCTCTCCACCTTTAGCACATTGAAGCTGCTTAAGTGCACAGCTGTTTAAGGGCGAATTATCCTGACCAGTAGATTATAGTTTCACCTATTTACTGAATTTTTCTTGCGTTAAATTGGTTGAAGTTCTAGAAATAGATAACTTCAAACACAGCTTAACGGTGCCAATTTTTAAGATCTTTCACTGACTGGAACTATCTTTCACTGACGTGGTAAGTCAAGCGTTGGCGACGCCGCCTTGGATGTGTTAGTGTGTTTGACATGTTGTGTGTCTGTCTTGTTATTGTATAACGATGTTCTAGCGTGTTAATTAAATTGATGTATCGATTCGGCAGCGATATCGTTGTCTAAATTATTTAAATAAACGCATGTGTTGTTTTGTATTGTACCGACCGCGCCAGCTGTGTCCGTTCACTCCAAGAGTAGAGCGTGGCGCTCGCCTCGTCGAGACCCCACACTGGCTGCCCAACGTGAAGCTCTTGGAGTATCGGACGACAATTTTTGCGGTTCGGTACAAGCTTTTCTTAGAGCCGAGGTAGAGTAGGCCTAGAGGGACTTCTTTGCTAGCGTCGGCGGTGTGCTTTGTTGAGAGCGAAGAGATCGGTATTTGTGACATGTCCCAACTTGGCGGCAGGTTGAGTTTTTTTTTTGCCTGCAAGTGTTATTTTTTGTTGTTGTTAGTTTTCAAAACCGTTGTTGAATTGGGACGAGAGCCATGCGGTCTGTATCCTGGGGTGAGCAAGGCCTAGAGCACGTGGTTTGTAGGCCAGGCCCGAAGCGAGTGAGAACGGAAGCCTCGTGGGTGGTCCGATTTTCTGTAAATAGCCTCTTCTCTCTCTTTGGGCTCAGGGAGCCGGGCGTCGTTGTTGACTTGTATTGCGGCTCGACACCGCGGCTGTGGACGCTGATCGCTCGGTAAGCTGCTGCGTGCGGCGAGCGATAGGGCCAGCTCACAGAGTGGATGTCTCCTCGCGGCTGCCTCTTCTGCGCCTAGGCTGGGTGGATGCCGGTTTTTGCCGGGCGATAGGTGGCGTTGTATTCGCATTGAGCACCACTATCGTCATCATCATGGGGTAGTGCCGACAGTGACCCATGGCGGAAGCGAGCCTTGGTGGCAGCCGAGAGTTGTGAGAGTCTCTTCTGCGCAAGGCGGTTGCCGAGAACGGTTGTCTCTAGCAAGGGTCCTCGGCGCGTGGCACCGCGGGCCTGTGCGCCGAAGGCCCACGTGGTAAGTCAAGCGTTGGCGACGCCGCCTTGGGTGCGTTAGTGTGTTTTACATGCGTGTTTGTCGTGTTATTGTGTAATGATGTCCTAGCGTGTTAATTACAATTGATGTATCAATTCGGCGGAGAATATTGTCGTTCGAAAGTACTAAAATAAATGTGCTGTTTGGCTTGCACCGACCCTGTCCACTGTGTCCCTTCACTCCAAGAGCAGTGATGCTACCGCTGCGCCAATTGCACCAGACTGCGCCAATGTGCCCTTGCTGCTACAACCTGCTACATTTCCTCAAAATTTTGCAATTCTGCGCCAAGCCTGCGCCAAAGGGGTGTACTCCGACTTTCAGAAACGAAGCTAACTACATGAGGTTCCCCCATTGAGAGCGACATTACGCTGTACAAGTGTACGGGATGCAATTCGAGCCAAGCCAAACCATACTCGGCTTTGTCGGTTCTCTGGCCACGACCATAGAGGAGGTCGTCGTTTTAACAGTGTTCTAGCACTGTAGCCTTGTTGCGGTAACTGGCGGTCGTGCATGCTGTTTCTGTACATTGAGGTGCTAGGTGCGTGAACGTGAACTTGAGTTCGTGTGCGGGACTGGGTGGAAAGCCTCGCCGACTGCCATTGGCGGTGGCGTTTTCAAAGCTGTGTTGAGACGCGTCGCTCGGCAGAGCTGCGCAAGTGAACAACTCGCGTCCCAAACAACTGACTTTTATTATCACCCTTCCTCTCGAAGATAACTTTCTCGTGCGGGCGCATGCGCTCTCTGCACCGCACGCAGAAGCACCGCTTTGCGTCGCCACAGTAGTCCCCCCCTAGTGAGTGCGTGCACAACGGCCGCACTCGGACGACCCACTGCGGTTCATAAGTTCATGCGCACCGGGGGTCTCGTACACCGTCCACTCCGCGTAAACCGTTTGAGGACTTATTGGGGCTGCGCTACGTGGTCTGCCGTGGGTGCCTGCGAAGATGGAGCTCGAGTTGGTGCAGGTGTTTCGCTGTCGGAGTCCACGTGTGCTGGTTTTACGCGGTCTAGAGAAACCACGTCGTGACGACCACCTCTGTCGATTGTAATGTGCTTGTCTGCCCGTCGCAGCACCTTGAAAGGCCTGTCGTTCGGGGGCCGGAGTGGAGGGTGTACGGCGTCGTGCCTCACAAACACGTGAGAGCAGGAGGAGAGTTCCCGGTTCACGTAGACTGGCCGGGCTGCGGGCGGACGCGGAGGAACAGCGCGTAGCTTGCTCATGATGTCTCACAGTCGCACGGCGTAGTCCGCGTTCGCGTACACGTTTTCGTCCTTACTGGTAGTGAAAAACTCCCCTGGGAGGCGAAGCGTTGTTCCGTACACCAGTTCAGCGGAGCAGCATCCAATATCTGCTTTGAGAGCCGTCCTAACGCCCAACAGAACAAACGGCAGTGCCTCTACCCAACTGTGACTCATGGTAGCCGTCAGGCTCGTCTTCAGATGGCGATGGAACCTTTCCACTATACCGTTGATAATCGGATGGTAGGCAGTTGTTCGGATGCGGTGAGTACCCAAGAGCCGGGTGACGCTTGCGAACAGGGCGGACTCAAACTGTGCTCCGCGATCCGTAGTCACGGTTGCCGGCACTCCGAAGCGGGCCACCCAGTGGAAGATAAATGCGCGGGCGACGATACCAGCAGTCATGTCTGGAATGGGCACGGCCTCCGGCCATCGCGTGAAGCGATTGATGCAGGTTAGCAAGTAGCTTTGCCCCTGGCACAACGGCAGTGGTCCCACAATGTCAACATGCACATGGGCAAATCGACAGTCCGGCAGAGGGAAGGATCCCAAGGGGGTCACAGTATGTCGCTAAACTTTGGAGCGCTGGCATGCGATGCACTCTCGTGTCCAGTATCGGACATTCCGGTTTATTCCTGGCCACATGAACCTCGCTGTACATAGCCATTGCGTGGCTCGAATCCCGAGATGCGCCAGGCTGTGCAGCAAGTAAAAAATGCTGCGACGGAGGTTCGAGTGGACGAACTGTCGGGCCTTGCCTGTAGACATGTCGCAGCATATGGATCCTGTGGGTTCTGCCAACCATTGCAGCTTCAAGGCGCTGGTTGAAGACGTCAGTAGACGCTTCAATTCTCCATCACTGCGTTGATCCGTCGTAAGTGTGGTGAAGTCTACGCCGCTCGGCAGGCTGATGGCATTTACTGGACCGCGCGAAAGAGCGTCGGCAGCAGCATTATCCATGCCACTAACATGGCGTATGTCTGTCGTGAATTCTGCGATGTACGACATTTGACGGAGCTCCCGTGCCACGTGTGCACCAGAATCGGAGTTCGGGCGCAATGCGTAGGTGAGTGGCTTGTGATCCGTGAGCACAAAAAATTCTTGTCCTTCCACATAATGTCGGAAATGCCGGACAGCCGCGTATATGGCCAGGAGTTTCCTACCGAAGGTGCTGTACCTTCGTTCGGACGGGCTCAGTTTTCTGGAGAAGAAGGAAATTGGTCGCCACACTCCGCTGACCCTCTGCTGCAACACGGCTCCAATTGCTGCATCGGAGGCGTCCACCATGACGCACTGAGGAACACCCAGCTGCGGGTACGTGAGCATGGTATCATTTGCGAGAGCTTCCTTTATCATCCGGAATGCTTGTGTGGATTGGTCGTTCCACTGAATGGCAGTTGCCTTTGATCCAGATGCCGCAAGTAGGCCGTGGAGAGGGTGAAGGATGTTGGCGCATTTCGGGATAAACCTATGGTAGAAATTCACGAGTCCCAGGAACTCTCGAAGCTGGCGGAGGTTTCTCGGCTGTGGAAACTGCCGTACTGCTTCTACCTTGTCCTTCTGGGGCTGTACTTCTGCACTTGAAATGCTGTGGCCCAAAAATGATAGTGTCGGTACCCCAAACACGCACTTTGCCGTATTGATAACGATGCCGTTCTCTGTCAGTCAGCGAAGTACGTAGCACAGATGCCGCTCGTGCTCTTCAGGAGTGCTGCTAGCAATCAGAAGATCATCGAGGTATACCTTGAAAAAGTCGAGGCCACGGACAACGCCATTCATAAACCGTTGAAAAGTTTGGCCGGCGTTGCGTAAGCCGAAAGGCATGCGTAGGAACTCGAACATTCCGAACGGCGTTGTTATTGCGGTCTTGGGGATATCCTCCGGTGATACGGGTATCTGATGATATGCTCGCACTAGATCTATTTTAGAGAAAATGGTAGCACCATGCAGGAAGGAGGTCATGTCATGAATGTGTGGGACTGGGTAACGGTCTGGCACGGTTACCCGGTTCAGCACTCGATAGTCCCCGCAAGGGCGCCAATCACCGTCTGTTCATTTTGGGACCATGTGAAGAAGTGACGCATAAGGGCTGGATGAAGGACGTACTATCCCGAGTTCCATCATGTGGGCAAACGCCTGTCGAGCCAACCGCAGCTTCTCGGGTGACAGGCGCCGTGGTCGCGCATAGACCGGTGGGCCTGTGGTTTTGATGTGATGCAGGACGCCGTGCTTTACTTCTGGAAATGCCTGTGGCTGTCGTGTCAGCTCTGGGAACTCTTGTAGTATTGCGGTGAAGTACGCTTCTCCAGCCGGACTAAGCAAGGCCGGGCTGATAGGGGGGTGCCAACACGGCGTGCCTTGTACCGCTCCCCGAGAAACGGGATCTTAAAGCCGTTTGTTGCGGACGTCGACCAACAGACCGACAACTGGAGAAAGTCTGCGCCTAGTATGGTGAATTTGACATCAGCAGCTATGAACACCCAGCTAAACGTTCTGCTGAAACCGAAGTTCAGCGACAGTGAACGATTGTCATATGTTGTCATCACCGTGTTATTGACAGCTTGCAAGGGCGATGTACTTGGTTTCTTTCTTTCAGCTTGTGACGCCGGTATAACGCTCACCTTGGCGCCTGTGTCCACTAAGAAACGTACTCCGTTGTTGCGGTCGGTAATAAAGAATACTGAGGGACGACTTGGAGGCAACGTAGTAGCACTGGTCGCCCTCAGTGCCTGCCGCGGCTGTTTCCCGAGTGCGTGCACGGTGGGACACATTTACGCGCACTTCTTCCGAACCTCCGATGATACCAGCAGATATGCTCGTGCTGCTCTTGCGATAGCGGCTTGTTAGGCTCGGTTATCGTTTGCGCCCTCCTGCTAGCGTGCAAAGCTGATACTGTTTCGGCAAGTCGAGCAATCTTCTCACGCATCTCTTGAAGTTCGTTTAGAGGCTGTTGCGCTTGCACGGCAGCCATGGGTGTAAGCGGTGTCATTGCTACCAGTTTGTCAGCAAGTTCGGCGGCTGCGATTAAATCCTTGTGCTCTGAGGCCGCGATTACCATGCGGACGCCTGCAGGCAACGTTTGCAAAAAAAGTTCTCGGAGCAATACTCCACCTATCGTGTTTGATGTTCCGCCAAGCAACTGTTGCATGTGCCGCAAAAGCTGACTAGGAGTACGGTCGCTGAGTTCCGTGCCGCGAAGCAATTGCTGCAGTCGTTGTGGTTCGGAGGGCGTAACTCGGCGAATAAGGGTTTCTTTTAGCGTTGCATATATGCGTTTTCGACAGGTGGTGCGAGCAACAGATCCCTGATTTCACTGGCTATGGCGGGCGGCAGACTGCTGACTACGTAGTGGTATTTCGTAAGGTCTGCGGTGATTCGTCTGGCTGTGAACTGAGATTCCACTTGTATGAACCAAAGTGCGGGGTCCGCAGTCCAAAAAGGAGGCAGCTTACCGTCGACTGAAGAGACTGTCGAAGGGGCGTTGGTCGTGGACGTTGAATACATATTGCGGCTGGTTCGACACTCCGGTCGCTGTGTCTGTATTCCGAGTCCGGGTCACCAATGTTGAGACGCGTCGCTCGGCAGAGCTGCGCAAGTGAACAACTCGCGTCCCAAACAACAACTGACCTTTATTATCACCCTTCCTCTCGAAGATAACTTTCTCATGCGGGCGCATGCGCTCTCTGCACCGCACACAGAAGCACCGCTTTGCGTCGCCACAGCTGAAAGGTTTGTGTATTTTCCCTGTGTTTTGCGCATTTGATACGTGTTCCACTGCATGTCGATAAGAATATCATTTCATGAGCACGTTTAGGCATAGCAGATGATGTTTAGGCATAACAAATGATGGAGCGGCTTTTTTTACCTTGACAAGACTAACTGATGGCTGATTTACTGTTTATTGCTGTTGTAATTGCGGTAAAGCACGCACTCGGGCAATTTTACTCTCGGATTTTAATGGGCGAGCTTGGCGTTATCGGAGGCGCTTTGGTCGTGTCGTGAAGGTGCTGCATGTTTGTTGCCGGAAATCGCGGCCCGCTGTTTTTAACAATAACACTGGAATCAGCGGCCTATCGCTTTATATCGTGACAGTGCTGACGTCAGCAAAAAAAAAAACATGCATGTGCAACGCGTGGCAGAGCCTAGTTTTGTATTGTAAAATAGCATACGCTAAGTTAGTGTTCAGCGTGGTCACCCGCTAATCCGGCACTTAACGTGGGTCTTCAAGAGGGGTATGGCGCTTGCGCAGTGGCGACGAATGCAAACGCAAAAGTTCGCGTATGCTATTCGAAGTCTCCTCAGTATTTATAGTAGGCCGTCCCGCTGCTGGTGTTTTGGTAGGCGCTCGCCTGATAGCTGTCGAGTCGCTCTCTCGATTTTTGATAGCATTTTCGTAGTAACAAGCAATTTTTAGCTTGCCTGCTGTAAATCTGCTATTATGCAAAAATGAAAACTTCATTTTTTTTCTTTCTCTGTTGTGAAGGCCGTTGCACGAAGTTCAACGCGGACGTTCTTCACGAGAGTGATGAAAATTGAGACAAAATATCAATATGGTGTCGTCAAGCGGACGAAGGAGCTGCATTTTGTGTTTTTGTAATCAAAGTATCAACTGTAGGCATCATGGCGTAACAGCGCTCAAGCGACATGCAACCATGAAACGGCACATTGATGCTACCAGTCGTAATCGAGACGCTTCAGGTGTGCTGCAGCGGCCGAAAACAATCCAGCCGACTTCGGAATTCGGCAGTCCAGGGAACTTTTGCAGTGTGACGTGACAAACGCAGAAACTCTGTTTGTGCTTGGCATGACTCTCAAGGGCATCCCATTCTCGTGGGATGACATAGCAACTGCCTCGTTTCCCAAGATGTTTGGAGATTCCGAAACAGCGAAGCAGTTTAGTTGTAAGAGGTTCAAGGCATCCTACATAGTTAGTGATGTCCTCGGGCCGTATTTCAAGAAACTTGTGCTTGACGAGCTGAACAAGCCGGATGTTTTTTTTTCTGTTAGCATTAACGAGACCCCTCTTCCTGAAAAGAGGTGCCAACAACTTGATATTGTAGTTAGGTATTTCTCTAACAAAATGCAGTGAGTTGTTGTGGAACACCTACAGTCTTTCCGGCTAGGCTCTGCGACTTCAGAAATTTTGGCTAGTGAAGTGCGGAGAGCAATAATGGACCTGCCGCAGAAAAATGTAATTTGCTTTTCTACAAATGGCCCTAATGTAATTAAAAGCTTCAGAAAAAAGATGCAGGAAGCATACCGTGACATCATAGACGTAGGAGAGTGCTGCTTGCACAAAGTTCACAACTCATTTGCCTGCGGCTTGAGTGCCTTTAGCTCGGATGTCGAGGCTGCTGTGGTCGATGTTTATTACTTTTTTAAGAATCCTTCGGCTCACAATGATTTGTTGAAGGCAGAGCAGGTAGCTTTTAATCTGCCTGAAAATGTGTTTTTGCGTCATGTCAACTTGCTTTGGCTCACTTTGGGACCGGCTGTGGAGCACTTAACTGAGCAATTTCTGGCTGTGAAATCCATCGTGTTATCAGATTTTAACCAGCTGCCCCGCAGGCCAGTTGCGTGAGCGCTTGAGGAGGGCATTCTCTGACAAAACTCTCTTCGCGAATCTTCTATTTATTAGAAACGTTTCCGAAATTTTCATGTCGTTCCTATCCGTTTCCAGGGAAGTGAACCGCTGGTGCATCGTCTGTATGAGGAGATGGTGGTTTTTGTGCAGAAGCTTCTTGGCCACTTTGTCAGATCTGAAGCGTACCGTTTGGTAAATGGGAAAGATTTGCCACGTTTGGATATTAATTCACCCGCAATCTGGAAGGCCTCTGTAGAGGTAGGGGAAGACATTGCTACCTTTTCAGAGGCAGCAATGTCAAACTGGGAACCAGCTGAGAAAAGGGCATTTCGGTTGGGTGCTCGAAATTTTTACCTGAAGGCCACTGACTACCTGCTGTAAAGACTGCCATTTCAAAACATGACACTGCGGAGCCTGAGATGCCTCTCTCCGAATGCCAGGGAAGAAGAATCATCCGGGTCTGAGCTAAGGTGCCTGGCTATGAAGTTGCCTCAAGTGATACAGCCTAGTGAAATTTCGATGCTGATGGATGAGTACACTGTTTTCCAGCTGGATACACTTGAAAGCGCCGAGAACATTGATGAATATTGGCGAGCTGCCTTCGACTTGAAGAAGGGTGATGGAACAACCAAGTACCCACTTCTTAGTAAACTTGTGAAGGCCTTGCTTAGCATCCCCCACGGCAACGCTGATGTAGAAAGGGGCTTCAGCGAAAATCGCAGGTTACTGCAGGACAGGGCTTGGCTGACACTAGAGAGCTTCAATGGCATTCGCCATGTTGTGTCCTATGGTAAGCGCTTTGACTCTGACCCCAGTAGCTTCACTATTACACCTGAGGTTCTCAAGGTGGTGAGAAATTCAAAGAAGAGGTACTCTGAACGCCTTGCCTTGGAGAAAGAACAGTCAGCTAAGCGGCCACGTGAGGAGCCTGAAGTAGGCCCAAACAGTGAAGGTCAAGATATTCAAAAGGAAGTGGAGTCTACTAAGAAGATGCTCACAAATGCTGAACTTCTGATTGCCTATGGTCTTAAAACTAAAGACTTTGCCGAAGTTGAGAGTGGAAATTCTCTTTTAGCTTCAGGGAAATCTCGACTTGAGATGGCCATTCAAAAATTGGCTGGAAGTAGAAAAAAGCCTGCCCGCAAATGATTTTTCTGTGCACTTCTGATAATTTTTTTAATTGCTCTTATCTTTTTTGTGCTTGTGACAGTTTTCTTTTGTTCTTTTCTTTTTACACTAGTTCATTGGAGCTCCAAAAGAGTTTTTCGGTAATCATTTTGAATTTGTTTTTTTAATTCTGTGTATTCACATTGAGTAGCCATGTGTGTGGACGGTACCCCTGATTGGTATACCATTGTACTGTGTGTTCTACGTCGATGCTTTTGTAGTGGATCATTAGCAATGCTGCTATGCGGGAGTCATCTTACTTTCTGAAAAGCTTACTCCAGTTGTTGTTGAGGCTCATGTTATTTTTCACTCCAGAAAAATTTGCTGAGATATTTAATGTGCCATTTCTGTGACCTTTAGTGTACAAGTATGCAGAAACTCCTGTTGTAATCATTTTGTCTTTAGTCAGTTTCTTAAATGATGCTATGTTTCTATATCATGTTCACTGAGCTTTTTCTGTGATATTTATGTACAAGCTCATCTGCGATATGTTTCCTAGTCACTTGTAATAGAGTGCTGTGACTCAGTGTTTCTTTATCATCATTTTTTGTTTACTAATTGCAGTTAGGTTAGATGAGGGTAATATACGTAATTCTGGGTTCTTTTAATTCTTTATTGTGCTTGAAATTCATGCAGAACATTGCTTTTTTATTGGCTGTCTATTATGAATACAATGCGTGTCTTTGAGATTACTTCAATTACCACCTGCTCCGAAAGCTAGTTTTGCTGCTCCAAAACGCAATTTTGCCAGCTCTAAAAGCTGCTCCAAAGTGGCCTAAGCCAGTAGCATCACTGCAAGAGTGTGGCGGAAGCATCAATCGCCAATTCGAGACCCCACAATACTTTCTTACCAACAAAGCTTTACTATGTATTGCAACTTATTCATTGCGCAAGATATAAACAATGCTTACATCAGATTTTCGCTACTTTCATATGGCCTTCGACTTTTGAGCCCATGCGGGGTGATAATATATTCAAGCCAGTTACTGAGGGTGGGCTAGGATTGAAACACCTTTATCTATGGGAATTATCGTTTCACTATTCTTCTTTTTTCGAGACAATTTGAGCCTGTAATCCGTCACTTCTTGCAGGATACACTTGTTGTTTGCTTACCAGAAGTAATTGTTTCATCAAACTTCTCCGAACGCCCATGCTTGTGGGGATTATTGCAGAAAGTTTACCTCGCAGTCCAGTTCCTTAAAGCTCGCTTTTCTGTAGAATACCTGTACACAGTATCGCGAAAGATGCTGTATAAGGATCTACTGAGTACACTCTTCCCACCTCCGTGGTACCGCTCCCTGTAATCCAACATACCAGGCCATGATGTGTAGAAGCGAGTGCGCAAATTATACATTCCACCGAATTCAAAAACACTCTTCTATAAACTCCACTCCAAAGCATTGGCGGTAAACACATGGTTAAAAAGAAAGGGTATTTTATTTCCATCTGTTAACTGCCGTCTATGTGATGTGGCGAAAATAATTGAACATTGTTTTGTTAGCTGCAACGATGCCATACTATTTTTGGATGTCCTTCAACGAGACTAAAGAAACGTTTCGTCAATATATTCTCACACAATACGTTATCTTCAACCAGATGCGCTTGATGAAGTGCCTTATGATATGTTTTTCCTCATGGGTATACACAGCTTGTGGAACACACGAATGCAAGACCACAATGCAGAGCAAACCACTTCTTCAAGCGCACAATTCATTCAAATGGCTATCCAGCTCAAAAATACTTACGACGAGCTAGACTTTGAACCGGAGTGGTACTCCATCTTAGAGAGCTGTTTGACCTCACCTCTTTTTGTTTGCATAAAACAATGTGAAGAACTTTCCATAAGAAGAACTAACGCTGTGTTTGCCATTGAGTCTTTATGAGTAATGATTCAGCGCTTAATTTTGCGATTTGATTGTACTTTTGTTCGCTTGATTTAGTCTTTATTACGCAACTACTTTATTAAATATCAGGCAAAAAAAACAGCAGAGTGGCACAGGGGAAGTTTGCTGGGCCCATAACCCAGAGATCCGTGAATCGAAACCACGCTCTCCTAGCTTTTGTTTTTCTTTTGTACAAGTGTGCACTTACTTACAGCACGTTTCCTTGCGTAACATGAGAACGGCAGTGACGCAGTGGAAGCGTGCTGGTCCCATAACTCAGAGGTCCGTGGATCGAAACCATGCTCTGCTAGCTTCGTTTTTCTTTTGTACAAGTGTGCAGTTCTGTACTGCACATTTTCTCGCGTAACATGAGAACAGCAGAGTGGCGCAGTGGAAGCGTGCTGGGCCCATACAACACACAGAGGTCCGTGGATCGAAACCACGCTCTGCTAGCTTTTGTTTTTGGGGCGAAGCCCCTTGAAGCGGCACCTGTTCGTCCCTCGTAGTAGTGCGTAACATGTCTTACGTTTCAACCTCCGAGGTGGTGCCGGAGAGAGATTTTTTTGTGCGTTGTTGAGCAGCAACGTGCCCGTTAATTAAAAGCCGAATTCTCCTGTCTCTGATTCCTAATTGGCATGTACATTGAGCACTATCTGACAAGAAAGGGTTTTTACGTTATACTTGTTGGGCGTACCATCCTTGGTTTTAGAAAGGTTTAGCAAGAGTTTGGGCCACAGTGCCATTAATACAATGAATTAGTATATACCATGAACTCGAGGTGGATAAAGGTGGGAAGTAGACTCGAAGCGCAAGCTGTAGGAAAGTGTGCGTGTGCCATTAGCAGCCATCGGCTTTTACATTGAGCACCATCTGACAAGGAAGGGTTGCTACGTTATACTGGCTGGGCGTAACCTCCTTGGTTTTAGAAAGATTTAGCGAGCGTTGGGCCGCAGTGCCATGAATACAGAGAACTAGTATATACCATGAACTAGAGGTGGTTAAAGGTGGGAAGTAGACACGAAGCGCAAGCCGTGAGAAACTGTGCGTTTGCCACCTGTCGTTTAGTCCTTGGAATGTCCGCTGGACGGCGGTGCTTCTATATGCGGAATATATGATGAAAAGATGCGAGATGCTGGCACTTATAGTGCTGACTAGATGGACGACCGTACACACAGACAGACGCATGGATGGCTGCACGGACAAAGGCAGGGGCGGATGCAGGGACGGACGCATGGATGGACGTGCGGACGCACGAACAGACGTTCGCATGGACGGTCACACAGAGGGACGCGCGGAAGCAATAACGAATGGACGGACGGCTGCATCGCCCCACTCTCCATCCTTGACGCCATGGAAATGCTGCGATTTTTTTTTCTTTTGTACAAGTGTGCATTTCCTTACTGCACATTTTCTCGCGTAACATGAGAACAGCAGAGTGGCGCAGAGATTCCACTTCCGGCCACGACAATGAACGGACGTGTGATCATGTGCTCCCGTGTAGAGGCGGTTTCAGCGGCATGTGTGGGCCACGGTAGCAGGTGTACCGAAAAGTCAGGCGAAGATTTCCAGGTTGTTCTGCCTCAGTTGCCATCAGGTGATTCTGTTTTGCACTCCGTATTCTTGCACGGACACATAAAAGCGAGGTCATATCGAATGGAGCATGTCCGAGATTGCCTTGCTCGTTTTTCGCTGTTGCCGGAAGTGGTAGCCCTTGGGGCATATCAAATGAATCACGTCTGGGCAGTGACGTTCAAGGATGATGAGGGCAAAAAGAAGATGCTGGTGGGGGAGTCATTTGACGTGAAAGGCCATTACTGTACGGTGGTTGACCCCCGTGATCGAGGTGTGCGGCTGAAATTGTACTGGCTTCTTCACGGCGTGCCGGACAAAGACGTGTGAGTCGCCTCAATGCCTTAGAAAAAAGTGACCGAAGTAAGCAGAGACAAGTGGAAGGTGCAGGGTTGCAATGACAAAGGATGAACCACTCGATCGGTTACGCTAAGGCAACACGCGGGCGTTTCCGTGGACGACCTGCCACGCCAACTACGAGTGGCAGAAGACATGGCGCTCGTCGTCATTCCTGGCAGAGCAGTACTCTTCCTCCGATGCCGGGTCATAAGACACATTCGATGGCAATGCCGCGTGCTGTGCTGCGGAGCCTGTCGACGCTATGGCCACGACGACGCCCACTGCGTGAGGTCATGCGCCAGTATTACAGGCCCAGGCCGAACGGACGAATTGGCTGAACACCTATCGGATACTATGGAAGCCGAAGAAGCGAGTACCTACCTTCAAATCAAGACCAAACCTGCCGCCTGACCCCAGGGGCACTCAAACGTCATATCCCCCGTAGCGGAGGAGACGTTCTGGGGCCTTCTACGCTGAGCACAACCACTGTAGTGGCGTGAGTAGGACACCTGGTCAAACGACCCTCATGAAATGGCGACTAACATTAAAACTGGTATTCACGTTGCGACGTTGAACTCACGAGGACTCTGTTCGCGCAGGACGCAATGCCAGATTAGTCGCATTTTTTTGGAAAACGACATAGACCTCAGGGCTGTACAAGAAGCTAAAATGGAAAACTAAGAACAAACAGAGCAACTGGTTCAAAATTTTCGCTCTAGACATATTGTGTGCGTTTGTCATGCTGTTAGGCGGTCAGAAGGCTGCGTCGTTTTTATACGTAGTAGTAGCGCGGTTGTTGAAAATGTGTACCTGTGATAGCGGTTGACTGGTTGCATGCGATTTCATTTTTTTCTGGAATTCCTTGGCTTGCTGTGTGTGTTTATGCACCAAACAGATCGCACGAAAGAGAAAGTTTTTTCAGAGCGGTTGAAGGGTTTTTTAAAACAGAGAGGAATGTTGTGTTTCTAGGAGATTTTAATTGCGTCTGTAGAGCTGAAAACAACGAGTATCAGTACGCGCGATAGCAGCGCTGAGCTGTTGAATACAATTGTGAACGAGAGACAGCTGGAGGATATCGGCTACGTAATGACCCGAGAGAGCGAAGTACGGTATACGCACTCTCAACGTTATTCGCACGCGGGGTTAGACAGAATATATTTGTCGGCAAAGTTGGTGCCACTATGCTCATCTTACGAAACTCAACATCTTAGCTTTAGCGATAATTGTCTGGTCAAGGTCTACATCGGCGAAAAACGTAAGGCTGTGAAGTTTTACTGGTTTCTATGGAAATTTTATGAAAAACTGCTGCAAGATAAAGTATTTGTCACAAAAACCCAAAAATGTCTTTCAAAATCTCTTCCTTCGGAGACCAATAACTTCATAGCGGTGTGGGAGCAAATTAAGTGTGATATAAAGATGGTTGCAATAGAGAGCCTGCGTATTACGTAATCGGGAAAGACAACAAGAGAGGCAGTTACAAAGCGAACTGGACTACATGTTGAGCGTAGAAAATGAAGTGCCGGGAAAATTTAAGAAAGCAAATAAAGGAGGTGAAAACAAAGCTAGAATTCATCGACGAAGAAAAGTACAGCGGAACAATGATAAGAGCTCGCTTTGAACGGCTGTGGATGGGCGAAACGCCCACTACGCGAGTGCTCAGTGAAGAAAACAAACATGCAGCAAAGATATAACGGAAATTCGATACTGCAATCACATTACCCGGGAGCGCGAAAAGATAAGCCACCCCTTTGTTAAGTTTTATACGGAACTTCTCAGCAATAAAATTAATAACCCCACACGATACAAAGAGGGCTTTCTGGCCCTTATGCCGAGATTGGAGGACTCTGAGCGGGAAATACTAGAAGTAGAAATTACTGCGGCAGAAATAGAACCAGCTATTGATAACCTGAGTAACGGCAAGTCATCAGGGCCGGATGGGCTGGGTGCTGCCATATATACATGTTTCAAGACAGAATTGGCAATGGCTTGACATCGACTTATAAAGAATGCTACGAGAAGAAGCAAACACCTCATTCCTTTAGGACAGCACACGAAGTATTAATCCCCAAAACTGATGCGCCCGCAAAGATACCTTCAGTGGAATCCTACCGACCTCTCAGTTTGAGCAACACCGACTATAAAATATACATGAAGGTTCTAGCAAGACGGCTTCAAAGCGTTGTCACGTCACTTGTCGGCCCGCATCAGACATGTGGTATTAAGGGCAGAACCATATTCACAAACATACACGTAGCCAGAAGTATTTTAGAATGCTGTGACGCAAAGCATGACCACGTGGCCATGATTCAGCTAGATCTACATAAAGCGTTCGATGAAGTTGTACATGAAGTTTTGTTTTTATTGCTGGCACATGTTAATGTAGGAACTGTCATTACCGAAGGTGTTACAATGGTCTATCACGACTTTACGGCCAATTTATTATTCAACAAAGAAGTAAGTGCTCCAATTCCAGTGAGCTCGAGCGTGAAGAAAGGTTGTGCTTTGTCGCCAATCCTTTTTGCGCTTTACTTGGAGCCATTTTGTTTGCGCAACACCAAGTATAAGGTGGTATATGTTTCTCAGCAGTAAAATTAAAATTTTACCTTATGCTGATAACGTTGCAGTGTTTGGCAGGGAAAAAGAAAGTGTTCAAGAAGTTGTAGGAATAGCTAGGGAATTTTGTCCAGTAATGGGTAGTGTATTTAGTTCGCCGAAATGTCTGGGCTTTTGGCATGGTCAGTGGCAAAACACCCGAAGTTGTTTGTAACATGAATTGGAAAATCATGCCAGGAAAGTACCTTGGCGTGCCTTTGGATCATTACCGCAATGCTACTAAGTATTGGTCTGAGGAAAATAAACGCATTGTAAATTTTAAGGATAACCGGAGTGGCCACAATCATTCAATGGGCGCCAGAGCGTCCATGTGCAATGTATTTTTGGTTGCAAAAGTGTTCTATGCACTACAAACGTTCACCATGACTCGTAATTCAGCCCAAAAAATGCACCGAGTATTCGCGACCTTTATATGGGGATTGCAGTGGGAGCGCACGAGCCGGTGCAATATATTTCATAGGATAAAATATGGTGGTCTGGGGCTTTTACATTTGTTTTTCAAGCAGTTGGTCAGCATATTCATGTTTGTTCGAGATCAGACGATAATTTCTTGAGAGAAATGATCTAAGCAAGACTGCAGAACACCATACCTGAAGTTGTCGTGTCGTCCTTTTCTTTCGAAGATGGCCCACTCAGTTTTTATTTGCGAAAAGTAGTTACCGCTACACGCCTGCTCAAGGAAAGATTTTCGTACGAATACTTGTCCGGCGTGCCTAAAAATAAACTGTATCGTGACCTTCTTGATGTCTTCTTACCAGTGCCTGTCTATCGAGCTATTTATATGCTAGGTTCCGAGCGTGACGTGTTAAAGCGTGTTAAAAGATTGCCCGTCAGACCTGCTGTCAAAACATTCTTCTTTCAAGTGCACAAAAAAGCTTGACAGGTTGAAAAAGGCTTCACAGAAGCTAATTGGTCGAGTACAGGTAACCACTCGGGGGGTTAAGGCTTCGCTTTAAACAAGTCTCGTGTATACAACATACTCTCAGCAAAATGGTCTCTTGCTGAATGAGCGTCTATACGAATATGTCGAACATCAATTCTTGTCTTCCACACACTATGCATGCAAAGCAGCTTTAACATGTCACTCGGCACTTCCTCTGCAGGTGCACACGGAAGAAAACAGATTCTGAAAGCTCTTATAGGTAGATCTCTTTCATAGTCTGTTGTAGTACGTCAAACAAGAATACAGCATCATGGCAATCAAGGAAGATATGATTTATCGTTTCTGTTTAGCCGCAGATTAGACAGTTGATTGGCCATGGTAGAAAAAGCCCTTTACTTTTATGGTAGTGCAGGGAGAGTGCCAATATGCACTTGAAAAAAGAATGTTTTGACAGCGGCTCTGACTTTGAACATGCTTTAACACGTCACGCTCAGAACCAAGCCTATGAAGAGCTCGATAGACAGGCACTGGTAAGAAGACATCAAGAAGGTCACGATACAGTTTCTTTTTAGTTACGCTGGAGAAGTATTCGGGCGAAATCTTTTCTTGAGCAGGAGCCGTAAAGCAAATAAGGACTGAGTGGTCCAGCTTCGAAAGAAAACGATGACACGATAAAATCAGGTAAGGGGTTCTGCAGCCTTGCTTGGATCACTGCTCTCAAGAAATTGTCAGTCTGATCTCGAACAAACATAAATCTGCCCACCAACTGCTTCAAAAAGAAAGCCAAAAGCCCCAGACCACCAAGTTTTAGCTTATCAAATAAATTGCACCGGCTCGTGCGCTCCCACTGCCATCCCCATATAATGGTCGCGAATACTCGGTGCATTTTTTGGACTGAAGTACGGGTCCTGGATAACACCTGTAATACATAGAACACTTTTGCAACCAAAAATACATTGCACACGGATGCTCTGGCGAAAATTAAAAAATTGCGGCCAGCCCACTTATCGTACAATTTCTAATGCGTTTATTTACCTCATATCAATACTCAGTAGCATTGCGGTAATAATCCAAAGGTGGGCCGAGGTACTTTCCCGGCATTATTTTCCAATTCATGTTACAATAAACTTCGGGTGTTTTTTGCCACTTACCATGCTAAAAGCTAGGACATTTTGTTCAATTATTGCACTACCCGTTGTTGCACAAAATTCCCTAGCTATTCGTACAACTTCCTGCACATATTCTTTGTCGCTGCAAAACACTGCAACGTCATCAGCATAAGCTAAAATTTTAATTCCACTGCTGAGAAACGTATACGCCCTTATACTTGGTGTTGCAAGTAATCGCAAACAAGATGGCTCTAGGTAAAGCGCAAAAACAAGTGGCGACAAAGCACAAACTTGCTTCACGCTCGAGGGCACAGGAATTGGAACACTTACTTCTTTGTTGATTAACAAATCGGACGTACAATCATGGTACACCATTCTGACACCTTTGGTAATGACATTTTCTACATTCAGATGTTCCAGCAATAAAATCAAAACTTCATGTACAACTTTATCGAAAGCTTTATACAGATCTAGCTTAATCATGGCCACGTGGTCATGCTTTGCGTCACATCATTCTAAAGTACTCCTGGTTACGTGTATGTTTGTGAATATTGTTCTGCCCTTAATACCACAGGTCTGATGCGGGCCGACAAGAGAGGTGACAACGCTTTAAAGCCGTCTTGCTAGAACCTTCATGTATATTATAATGTCGGTGTAGCTCAAACTGATAGGTCGGTAGGTTTCCACTGAAAGTGGCTTTGCGAAGTCATCAGATTTGGGGATTAATACTAGGTGTGCTGTCCTAAAAGAATGAGGTGTTTGCTTCTTCTCGTAGCATTCTTTGTTAACTCGATGTAAAGCCAGTGCCATTTCTGTCTTGAAGCATTTCTATATGACAGCACCCAGCCCATCCGGCCCTGGTGACTTGCCGTTACTCAGGTTATTTATAGCTGCTTGAATTTTTACCACAGTAATTTCTACTTCTAGTATTTCCCGCTCACAGTCTTCCGATCTCGGCATAAGGGCCAGAAAGCCCTCTTTGTATCGTTAGGGGTTATTAATTGTATTTCTGAGAAGTTTCTTATAAAGCTTATCAAAGGCGTGCCCCGCCGCAGTGGTCTAGTGGCTAAGGTACTCGGCTGCTGACCCGCAGGGCGCGGGTTCGAATCCCGGCTGCGGCGGCTGCATTTCCGATGGAGGCGAAAATGTTGTAGGCCCGTGTGTTCAAATTTGGGTGCACGTTAAAGAACCCCAGGTGGACTAAATTTCCGGAGTCCTCCACTACGGCGTCTCTCAAAATCATATAGTGGTTTTGGGACGTTAAACCCCACATATCAATCAATCAATCAATTAACAAAGGCGTGGAATATCTTTTCGCGGTCCCGGGTAATGTGATTGCGGTATCGAATTTCAGTTATCTCTTTCTTTGCTGCATGTTTCTTTCCTTCACCGAGCACTCGCTTAGAGGGCGTTTCGCCCGTCCACAGCCGTGCAGTGCGAGCTCTTATCATTGATCCGCGGTACTTTTCTTCGTCGATGAATTCTAGCTTTGCTTTCACCTTCTTTATTCCTTTTTCAAATTTTCCCGACACTTCATTTTCTACGCTCAACATGTAGTCCAGTTCGCTTTCTAACTGCCTTTCTTGTTGCCTTTACCGATTACGTAATACGCAGGTTCTCTATTGCAACAATCTTCATATCACACTTAATTTGCTCCCACACCGCTATGAAGGTATTGGTCTCCAAACGAAGTGCATTTGAAAGGCATTTTTGGGTTTTTGTGACAAATATTTTATCTTGCAGCAGTTTTTCATTAAATTTCCGTAGAAACCAGTAAAACTTCACAGCTTTACGTTTTTCGCCGATGTTGACCTTGACCAGACAATGATCGCTAAAGCTAAGATGTTGAGTTTCGTAAGATGAGCATAGAGGCACCATCTTTGCCGACAAATATATTCTGTCTAACCTCGCGTGCGAATAACCTTGAAAGTGCGTATACCGTACTTCACCCTCTCGCGTCATTACATAGCCGATATCTTCCAGTTCTCTCTCGTTCACTATTGTATTCAATAGCTCAGCGCTTCTATCGCGCATACTGATGCTCGTTGTTTTATCTTCAGCTCTACAGACGCAATTAAAATCTCCTAGAAACACAACATTCCTCTCTGTTTTCAAAAACCCTTTAACCGCTCTGAAAACACTTCCCCTTTCGTGCGATCTGTTTGGTGCATAAACACACACAGCGCGCCAGGGCATTCCAGAAAAAATGAAATCGCACACAGCCAGCCGACCGCTATCACAGGTAGACACATTTTCTACAACCGCGCGACTACTACGTGTAAATACGACGCAGCCTCCTGACCGCCCAACAGCATGACAAACGCACACATAATATCTAGAACGAAAATATTTAACCATTTTTTCCGTTTATTCTTCACTTTCCATTTTAGTTTCTTGTACAGCCACGAGGTCTATGTCGTTTTCCAAAAAAATGCGACTAATCTGGCATTGCGTCCTGCGCGAACAGAGTCCTCGTGAGTTCAACGTCGCAACGTGAATACCAGTTTTGAAGTTAGTCGCCATTTCATGAGGGTCGTTTGACCAGGTGTCGTACTCACGTCGCTACAGTGGTTGTGCTCAGCGTAGAAGGCCTCAGAACGTCTCCTCCACTACGAAGGAGGGCACGTTTGAGTGCCCCTGTGGTCAGGCGGCAGGTTTGGTCTTGGTTTGAAGGTAGCCCGCCTAACCAATCACCGTCTTTGTGGGGGGTTCCCCGGTGGTAGACGAGTCAACATTGGCGGTGCTGTCCGGTGTTTCACGAGCTCGCTTTAAAGCGATGTTTGCGGCCTCGGTTATCTCAGCGTCCGTTTCTCCCGGGTAGTCCCCTCTCGCAGCTGTAGAGGACTTGCTCTCTGCTGTAGCGTCGTCGTCTACTGCTGCCGTGTCTATTTTTGTTCCTGGCGCAGCACACTGCTTGTCGCCTTCATCGGTTGCTTCCAGTGCGACCCCAGAACAATGCTCAAGGGGCGTCGCGGAACCTTCCATACCGCCGTCTTCCGTACTCGCTTCTTCAGCATTTATGGTATCCGTTAAATGTTCAGCCAATTTGTCCGTTCGGCCTGGGCCCGTAATGCTGGCGTATTACCTCACGCAGTGGGCGTAATCGTGGCCATAGCATCGACAGGCTCCGCAGCACAGCACGTGGCGATCCCGTCAAATGTGTCCTATGACCCCGCATCGGAGGCAGAGTGCTGCTCTGCCAGGAATGACGACGAGCGCCATGTCTTCTGCAACTCGTAGTTGGTGTGGCAGGTCGTCCACGGAAACGCCCGCGTGTTGCCTCAGCGTAACCGATCGAGTGGTTCATCCTTTGTCATTGCACTCTGCACCTTCCACTTGTCTCTGCTTACTTCGGTCACTTTTCCGTAAGGCATTGAGGCGACTCGCACGTCTTCGTCCTGCACGCCGTGAAGAAGCCAGTACAAATTCAGCCGCACACCTCGATCACGGGGGTCAACCACGATACAGCGATGGCCTTTCACGTCGAACGACTCCACCGCCAGCATCTTCTTTTTGCCCTCATTATCTTTGATTGTCCCTGCCCAGACGTGATTCATTTGATATGTCCCAAGGACTACCCCTTCCGGACCAGTGAAAGAGGAGCAGGGCTATCTCGAACAAGCTTCACTCGATATGGCCTGACTTTTATATTTCCGTGCAAGAATATGGTGCACAAAACAGAATCACCTGATGGCAACTGAGGAAGAACAACTTAAAAATATTCGCCTGGCTTTTCGGTACACCTGATACCACGGCCCACCCGGGTCGCTGAAACCGCCCCAACACGAGAGCACATGATCGGACGTTTGTTCACTATCGTCGCTGGAAGTGGAATCCCTCTATTGCGCCACTCTGCTGCACTTCTCCTGGGTGGAAAACTGTACATTAAGAAAGTGTAAAAGAATAAAAGAAGCTAAAAAATAAAACTGTTAGCCGAGCTTGGTTTGGATCCACGGACCGCTGGGTTATGGGCCCAGCACTCTTCCACTGCGCGCTCTGCTGCTTTTCTCCCAGGTGGAAAACTGTACATTAAGAACGTGTGTAAGAAGGTAAGAAAAAGCTAAAGAATGTTAACAGAGCATGGTTTCTATCCACGGACCTCTGGATTATGGGCCGAGCACTCTTCCACTGCGCCCCTCTGCTGCACTTCTGCTGGGTGGAAAACTATACATTAAGAAAGTGTGAAAGAAGGTAAAAAACTAAAAAATGATAGCGAAGCGTGGTTTCAATCCACGGACCTCTGGGTTGTGGGCCCGGCACGCTTCCACTGTGCCACTTTTTCTTTATTACCTGGTATTGGTAACCTTACATGTATCTCAAAGGTCACAGACAATAAAAGCGCGCTATGTACATTGTACACAGGAAGTATGTCTTGTCCACCATCTCAGTGCTGGTGTCGTCGAGTTAAAATTCGGGCAGAGTCACAAGATTATCTACCCGCGGGAGCCAATCAGGTGGCTCGGGTACAGCTTTCTGAACAGAAAGAAACCAGTCTATGCTCTCACGACAATAGGCTCGAGCGGGCCGCGCATCTTTGTCGAAATGGTAGGCCACCATTCTCGCTCTCCACAAAGAGTGGAGGGCCAAGAGCATGATTGCATCATAGGGTACCCGTCTTCGTTTTCGACATTCAGGAACAGGATTCTATACCGGTCCAATGAAGGTCTTTCTTAATAGCTCTCTGAAGCCCGTGCCAAAAGATGCATGCCCTCCCAACAATGCAAGAAGACGTGGTCAATTTTTTCGGGTGCCTGGAAAATTATGCAATGTGATCCCCAAGGGGAAAAACATCCTTTTGCTTCCAAGAACACTTTCACTGGCAATGTGCCCGAGTGCAGCTTAAAAAAGATGTTTTGCTTCCCGGCTGCACATGCATCTTTTTAACCTTTTTTTAAAACATTGTTTTCTGGTCCTTCGCTGTACATAGCCCGATAAAGTGGCACTAGAAACACAATGTCACATAAGGTGAAATAAAGCTCTTTTCTTTTCACCCTCCACAGGTATTCGTTTGAAAATCTCACAGAATGAAATTTTATACTAGACACAACTTCTCTATAGAACCCACCAATCTTTCCTGCGCAGGTGTCGGTAGTTACAACATATCCAGAGAGAAATCTACTGAGGCGCAGTTGACACAGGGTACGCAGGAATGGATCGGTAAGGTTTCTAAAAAACAAAAACCTGTTCACAAGTTGCCACAAAAACAGGTGACCAAGGCCAAGGCCCCCGCCTTTAACCCGTCTGAACAAGTTGGTACGGCTGCATCGTGTTCTCTGGGAAGCCCAAGCAAACACGGCGAATATACTGTGAAATTTCTGCACATTAGTTCGCGAGCAGTGCAGCACCTGCGGCACGTACCGAAGCTTGCTTATAAAGAACCGGTTGCAGACGGTGGCTCTGGCAAAGATTGACAAACTCGCCCCCCTTCACTTCTCGGATTTTCCTGCATATCTTTAACTTGATTCTGCTAATATCGGGCACTGTCTCAATACGCATCGAGCAGGACGCCCAATCACTTGCCCGGGACAGTCGCCCAGGGCACATTTGCAAAGTGGTGAGGTTTTATGTGCCAAGATGCATGCCAGAGCCCGAAATACTTGGACCAACTAACTCCGATTCCTGTGACATGGCTAAGCTCGCGAAGAGTGTCAACCACCTGTTTAATACTACGTTGGTCTGTTGAAAAAATGGCCACATCGTCAGCATAAGCAAGCAGCTTGACTTCTGAAGATTGTAGCCGGAAGCCATTAATACGTGTGTCATTAATAATGGCTAAGAAAAGGGTTTCAATATAGAAGCAAAATAACAGGGGGCTGAGGGGACAACCCTGACGGAACGAACGTTGAACACTAATAGGGGCCCCAAGACTCTTATTTACAATCAATCTTGTTGTGCAGTTTCGGTACGCGAGGGCCACTCCATTACCAATAACCGAATCAACATAAGCATGGTCCCAAACAGCAAACAATAAGCAATGATCCACACAGTCAAATGCCTTTTCCAAATCTATTTGTAAAATGACGACTCGTTCATCAGAGTATTCACAACACTCGAGAATACTGCGTGCTTTGTGTATATTTAAGACAATCGACCAGCCTTTGATGCCGCATGTTTGGTGCGGCCTGACAATGTCCTTTATAACCATCTGCAATCTTCGGGCCAATACTTTCATATAAATTTTGTACTCTACATTTGTCAGAGCTATAGGTCCATATGCTGTTACAGATCTCAGTTTATGGACATTTTCTGTTTTTGGAATCAGGACTGTATGGGATTACCTGTATGATGGAGGCAACGTATTTACTTTATACGCTTCATTAAATATGAATGTCAAAAGAGGGCTGATTGCGTCTTTAAACTCTTTGTAAAAAGCGGCAGTGAAACCGTCTGGTCCCGGCGACTTTCCCGGGTTTAGTTTATTTATGGCTTCCTCTACCTCTGCAACTGTCATTTCACTTTCCAAACTATTTTTTCTGTAATCGTCAAGACGGGGTATGACCGGCAAAAACTTTTCCTTGAAGGCTTCACAGTCGGTCGCGTGCAATGCGTACAGCTTGCGATATTGCTCCACGAAAGCTGTCGCGATACCATCCATGTCGGTTGATAAGGTACAGCCCCACTCTATCTCCTGTACGTGGTTATTTTCGGCTTGTGAGTTTTCCAGTCTAAACGCGCGTCTAGACGGTCTTCGCCCACCGCGGTAGTTCTGCCCTTGCTCTCACGTGCGCACCCCGATAACGCTATTTGTGCAGCAGTTCTAACTTTTGTTTTATTTTTCTGATGTCTTCAATCCATTTACAGGAAGGGGGGGGGGGGGGGCTAAGCCATCATACTTCACTAGCTTTTCGTGACGCGCTTTCAATTCATTCTCTGTTATTCTCTCCTCAAGTCGGATACATGTGGCCCTACCAGTGGCTTTTAATTTCAAGGTTTCCTTGCAGAGCTCCCACTGCTGCCAAATGTGAAGGTGTTTGCTGGCGTCTATCTCGCTAATTGACTCCCTACTTATAAAGTAAATTCTTCGTCCTGGAGAAGCTTACTACTAAATTTCCATGTTTCCCACGAGAAACAATTGCGTTTCTTTACAGTTACAATCAAGCACAAGACCTCACAGTGATCAGACAATGACACCGGGACAACATCGTAACTAGAACACATTGGTAGAATGTCAACAGATACGTAAATACGGTCGAGTCTTGCGTAACTTTGGCCTTCAAATCGCGTGAACCTGACCGAACTCACACACTCGAGACACTCTGCTACATCCTCAAGGCACCAGTCCTCAAGAATCCGCGCCAACACGACCGTGCTGTTATCTCTGAAACTTCGAGTGCTTGTCTTGTCATGTGCACACAGTACGCAGTTAAAGTCACCCAACACTACTAACTGCTTTCCTGCGCTAAGCTTCTGTTCCAGACTGTGAAAAAAAAGGGCCTTGTCTTCCGCCCCGTTGGGTGCGTACACACACATGATACGCCACTCCGTGTCATTCAGTGAGAAGTCGATCATAGCACACCGGCCAGCTGCACAGGAAAGATGGACGTTAACATGCAGCCCCGGCATCTTCTTTACTGAAATAATACAGCCAGCTAATCTGCCTACGGCATGACTGACAACCACAAACAATCTTGAAGCAAAACGTTGCACCATGCTGCCGGTCTCTTCATCACCGTCAATTTTGTCTCCTGCACTGCTAGGACGTCTATATCTCGTTCCGTTAGAAGTCTATAAAGCTGGGTTGGCTTTCTCAGCAATGCCAGGCCCCTAACGTTGATGGTAGCGACTTTTAACGGAATGATAGGCACCATTTTAACGAAAGGAAGAGAGACCTGCAGCATGGCGCTTATCTCTCGCGTCTAGCAGATGGCTAGATAGCGCCATCACTGGCGCTATCTAGCCATCTGGCGCTATCTAGCCGTCCAGCGGAACATCGGGGACTTGACCCACGTTCTCGCCATTGCCGACTCGCTTGTCGCCCGTCAGGTTCGGGCGCGGCCGAAGCGAAGGCCGCCGTACTTGGGCTGTTTTGCTAGGAGGTTCCTCGACACCCGGCACCACCGTCTCAGTACCGCCGTTGCTCGCCTGGGGGTGGGGCCGCTTCGAAGCAGCCACACTGTTCAACGAAGGGGCGCTCTCTTCTCGAGCAGCGGCTCGTTCAGGCTTTTAAGCTCAACGGCCTGGTGGGCTGCTGAGCCCACCATGGCCTTCGACTTTGCCTCGGTAGCCGCATTAGTGTCGCAAGACATTCTTACGGGCGTTGCCGCTACAACCTTTCCGGTGTCACCTAGGGGAGCTGGCCTGGCTCTTGGAGCTTCAGTCGAGGGGTCCCAGCCCGAAGGTGTTGACGACGCTGGTGGTCCCGTCTTCTTGTTCGTCTTGTCGGTTCCCTGGGCAGCCTCCTCGGCCTCGACGTCCATACGTTCGTCATGTTCTTCAGCCCTAGGAAGCCCGGTTGCCGACGCGTAAGTACGGACGCCGTCAGCGTTCGCGTGTCCGTAACGGCGGCATTTCGAGCAGCGGGGCACCCTGCAATCTTGGCGCACATAGCCCGTGCCGTGGCAACGCAGACACTGCATCGCCCTCCCGGGAACGACGAAGAGGGCCAACTCACCGGTGACTCAAACCTGGTGGGGGGGGTCATCCACTTTTATTCCCGACTTCAGCTTTAGGAGTACGCTTCTCGTGGTCGAGCCTTTCACCCTCATGCCTTGCACACGCCACCGTTCGCGAGTCACTTCAGTGACGCTGCCAAGCGCGGCGAAGGCTGTCCGAAGTCAATATCTTGGACACCGTAGAGCAGCCAATGCAGGCGTAGCTTTACCTGCTGATCCTAGGGATCAAGAATTACGCAACAGCGACCCTTGACCTTCAATTCTTTCATGGCGGCCAGTTACTTGGCCACTTCTCCGCTGGTGAGGGTGGCTTCCCAGACGTAGTTTATCTGGTACGCTCCTAAGATGACGACGTCGGGAAGCAGTCCAGCCGTCGCCAGGGCGTCTCTGAAGTTCTCGACCCTGTAGGGACGTTGACGCACATCACCGTGCGAAAACAACGTGTTCAGCACAACACAACCGGTGAGCAACATAGGCAGCATGATCTCGTAGTCCTTATCATCTTCGCCATTGATCCTGTTTCCGCGGCCAGCACGGGCCGCTCTCGCCGCTCCCTCGGAGCACATGATTCTGCGACCCTTCCCTTGTGCCTCCGGAAGAAGAATGACTGCGCTACTCTGCTGCACTTCTCCTGGGTGGAAAATTGTACATTAAGAAAGTTTCAAAGAAGGTAAAAAACTAAAAAAATGTTAGTAGAGCGTGGTTTCGATCCACGGACCTCAGGGTTAGGGACCCAGCACGCTACCACTGTGCCACTCTGCTGCACTTCTCCTGGGTGAAATACTGTACATTAATAAAGTGTAAATTAAGCTAAAAGAACGGAAAATTTTAGCACAGCGTGGTTTTGATCCACGGACCTCTGGGTTATCGGCCCAGCACGCTTCCACTGCGCCACTCTGCTGCTATTCTCCAGGGTGGAAAACTGTACATTGATAAAGTGTAAAATAAGCTAAAAGAACGGACAAAGTTATCACAGCGTGGTTTTCATCCACGGACCTCTGGGTCATGGGCCCAGCACGATTCCACTGCGCCACTTTGCTGCACTTCTCCTGGGTGGAAAACTGTACATTAAGAAAGTCTAAAAGAAGCTTGAAAACTAAAAATGTTAGCAGAGCGTGGTTTTGATCTACGGATCTCTGGGTTATGGGCCCAGCACGCTTCCACTGTGCCACTCTGCTGCACTTCTCCTGGGTGGAAAACTGTATATTAAGAAAGTGTAAAATAAGCTAAAAGAATGAAAAGTGTTAGCACAGCGTGGTTTCGATCCACGGACCTCTGGGTTATGGGCCCAGCATGCTTCCACTGAGCCTTTCTGCTGCACTTCTCCTGGGTGGAAAACTGTACATTAAGAAAGTGTAAAAGAAGCTAAAAACTGAAAATGCTAGCAGAGCATGGTTTTGATTCACGGACCTCAGGGTTATGGGCCCAGCACGCTTCTACTGCGCCACTCTGCTCCACTTCTCCTGGGTCGAAAACTGTACATTAAGAAAATGTGAAATAATGTAAAACGAAACTAGAAAATGTTAACAGAGCCTGATTTCGAGCCATGAATCTCTGGGTTATGGGCCCGGCACACTTCCACTGCGCCACTCTGCTTTTTTTTCTTTATTTCTGACTTTCACATTTGAAGTCACTTGTCACATATATAAAACGTGTGAGTCATGCTTTGGCCCACACGAGCTTAAAATATTTTGATGTGCACTAAGTCGTCGAGCACAGTAATTTACATTGGCTGGTCGGGGAGCGTGCGATGCACCTCTCTAAGATTCACCACACTTTCAATGAAATCATCAAAAACAGAGTGAACGACCTGGTGAACATGTTCGAATTCCATTTTCGTTCTCCACGCGGCATGGAGACCAGGGAGCATGATTAAACTGTAAGGAATGTTCTGCGGTGTGTTTACTGGCAAGAAGCGTATTCCGTAGGGCTCAATAGGCAGCTCTTTCTTTAAAGTTTGCTGTAGCACATCCCAGAAGAAAATGGGGTCAAAACAGTCCAGAAATACATGCTCTATGGTTTCGGATTTTTAACATCAATAACAAATGGTTGCCCAGGTTATGAAAAAGCCTTTGTCTTGCAGTCAAGTTTTAACAGAGAGTGTGTTTGTGCGGAGTTTAAAGAAGAACGTCTTAACAGACGGTAGTACCGGCATTTTCTTTACTCTTTTTGGGACGTCCTGTCCTGGGCCTCCGAGGTGTGGAAACGGTACAGAGGCACTGGAAGCACACTATCAACGAGATCCCTATAGAGTTTTTTCTTGCTTACACTGGACAAATATTTTTGAGTAATTCGGGCGCACAACATCCTATACGAAACGATCACCTCTCGCAGATAACCAGTGACAGGCGCACATTAGTTGTCACTTGACGACACGATGAAACCAGACTGGAGTCTCTGCTGTCTCACTTGGATGACAGTGCGAAAAAAAGGGTCATGTCGATCCCGCAGGAAAACAAAACGTCATACAAGTTGTCGCAGAAACAAGTGGGCTAAACCAAGACCGCGTAGCTTAACTGGCCAGAACAAGTTCATGTGACTGGTGCGCACCCACGTGGACGCCCAAATGAAGACAGCAAATACTCGATGAATTCTCTGCATATTCACCCGTGATGCGCCTAATACGTTATACGATAAGAAATACGTTATGCGATGAAAACATTTCGCGATAAAAAATCGGTTGCAGACGGTGGCCCGAGAAAAAATTGACAGTTGCCTGCCTTGCCATGCTGTAGCCTTTTCCGTTGCACTTCGCACTTGGTCAGACCAATACGCGTCAGGATCTCGGTAAATACCGAGTGGAACTCCGAGGTGATGCGTTGGGAGTGTCGACCAGCACAAACGGAAGATATGCTCCGGCGTCGCCTCCCACTCACCATGCCAGAAACCATAACTCTTATCCCAGTTTACCTGGGCACCAGTGCAAACGCAGAACCTTTCAACAGTAGTCGTGGCATGTTTAATACTCTCCGTGTGTGTGCAGAAAACGGCGATGTCGTCTGCGTAGGCCAATACCTTAACGTGTGCCGCCTGTAGCCTAAAGCCTGTAATAAGTTCGCTCTGAGTGACAGAGGGGCTCGAGGTAAATTGCAAAAGAAGGGCGACAATGGGTATCCTTGTAGCCCCGTGACTGATGCGCGAACGCGCAGGCTGTCAGTTTATTTTTTATTTTATTTACAAATACTGCTGTCTCATAGTTCGAGATATTGCAGGAGTGGGTCCGTAACAGTGAATACACACTAAACTAACAAAACACATGGTTTGGTAGTTCATTCAAAAAACTATTGGTAGGCAACTTTCGGAGAGAAACATCCAGATTATTCCACAATTCCACTGTGAAAGGCAAAAATGAAAACTTAAAACAATCTAGAAATGGCATGAAGGGTGTGATGTTAATGGGGTTTGACCTGCGAGTGTTTGCAACGGAGTTGGCAAAGGAAATGGGCATGTCAATGGTGATTATCTTGTTCACGATTTTATGTAAAGTGCCGATACGCTCACAAGTACGTCTGTGTTCAAGTGATTTGAGTGATAGACGTACAGCGTGTGACGAAGGCGAAAAATTCTGATCATAACGGTGATATATGAATCTTATTGCTTTTTTTTTGAACACCTTCCAAGTGTGCTATGTCGCATGCGCAGTGAGGTGACCAGACAATGAAGGCGTATTCAAGAACAGGCCGTATCAAGGATTTGTATGCTGTTAGTTTGCATTCGTGAGTTGCATCTTTTAATGTTCGCTTCAAGAAGCCCAATTTTCGGAGCGCTTTCGAGCAGATTAGGTTTATATGCTTATGCCATTTTAAGTTTGGTGAGAATGTTACGCCAAGATACTTGTATTCGTTGACATGCTTCATGTTCTGGCCATAGGAAAAACGTAGGGGTTCCTTCTTGTTTGTGAATGTCATGCTTACCGTTTTGTTAAGGTTTAGTGCCATTTGCCACGTTGAGCTCCAGGTACGGAAAGAAGAAAAAACATTATTTAACTGTATTTGGTCACGGGAGGTACTAATACAAGAATAGAGGACACAGTCGTCGGCGTATAGACGGAGTTTGACCTTTGTATTTTTTGTTATTTCGACAACATCGTTGAGATAAATTAAGAAAAGAAGAGGCCCAAGGACCGAGCCCTGCGGCACACCTGATGTGACAGGGAGAGATGACGAATGCGAGTTGTTAAACGCGACAAACTGCTGTCTTAAATTTAGGTAATCTGAAAGCCAAGATAACAAGCGAATGCCGTGAGTGCCGCGCAGAAAGGCGTTTAATTTGAGGAGAAGTTTATTGTGGCAAACAGTATCAAACGCTTTCGAGTAATCAATAAAAATGGCGTCCACTTGACCGCGATCGTTTAAAGTCGAAGCGATGTCATGCGTAAACCCCAGCAACTGCGTGACTGTTGAAAATCCTGCACGAAAGCCATGTCGATTTTGGGAGAGGAGGTTGTTTTCAGTTAAATATGTGACTACATGTTTGTGAATAATGTGCTCTAGAATTTTACAGCAGGTGCAGATTAATGAAATAGGTCGATAGTTTGGAATTACTTGTTTGTCGCCAGATTTGAACACCGGAACAACTTTCGCATTTTTCCAGATCTGCGGTACAATTCCTGTTTCAAGGGATCTCTGAAAAATGACTGTTAAATACCTCGCATTCCTTTCAGCGTAACGTTTTAAAAATGTGTTAGGGTTGTTATCAGCGCCGGCACTCTTATTTGTGTTGATGTTCAGTAGGAGATTAACAACTCCAGCGTAACTAATATGCAGTTCTGGGAAGGCAGGCAATGTACTGTTAAGACCGAAAGCGGGACTGGTACCATCATCTGTACTAAACACTGATTTGAAATAACCATTGAACGCTTCCGAGATAGTTAAAGAATCCGAAGAGGGCGGCTCGTTCACAATAAGTAAGGAAGATGTTGGGCCTGCAGGATTAAGAGTTTTCCAGAATTTAGATGGGTCGTATTTCATAAAGGTTGTTAACGAACTTTCATAGTAGAATTTGCGGGCAGCATGCATTTTTTCTCTTAGCTCTGTTTTCGGAGAGTTCAATAAATGCCGATTATTTAGGAGAGTGTTACGATGCCTTCGAAGTCGCTTTATTCGCCGAGTAAGCTGAATAATTTCTCTGTTTAGCCAAGGATGCCGAGGGTTTCGTTTTAGGCACTTCTGTGGGACATATGTGTGTATGCAGTGTTCAACAATCTTATAAAACTGCTCAACTAACAAGTCCACATGACATTGGTTGCTATTGAACACGAAATCATCAAAAGACGCTGCTAGAACTGCAATAATTGAATTGTCGTCCGCGTGGGTAAAATCCAGAACCGTTTTGTAGTTTTGTACGTCGGAAGTTTGGGTTCACAGGCAACATTCAAGCTAAGAAGGACTGCCTTGTGGTCAGATAACCCGTTCACTGCTTCATATTCAAATCCATTCTGCTGTAAAGCCTCATTTAAGAATACAAGGTCTAAAATGGCATTTTCCCGCGTAGGAACATCGACTACTTGGGTAAGATCAAACGACACAACAAGGTCAACTAAAGCTTCACTGAGTGCCCTATCACGACCAGTGGGTAAGAGTAAATTCCAGTCAACATGCGGTACATTAAAATCACCACATAAAATCAGTTTAAATTTGTGAAGCCTGTTTTTCAATATATAATCACTAATAGCAGGAAAAACAACGTGGTCAGTACCACGAGGCCGGTATATTACGCCTAATACGGTTATTTTCCCCCCAACGCTGATTTTGCACCATAAAGATTCTGACTCGGGAAGGTCGGGTAATGGATAGAACTTCAAACTATTCTTTAAGAAGATGGCGACACCACCACCGCGGCTGTCCGCTCTGTCTTTACGTAGCACCGAGAAACCCGGGGGTAGGAATTCAGCCTCAGAAATAGTATTATTTAACCATGTCTCAGTAACACAAATTAGTGATGGGGCGTAGGTTTGGATGAGCCAATTAAAATCTAGAGTCTTATTCACCAAACTGCGAGCATTTACGTTCAGAAGCACTAATTTACGCTGGCTTCCGGAAAGTCATTCATTGCTACGGGGAACTCGATTGCTAGACGCTTCAATAACTGACTTTGTGACGTTGTCCCAGACGTAGCGAACACTGTCAATTACTAACTGATCGTACTGTAGTCGTACTTTTTTGGCTACTTTTTTTAGGTCAGCAGAGTGTTGCCATAGTTCCTTGCGGATATGTCGAACCCTGACTGAAAAATCTTCGTTGATGAAGATATCCGTTCCTTTTAATTTGCTAGCCTTGCTTAAGATCTCGGATTTGGTTCGAAAATCGAGTAGCTTGATAATTACTGGCCTTGGACTGTCGCTTCTGCGTGTTCCGAGGCGATGACAGCGTTCGATGTTGTCACATTCAATATCAAGCTTCGTTGATATAAGGTTCACGACCGACGGTAGTAGCTGCTCGGGTTTCTCATCACGTGGTTCCAGCAATCCGTGTATTACAAGGTTATTTCGTCGTGATCGATTTTCCAAGTCGTCGTTTTTGCGATCAAGTGTGTGCGCTGCTTTAGTTAGATCGGTCATTTTAATCTCCATTTCCGGTACACGTTTCACAAGATCGTTATTATCAGTGACACTAGACTCCAACTTTGTTAGACGGGCTTCGAACGCTGCAACCCTTGTGGTGAGTGCTAATATATCTTCGCTAATACGTGTTTGCCCAGCTAGTAATTCTAATAACATTTGTTCAGTCTTGGATGCGGGGCCGGGATTGGTCTCGACGTCACCAGACAAAAGTAACAAAAATCTCAAGACAAGTTTTACACTAGTGACAACACTCAAAAGCCATGCGCAGGTAGGGTCCGGCAGAAGCAGCAAAAAACGGTTGTCACTTCTATGGCATTTATATCGGTATGGATTCCCTACCTGCAAAATGAAGCAGAAGACACTGTAGCGACTGCACATCATGCCGCTGCCGGACCCACTGAAGGGGAGCGTCGGCGACGATGCTTTTATGTCCGTTTGCCTCCAGGTAGGTGTCGCTGCTGTCCCACGCCGTGTGCAATTTGGCCAGCTGATCATGGACCAGCCGACGGGCGAGCACCACGTGGCAGCGGGCACGTCCCAGAGAGTCGATGATTTGGCGCACGTGCTGTTATTGAAGGCTTCGTCATGCCGTTTTAAGGGCGCGTTGCAAAGGTTGCTTTTGGAAGGGGCATGCAAGTGGAGATAGTGGTTTCCCAGACTGGCGGCAATCTGCAAAATGAAGCAGAAGACACTGCAGCGACTGCACATCATGCCGCTGCCGGACCCGCTGAAGGGGAGCGTCGGCGACGATTCTTTTATGTCCGTTTGCCTCCAGGTAGGTGTCGCTGCCGTCCCACGCCGTGTGCAATTTGGCCAGCTGATCATGGACCAGCCGACGGGCGAGCACCACGTGGCAGCGGGCACGTCCCAGAGAGTCGATGATTTGGCACACGTGCTGTTACTGAAGGCTTCGTCATGCCGTTTTAAGGGCGCGTTGCAAAGGTGGCTTTTGGAAGGGGCATGCAAGTGGAGATAGTGGTTTCCCAGACTGGCGGCAATCTGCAAAATGAAGCAGAAGACACTGTAGCGACTGCACATCATGCCGCTGCCGGACCCACTCGCCATTATCTCGCCATTAACTAAAATCCGCGTAGTACAGTTACTATGCGCCATTCTATCTCCCTCAAATATGACATAGCCAACGTTTGTGTGTTCTAATATGCTGAAGAGGATCTGGTGTGGGACGCGGTCGAATGCTTTCGCCAGATTCTACTGCATCATCACCACATGCTCATCCAGCGCGTCACAGTATTCAAGCACGCTTCGCACAACATCCACGTTTGTCGCGATACAGCGACCTTTGATACCGCATGTCTGGTGTGAACCCACCAGCTTTGTTATTACCCCTTGAAGTTTTTTCGCTAACACCTTCATGAAAATTTTATAACCGACGTTCTTCAAGCTTATTGGACGGTAAGATGCAGCGGACAAGCGTTTTACAGGATCGTCCCTTCTCGGGATGAGCACGACGTGCAACGTTGTGAAAGATAATGGTACCCATTTCGAATCATACGCTTCGGCGAAAACTATGAACAACAAACATCTGAGCTACAAAGCACTTGAAGGTTTTATAAGGCGCCGCACCCAGGCCATCGGGCCCTGGTGCTTTCCCCGGAGTCAACTCATTGATAGCGTCTTCGATTTCACGTACTGTGATAGGATCCTCAAGACGTGCTTTGACTTCATCGTCTAGCTTCGGCATCAATCGAAGCAATCCCTCCTGGAAGCCTTCTACGGGGTCCCGCTGGTGGCCTAGCAGGATGTTAAAATGCTCAGCTATCACGCGCTTGATAGTCTCGCTATCAGATGTGATTTCGCCGCCGTTAGCTATCTCACGAATTTCTCTCTGGCATGCGTATCTTTCTTCATCTGATAAATTTTCGTTTGCCTTTCCCCGACCCATAGTTTTTCGGCTCTAGCACGTATGATCGCCGCTTTGTACTTCTGTGCTTCGATTTCCTCCAGTTTTTCGTTGCTGACATAACCAGGCTGGTTGATTCCCATTATGTTTGAAAATTCGAGTTGCTCTCGAAGCATTCCCTCATTTTTCTCTCGTTGGTGCATGAGGATGCTACTTCTTTCCATAGCCATCATTTTGACTTTGTTTAAATTCTTCCCATTCAGCGGCCAAGAAAGCAGTTGACGGCAAAGCGAGTAGTTTCTCCAATCCTACTGCTACTACGTTTACAAACTGCTCGTCGTCAAGCAGCTTAACATTGAATTTCCACAGGTCCCAATTGAAATGGCCTCTCACGTGCCTTTTCCCGAACCCGGCGATAACTAAACAGTGGTCGCTCAAAGAGAGAGGCTTAACGTCGTACGCTGTGACCAAAGGGAAAAGTTCAGCTGATCCACCGACCTCTGGGTTATGGGCGCAGCACGCTTCCACCGCACCTCTGTGCTGCACTTCTCCTGAGTATAAAACTGTACATCAAGAAAGTGTAAAACAAGCTAAAAAACGGAAAATGTTTGCAGAGCGTGACTTCGATCCACGGACCTCTGCGTTATGGGCCCAGCACGCTTCCACTGCGCCACTCTGCTGAGCTTCTCTTGGTTGGGAAAAAGCACATTAGGAAAGTGTGCAAGAAGTTAAAAAAACTTTAAAAAGTGTGCAAGAAGTTAAAAAAGTTTAAAAAAGTGCCACCATATTCACGAAGTGAATGATGAGATCCGTCAGCTGAATTTCCGGAGGTAATTCTGACAGCCTAGCGTGGCTGTCATGTTCAAAATGAGTGTCCATTGGGCGAGTGCCACTGGAATAAACGCTGCCAAAGTCTTCTAAGCCATTTTCGTGCACTTTTTCGGATAGCAACTCGGCACTCTTATCGCTAATTCGAGACTTCTCGGATCGGTCTTCAGCGGCGCATACGCAGTTGAAATCACCTAAGAGCAGTAACATTTTTTCGCAATTTAGGTGCGTTTTTGAGGCACTGGAAAAAATATTTGCGCTCTGTTTCTACGTTTGGTGCATACGCACAGATCGTGCGGTAGCTTAAACCAGAAAGGGAGAAATCGACGACCAAGAGGCGTCCGCTCTAGCACGTTACAACAGCTTGAACACAGATGCCCCAGTTGTTGCGAATGAAAAGGGCTCCACCACCCGAGCTACCAACCACGTGACACACAAATATATCCAAGTGTGAGCGAAAGTTTGATGCCATCCGATCTGTCGCTTCCTGGCCCTCTATTTTTGTTTCCTGGACTGCTACTAGCAGGCGGTTTTATTGACACTGTCGCCTTCTAGCGCCCAGTCCCCGAACATTGAGGTTTGCTGCTCGAAACCCAGTTTCAAGTTTATTAGCCATGTCGGAGAAAATAAAGGTAACCCTCCGAGCGGCGCCACAATCTACGTACCGCAGTCCGGCTTTCGAAAATGTCATGCTGCCCTGAACCGAAAACAAAAAAAAAGGCCAGGAAGCGAGGTAATAGGGAAGCATTTTTGCAAGCAACACAAGTGGTAAGAATAGCCTGCTTGCTAGCTTCCAAACATACGCATGTGAACAGAGAAAAAAAGGAAAAAAGAGAAAAACAAGAAAAAATTAAGAAACAAGAACACCGCCATTCCACCCCACTCCCAATACCTTCACCGACCGACGCTACCACTACGGAGGCGGGTTAGCCGCCCACCGCCATGGTTCACCAGGAATTTTCGGCTTTGGTTTGAGAGAAAATCGCCTCACCCCTGGCGCCTTTGTCGGTGGCTCGTCCCCACCACCGTCGTCCTGGTGAGGATCGCTACTCGATGTCATGTCGTGCGGCCGTTTCCCGGGCGCTGTGCTAGCTGGCTATTGAGTTGTATCCATGGCCTCATCAGCGGGTTGAGCCACAATTGCCTGAGGCACAGGACTTGAGGACGTGGCCTTTGTCACCGACGTGGCTACTATGACTGGGGCAGGCGCTTGTTCCGGTTCCTTTCGGGGTGCCGGGAGAGGTAGTTTCTCCGGCTGACTCGGCATAGGAGACGACGTTGGCGGTGCACGTGGGCTGGCACTTGTCGGAGACGCCAACTCATCCACGTCCGCCTCATCGATCAGAAAGTCGGCTTAGTCCTCGCTTCTCCCCGGTGCTGTCACGCTGGCGTACGTTCGCTACCACTAACTGTTTTCATGACCGAAACGTCGGCAAAAAGCACACCTCGGAACGTCGCACTCACGACGGATATGGCCTGTGCCACGGCAGCGAAGGCAGCAGGGAGCCCTCCCCTGCACAACGACAAGTGCGAGCTCGCCAGCGATACTTAGCTGGTGTGGAAGGTCATCCCTTCTAACACCAGCGTTCATCTTCAGGGTCACGACTCTTGTTGTGGATACCTTGTCCACCACCCCCTCGGCACGCCAACGCTCCCTGACGACGTCGGTGACCTTGCCGAAAGGTGCGAAGGTGAGTCAAACGTCCTCGTCAGGCATGCTATGAAAAAGTCAGTGCACTTTCATTCGAATGTTCCTATTGCCGCGTGCATAGCTGCATTTAGTGGCGAAATAGCGACGACAACGAAGCACGCGGATTTGCTCGAGAGGCGCAGCGCAGCGGAGTGAAGAAGACGACAATCTTAGCGGCCTTCTCTGAGAGCGTCTCTACAAGTCCCACTGTCCGTGTTTTTAAATAAACCCCCTGTCATTTATAACCCGCGACACTGGTGGAGGAGCTGGGTACTACCACCTCATGATCAGCACCCCTGTGAGAAGCCCCGAGTCCAGCCCTACAAGACAGCCACGCGTGGAGACGCCTGTGCACCGCTCAAGCCGTCGCCTTCAAGGTCTTGAACCAGAATTTGGCCTTTTAAAGGGAGCAACACTTCCGACAACCACCCCTACTCAAGAAATGGCAAGGAGTCCTGCACAGGTGACGGTCCAGAATATGCGCATTCCTGAACCATTTCATGGCCGGCCGAACGAAGATGCGCAAGATTGGCTTGAGCAGTTCGAACGGGTAGCTAAATTGAACTACTGGAGTCTCGATGGAAAGCTCTTCCACGTATACTTCGCCCTTGAAGACGGCGCGAAGACGTGGTTTATAAACCGGGAGGCAACATTGACGACATGGGAGGAGTTTTGTCGTCGGTTTCTTGACACCTTCGGTAACGCGGACATACGCGAAAACGCACAACGCCTTCTTGAAGGACGCACCCAGCAGCTGCAAGAAAGCGTCGCCATGTTTGCTGAGGATATGGTGCGCTTGTGCCACCACGCGGACCCCAACATGCCCGAGGCTCGAAAGCTAACCCATCTCATGAGGGGCGTCAAAGAGCAGCTATTTGTTGGTCTTGTGGGCAATCCGCCGACAACAGTGGACGAGTTCACCAGGGAGGCCACCGCAATAGAGCGTGCGCTACAGCAACGGTACCGACAGTCTGATCGCCCGGCCACCGGCGCAGCTGCAGGCGCCGCCGCACTTACCGCAAACGACGAGTTTGCTCTACGCCACCTGATTAGACAGATCGTGCGTGAGGAGATCGCGAAGGAGAACGCAAAATACACATTGCAGTCACAGGCGCCCCCGCAGCAGGAGTCCACGGTAGCCTCCGTCGCTGAAATCGTTCGCCATGAACTTCGACAAGCGTTTGCCTCTCCTCAGCAATATTCCGCTCCACCGCACCGTCTAAGCTCGTGTACCTATGCAGACGCTGTGCGTCGTCCATTGGCTCCAGAAGTGTCGTACCAGCCGAACGGATACAGCTATGCAGACGCTGTTCGTCGACCCACGCCCATGACAGCGCCGCAGTACCTCGAACCGTATCCTGTGGCAGCCTGGGCTCAGCAGGATTCTGTCAGGCGACCCTATATGTGGAAGACCGACATATGGCGCACTGCGGATCGTCGACCACTCTGCTACAACTGTGGAGAGCCAGGGCACATTTGCCGTTTTTGCCCACATCGCCGAGCTGTAATACCGCGGTAGTGCACCTACAGCTACGCGCCGACAGTTCGACGAAAGCCATGCCCCCATCGACGACGACCAGGCTGGCAGGCGGGAAGGCTCTTCTACCTTCCGGACGCGGTCACCATCACCGGCTCGCTTTGGTTCACCAAGCCGCCGTAGTTTTGCTGACGCCGTCAGAGGTCGGTCTCCAAGCCCACGGCGGGGAAACTGAAAGCAGCGACCTCTTGGGGGAAGGTTGCAAGCCGTCGAATTGCCGAAAAACCCACACTGCTGCCGAAACACGTGAAAGACGACGATGAAGACTCCGCCGAAAAAAACTGTGACTGCCGACCTCGCTGTGACGATTGACGGCGTTGAAGTGACGGCCTTAGTCGATACGGGTGCAGACTTCTCCATAATGAGTGAACGATTGGCAGACGAACTCAAGAAAGTCAGGATGGAATGGACGGGCCCTTATATCCGAAGTGCCGGAGGCCAGATAATGACTCCCACGGGAAAATGTACAGCAAGACTCACTATTGAGAATGTGGCTTTTGTAGCCACATTTCTGATCCTACCGGAGTGCTGCAAACCTATGATTCTGGGAATGGATTTCTTAAGAGAGTACGGTGCTGTGGTCAACATACGCGACGGTGTGATCCCATTCGCCGCTGACAAGTCTGTGACCACTGATCCAGACCAAGAACCCAGGGTGTTACGTGTGGTCGATGACGACGTCTGCGTGCCACCACTGTCATGTAGTCTTGTTTCCGTGTGTTGCGCCGTGCACTGTAATGAAGACGCCATAGTCGAACGCATCACTGACCTTCTTTTTCACCAAGGCATCGCCATCGCTCGCGGTATCGTCAGCTTAGTGGATGGGCGCGCAGACGTGCTTCTGACCAACTTCACGAATGAGCGCCGGCACATCGGTAAAGGCACGGCTGTGGCGTACCTCGAAGAGCTCGACTACTCTCACGACTGTCTTCTAATGCAAGGGGAAGCCACAGCTCAATCACCTCCACAAACACCACCAGTTGATATCGGTCCGAGTCTAACACCGACTGAAAGATGCCGTCTTATGGAGCTGCTCGACCAGTTCAAGGACTGCTTCTCATCGACATCACGAGTGGGTCGAACGCCTCTGACTAAGCATCGTATAATTACGGAAGACACAGCAAGACCGATCCGACAGAACCCATATCGCGTCACTCAGAAAGAACATGAGATAATCCAGCAGCAAGTCAAGAAGATGCTAGAGGATGACGTTATCCAACCATCAAAAAGTCCTTGGGCATCGCCAGTGGTAATCGTGAAAAAGAAAGACGGCAGCTTGCGTTTCTGCATCGATTATCGTAAGCTGAACCATATTACAAAAAAAGACGTTTATTCATTACTACGGATCGATGACTCTTTGGGCAGGCTACGGCATGCGCGCTACTTCTCGTCAATGGACCTTAAAAGTGGATACTGGCAAATAGAAGTAGATGAGCGAGACCGAGAAAAGACCGCCTTCGTGACGCCAGACGGGCTTTATGAATTCAAAGTCCTCCCTTTCGGTCTATGCTCAGCCCCAGCCACGTTTCAGAGACTAATGGATACCATTCTGTCTGGCCTGAAATGGAAAACATGCCTTGTGTACCTTGACGACGTGATCGTTTTTTCGGCCACGTTTGAAGAGCATCTAAAGCGGCTACTGTCAGTCCTTCAAGCCATACGGTCCGCTGGACTCACACTCAAACCGGAAAAATGCCACTTCGGCTTCGAAGAACTCCAGTTCCTGGGACACGTGATCAGTCGCGAAGGTGTGAAGCCTGACCCAGATAAAACAGCAGCCGTCGCAAAATTTGCAAGGCCTGTTGCTAAGAAAGCGGTCAGGCGTTTTCGGGGTCTCTGCGCCTACTACCGGCGATTTATAGCAGGCTTTGCACACATCGCCTCTCCGCTCACCCGCCTTACAAGGGAAGACATCGCATTTGTATGGGGTGAAGAGCAAGAAGCTTCATTCAACGAGCTGCGACAGCGTCTACAAACTCCACCTGTCCTCGCTCACTTCGACGAGAATGCACCAACAGCCATCCATACAGACGCCAGCAATGTCGGCCTAGGTGCTGTTCTTGTCCAATGCCAAGATGGTGTGGAGAGAGTGGTTGCCTACGCTAGCAGAACGTTCACACGCGCCGAGTCCAACTACTCAACAACGAAGAAGGAGTGTCTGGCCGTCGTTTGGGCAGTTGCGAAGTTCCGCCCGTACTTATATGGCCGCGCTTTCCAAGTCGTAAGCGACCATCACTCTCTTTGTTGGTTGACCAACATGAAAGACCCATCTGGACGTTTAGCACGATGGAGCTTACGGCTCCAAGAGTACGACATGGCCGTAGTTTACAAGTCCGGAAGGCAACACTTAGACGCCGACTGTTTGTCAAGGTCACCGATTGAATCACCGGCTATAGAGGATGATGATTTCCCAGGTTTTTTAGGAGTTGTTGATGCAGCTATCATTTCTCGGCAACAACAAGATGATCGGGAGCTCAACTCGCTTATAGAATTCTTGAACGGACGAGCCGCCAATGCACCAAGAGTGTTTTCGAAGAACTTATCGTCATTCTGTTTACGGGACGGAATTCTGTACAAAAAGAACTTTTCATCAACAGGTAGAAGCTATCTGCTGGTAGTTCCTGGAGCTCTCCGCAGCGAAATTTTACAAGCCTGCCATGACGAAGCCACTGCGGGCCACCTCGGTTTCACAAGAACACTGACACGCATCCAAAGAAAAATATTACTGGCCAAGAATCGCAGCAGAGGTTAAACATTACGTCCGAACATGCATTGACTGTCAGCGGCGCAAGGTACCACCTGTCAAACCCGCTGGGCTATTACATCCTGTGCCCGTGCCAGAAACCCCGTTTTCCTCAAATCGGAATGGATCTGCTGGGCCCATTCCCAACATCGGACAGCGGCAACAAATGGGTTATAGTGGCGACGGACTACCTCACCCGATACGCGGAGACCAAGGCAATCGCGAGTGGCACTGCAGCTGAAGCGGCCCAGTTCTTCATTGAGAACATTGTTCTGAGACATGGTGCTCCAGCTGTCGTCATAACAGACAAAGGTACCGCGTTTACAGCCGAGCTTTTGCGCACTGTGCTTACGCTCAGTGGCACAGCGCATAGGAAGACGACAGCTTACCACCCACAAACTAATGGGCTTACAGAAAGACTTAACAAGACAATCGCTGACATGCTTTGCATGTACGTCGACGTAGAACACAAGAATTGGGACCGAATATTGCCGTACATCACATTCGCGTATAATACGGCGCGCCAGGAAACAACAAAAATGACAGCCGTTCGCACTAATTCATGGCAGAGAAGTTACGACAATGCTTGACGCCATGCTGCCTTACGATTGCAATGATTCAGAGACAGACGCCGCAGACTTCACTGAGCGCGCCGAAGAAGCAAGGCAGCTTGCCCGCGTCAGAATAATGAACCAGCAGCAACTTGACTGCCCAACGGTACAACCTTCGCCATCGATTCGTCATTTATCAACCAGGAGATAGAGTCTGGGTTTGGTTTCCTGTACGACGACGAGGCCTCTCAGAGAAACTTCTACGCCGATACTTCGGACCCTACAAGGTTCTGCGTCGTCTTAGCGACGTGACATACGAAGTTGTGCCCGACGCCTCCTCCTGTTCAAAACGTCGCCAGCATCTGCCTGAGACAGTGCACGTGGTCCGCATGAAACTTTACCACTCTCAGTGATGTAAACATTCGATGGCCGCATCTCTACCTGTTGAGCGTCGGGACGACGCTCACTCTGGCGGGAGGGTAATGCCGCGTGCATAGCTGCATTTAGTGGCGAAATAGTGACGACAACGAAGAACGCGGATTTGCTCGAGAGGCGCAGCGCAGCAGAGTGAAGAAGACGACAATCTTAGCGGCCTTCTCTGAGAGCGTCTCTACAAGTCCCACTGTCCGTGTTTTTAAATAAACCCCCTGTCATTTATAACCCGCGACTCTATTAGCCGGGTCGATGACAACGCAGCGCTTGCCTTTCACTTGCAGTTCGCCGATGTTCACGAGCTTCTTCATTGACTCGGCGTCCTTGAAAGTGACGGCCCACACGTGGCTCATGCGATGCGCCCCCAAGGCGATACAATCGGGGAGCAGCAACCGCTGAGACAGGGCATCACGAAAATCTTCAACCTTTTAGGGCCGACTGCTTACGTCGGCGTGCAAAAACAATGTATTTAACACCAACCGACCTGTAGGTAGACTGGACAGAACAACCTGGTATTCATTTTCCTTCGCCGAAGACTTGTTTCCGCGGCCGAGCGGGGCCGCCATCGCCGCTACGTTGGAGCACATGATAACACGTCCGTGCACAGTCGCGGCCGGAAGTCACTGCGCCACTCTGCTGCACTTCTTCTGGGTGGAAAACTGTACATTATTAAAGTGTTAAAGCAGCTAAAAAACGGAAAATGTTAGCAGAGCATGGTTTCGATCCACGGACCTCTGGGTTATGGGCCCAGCACGCTTCCACTGCGCCGCTCTGCTGTACTGTTCCTAGGTGGGAAACTGTACATTAAGAAAGTGTAAAAGAAGCTAAAAAACGAAAAATGTTAGTTGAGCGTGGTTTCGATCCTCGGATCTCTTGGTTATGGGCCTAGCACGCTTCCACTGCGCCACTCTGCTTTTTTTTTCTTGAATACCTGTTCTTCTCTACAGGTGTTCACACAGAAACATGAATGGTAAAATACACTTGGACCAATATTTGATCTGAAGCGCTCACATTAAAAATTTTTCAGGTTGCACAATTCCTCTGAGATTGTTAATCAGCTGGGAGGTTCTTCTTCTTGTTTATACACCTCAGTGATATACCGCATATTTATTATGAAGTTCTCCCGGACAGGACGTATGTTCTGGTCAAGATGTCTGTAAGCCATTGTGGTCTGCCAGATGCTGTGGAGGCTAATTAACATAACCATGTCGTATGGTATGCCGTCCTCATTATCCACACAGAGAAAACGAATGTCATGGCTTGTAATAGGAAGATCTTTTTCAATGTTCTTCGAAGGATGTCCCAATGAAAGACAGCGTCCCAGCTGTGGAAAAATACCTGGTCTATTGGGTCAGGTGTTTTACAAGGTAAACAATTGGTTGTCCATGGTACATCGCTTTCCTTGTCCTCTAGCCACTGTTTTACGGCGAGAGTCCCGGAATGCAATTTAAAAAAGAAAGTTTTCGCCCCAGCTTTTACTTTCATCCTTTTGACCCTTTTCAAAACATCCTCTCCGGGTCCTCCATTGAACATAGATCTGTACAAAGGTGTTGGGAACAAGACACCATGGAAATCCCTGTACAATTTTTTCCGCTTAACAATGGCAAAATATTCCAGCGAAAAACGCACTTTCAGAAACTGAAAAGACTGTATAACTTCTCTCAAAAAACCAGTCACATATCGGCACATATCACTGTAGACACAACAAATTATGGCATGCGTGATGATAGCCTTACTTTTATCACTGTTTTCAGAAATTTGTTTCTTTGATCGCGAAGGAAAATGAACCGAGAGACAACTTGTCTAATAAATAAATGACATAAACCGACTTCGCCATTGCTAACAGACTGGAATAAGTAAACCGGCTTGTACGTTCCCACGGCGATTTCCCCACAAACACAACAAAATTCCTGTGAGGCTTCTGTACATTGACGCGTGACATACAGATAACTTGCATGACATACCAGATTTTGGATATCAAAAACATGTTGCATACAGTGGTACGTGCGATTATAGACAGATCCCGACCACCCCAGGCATTTGTTTTTTGCCTGAGGGTTTCTGCTTCACCTTTCCAGTAATCCGTGTTGTCGCGACTACAAAACTGCGCGAAAAATCGACAAGAAACGGAGAAGGCACACACACAAGCGCAGACTAGCAACTGACAGTTTATTGAAAGAAACACTTATATACCTAAAGAAAAAATATGACGTGAAAGATTAGAAGTTGGCAGTGAGATAATCAATCTCTAGTTGGTGCAAAGTCACCGAAGGCCTCGCAACACACGTGTCGCCATACTTGTGTATATAAAAAGCCTCCGCAACTTCTCTCGCTGTCCTATCCCTGTGCCGGGACAACACCCTTGTTTCGTGAAATAAAGGGGAACACTTGCAATCCCTGCAATGTAGGCACAGATTCGACGAAGGGTGGGCCTTCAGCGATGCCCGGTGATCCATTAGTCGGTTGTTCAAACATCTTCCAGTTTGCCCAATATAGCACCTACCACATGATAAGGGGATAAGATACACCGCACCAATTCCACACTCAACAAACGTTTCCCGGTGTTTGACCTCACAAACATACCACTTTTTTCTTTTCCTTCAGCTTTCCTATCCACCATTGCGCAAACTCGGCCCAACTTATTCCTGGACGAAAAAACGACATTAACACCGAATCTATGTCCCACCTTTTCATGCGGTGGGAGAAGGCATGAAGATAAGGAATGCACGTGTAAGGCAAACGTTTATCTATGCCCGCTCTGTCATTACCGTCCCGTTTTAGTTTCTTCAATAATCTTTCACTGAGAAGACCCAGCTTTCCTTCTGGGAAGTTCGATAACCTAAGCCTAGTAAGCTGGTCATGAAAAGCCTCCGACATCTGATGCGGGCACGATTTGCACAAAGCAGATTCGAGACACGAAGTGGCGACACCATTCTTGACCAGCTTTGAGTTACAGGAATGAAAATCAAGAATGGGCTTAATCGACCTCGGCGAATACCGCCAGCACGTGTGCTCCTGCCCAATCCTAATTTTCAAATCAAGAAACTGAATGCAGCCATCTTTCGGGACCTCAAAGGTAAATTTCAAACCCCGTCCTTTCTCATTAAACATTTTCAGCACATTGACCCTGGACCTGACACAGTTGTCCATTTCAACAAACACCAGATAATCATCAACGTATCTCATTGTCTTAAGCGCTAAACTTTCTAAGCCTCCTTCGAGGTCTCGATCTATCCTCCCCAAGTAGTGTTGTCGCGATAGCTGCCTAAGGGTACACCGAGGTACTTTAGGGATTTGCTTAACCATTTTACGTTAAGGTATAGCTGGGGCCTCACATCCCAATTTCCGTACCAAAAGGCAGTTGTTTTATGCCAGTTAATTACACTGCCCGTCATGTCACAAAACTTATTTGCCATGTAAATGACTTCACATATACTCTGTCTATCTTGGCAGAGTACTGCCACATCGTCAGCATATGCAAGTATTTTATCTCCGTGTTCTGTAACCGAAAGCCATGCACACTTGAGTTTTGAATGATTGATAAGCAAAGGGGTTCTAGGTAGATGGCGAATAACAATGCTGAGGCCGGGCATTCCTGTCTGATAGGACTTAGTATTTCAATTTCTTCACTGAGCTGCTTATCGGCTATCAACTGCGTTACACACTGTGAATATGCCATCTTGAAACCATCAAATATAACGTCACCAACTTCCACATGCATAAACACAATGAACTTCATGGGAGACACGGTCAAAAGCTTTTTGTAAATCTATCTGCATGATTGCTATTCGTTCTTCAAAGGTGTCACAAATCTCTAGTACACGTCCTACTATATGTACGTTGTGATGCTGCGACCCTTTATGCCGCATGTCTGGTGTGTCCTTACAATTCTTTCAATGTTGTTCTGAATTTTCCTGGCTAAAACCTTCATGAATATTTTATAATTATTGTTCAAAAGACTGATAGGTCGATAGGACGTTACAGATTGAAGTTTGCTGCTATCATCTGTCTTCGAAATCAAGGCACTATGCACCTGCGTGTAAGAGCGTGGCAGTTTTTTCTTTTTGTATGCTTCTACGATAACTTCGTATAGCCCAACTGCTACGCCTTCTTTATAAGCTTTATAAAACTTCGCCCCGATTCCGTCTGAGCCGGGCGTCTTGCCTGTACTTAGGTCATCAATAGCTTTCTTTATTTCCTGTACGCTGATAGGAGCCCCTGATATTTCTTGTGTATCGGCGTCAAGCTCTGACATTATATCAAGAAAGACATCACTAAATCCCGTGGCCATCAGTACTCGTTTTCCGAGCACATCGCGATAATGTTCCACAAACGCCTCCATTATCGGACCTTCTTCATTCGTCAGTCTGCCCTTGCGTACTATTCCTCTGATTTCATTTCTTTGTGCGAATTTTTTTTTGTCACCCAAACCTCGTTTTGTGGGTGTCCCTCCTATCCAAAGTTTTCCACTTCTAGCTCTTATTAAAGCGCCTTTATACTTTTCTTTATCTAAAATCTCCAGTTTGTTTTTAACCACACGGCCACCTCGCCGATGCCAGTTTGTTTTCAGTATCTGTTATTTCATTTGGTAAAGGAGCCGGGTTTCACAGTTTCTTCCTGCAAGAGCACTTGTAATTGCCTTCGCAGGTTCCTTTCCGCTTGTTTCTTCTCAAATTTATTTTTTGTAGATTGTTCTACTGTAATCATTTTAACCGCTTCTTTAAAAATTTCCCACTTTGTTTCCCAGTCATATCTTTGATTGCCGTATAGTTTCGTGAGGGCTTCGGTTTCATCTTTACTATAAGATTTATCTTTAAAGTAAAGGTTCCTTTGTTTCCACAAGTATAAGTTAAATTTCCGAGTCCTGTCTTTAGCACCAAGCGTGAAACTAATAATACAGTGGTCGCCTAAAGACACTGGTGTAATAACATATTCATTACAGCACATAATAAGGTCCAGTGAGATGTACGCTCTGTCTAAACGTGCGTGGCTTAGACCCTGAAAGTGCGTAAACTGAACACTGCAATTAGACATACATAAACCTACATCTTCCAGGCCATTTTTTTCAATCATTTTATTTAAGAACACTGCGCTTTTATCAAATGACTGGACCGGCTTGGCACGGTCCACTTTTCTACAACGCAGTTAAAATCACCAAAAAGGACTACATATTTGTCACAATCCAGTAAGTTACTTATTTCTTCAAAGAAAACTTTTCTTTCACTGTCTCGGTTCGGAGCACAAATGCATATGACACGCCATTCCAAATTCAAGAAAGAAAAATCACACACTACGTAACGTGGTTTATCGCTGCTTGCTACACTTCTTTCAACAACGACTATTGATCGTCGCATGAAGAGCGCACAGCCTCCTGATAAGCCATCAGCATGGGATACATAGATGTTATACATTGAGCAAAAAGGTAACGTCATATGATCGGTATCTTTCTGTGTCAGTATTTTAGTTTCCTGCACAGCAATCACATCCAAGTCATGCTCCGAAAACAGACTACTCAACTGGTACTGCCGCCTTCTTGTAGCTAACCCGCGTACATTTAGGCTGGCAAATCGCATTGCTTTCTTAATTTCAGGCTCATTTCTTTCCTTTTAAAAGTACAAATAGCTGCTCACCATACCGTCTTAGCCAAACACTATCGGTAGTCGTACGGTGCATCTTCTTGGTAGAAGGCGGCACGTAATGTGTTGTCAAGAGGCCGCTTTTCCCGCCCTCTTTTCCCTTTCTGTCATATGTTTGACCGCCAGTCGCTGCCTCTGAAGGAGAGCTGCTTTCGGTGGCGGTTCTTGATTGCTTATATCACTTGATTCTGTTGAGGCTGCGTCTCGTGGTCGTTTCCCTCCGTACCTGGTTCGTGGGCGTCGTGCCACTCCATGGCACCACCCTCGGCAGGTTCCACAGTTTGAGAAGATAATTCGCTCTCATCTGTGGCAGCGGTTTCGTCGTTTAAACCATCAGTCTCTTTTGCACTCGTCAATGATTCTTCGGCCACTTGCATACACGCACGTTCACTTGTTTTTTCTGCTTCTTTCACACCCATCACACCTCCTGTACTGAATGTTTTTCCGCAGAAGCCACCTGGGATTTCGCCGATGCATCCGCCATAGGCTGCACTCCCCCACTGTCAGTTGACCTTGGCGGTTCTCTCTGCAATCCTGCCATGCTTGCTGCACTAGGTATTTTTTCCTTTACAAGCCGCTTTTGATTTCAGCGATTCTTCTGCTTCGGCCTCGTCCATAGTGAGCTTGGATTTATCCATGCTCCCGGGGTTCAGGTTTGCTGCCGCATACGTCTTCGAATAGTTCCCAGAGGCGTGTCCAAAACGCTTGCAAGTGTGCCACTCGACAGCCCCTCCTAATGTTACCAATCTGCTGGCAGCGCAAACACCGCGGTGCTCTTCCGGTTGCCACAATAAGTGCGAGCTCTCTTCCAACTAGTTACTGGTGAGGTATATCGTCCAGCGTAACGTTAACCTTTAGCGTCATGGTTCCCGTCATGGTATTCTGCTGGGTGTAGCCATTAATTCGCCACTTAGCCATTCCTACATCAAGCACCGATCCGTAGTGTGTCAGTGCATTTTGTACGTCCTCTTATCGTACGTGGTAGAGCAACCAATGCAGCTTCAGACGGATGTCGCGGTGGCTTGGGTCAATTACCATGCATTTGAGGCCTTTCACAGTCAATTGCGGATCACTTAAAAGTTTCTTTACACCATCAGTGCTTCTGCACGTCGCCCCCCACACGTGATTAATTTGATATGCGCCGAGTGCAAGAACCTCAGTGGGCTGAACATGTCAAAAAAGTGGCTCGTGAAAGTCTTCCGCGTGTTAAGGTCTTCCTTTTACATCCACATGCAGAAAAACAGTGTTCTGAACTACATACCTATTCGGCATAGGGTGCAAGATAACAGCATAATCCTGGGACATTTCAGTCCTGGAACCGCGGCTAAGCTGAGCCGCCGATGCCGCTCCTATGGAGCTCATAATACACACGTCCGAACGCTTTCGCAACCGGAAGTAGAACTCCCACTGCGCCACTCTGCTGCACTTCACCTGGGTGAAAACTGTACATTAAGAAAGTGTAAAAGAAGCTAAAAAACGGAAAATGTTAGCAGAGCATGGTTTCGATCATCCGACCTCGGGGTTATGGGCCCAGCACGCTTCCACTGCGCCACTCTGCTGCACTTCTCCTGGGTAGAAAACTGTACATTAAGAAAGTGTAAAAGAAGCTAAAGAAACAGAAAATGTGTGATGAGCGTGATTTCGATCCACGGACCTTTGGGTTATGGGCACAGAACATATGTAGTAGTAGAGTGGTTGTTGAAAATGTGTCTACCTGCAATAGCAGTCGACTGGATGTGTGCGATTTCATTTTTTTCTGGAATCCCTTGGCGCGCTGTGTGTGTTTATGCACCAAACAGATCGCATGAAAGGGAAAGTTTTTTCAAAGCGGTTGAAGGATTTTTGAAAACAGAGAGGAATGTTGTGTTTCAAGGAAATTTTCATTGCGTCTGTAGAGCTGAAGATAAAACAACGAGCATAAGTATGCGCGATAGCAGCGCTGAGCTGTTGAATACAATAGTGAACGAGAGATAGCTGGAACATATCGGCTATGTAATGACCCGAGAGAGCGAAGTACGGTGTACGCACTTTCAAGGTCATTCACACGCGAGGTTAGGCAGAATATATTTGTCGCAAAGTTGGTGCCACTATGCTCATCTTACGAAACTCAAAATCTTAGCTTTAGCGATCATTGTCTGGTCAAGGTCAACATCGGCGAAAAACGAAAGGCTGTGAAGTTTAACTGGTTTGTATTTAAATTTAATGAAAAACTGCTGCAACATAAATTATTTGTCACAAAAACCCAAGAATGCCTTTCAAATGCTCTTCGTTTGGAGACCAATACCTTCATAGCTGTGTGGGAGCAAATTAAGTGTGATATAAAGATGGTTGCGATAGAGAGAGCCTGCGTATTACGTAATCGGGAAAGGCAACAAGAGAGACAATTACAAAGCGAACTGGACTACATGTTGAGCGTAGAAAATGAAGTGCCGGAAAAATTTAAAAAATAAATAAAGGAGGTGAAAGCAAAGCTAGAATTTGTCGACGAAGAAAAGTACCGCGGAACAATGATAAGAGCTCGCACTGAACGGCTGTGGATGGGCGAAACGCCCACTAAGCGAGTGCTCAGTGAAGAAAAGAAACATGCAGCAAACAAAGAGATAACTGAAATTCGATACCGCAATCACATTACCCGAGACCGCAAAAAGCTAAGCCACCCCTTTGTTAAGTTTTGTACGGAACTTCTCAGCAATACATTTATTAACCCCAAGCGATACAAGGAGGACTTTCTGGCTCTTATGCCGAGATTACGAGACTCTGAGCGGGAGCTGCTAGAAGTAGAAATTACTGTGGCAGAAATTGAAGCAACGATAGATAACCTGAGTAACAGCAAGTCACCAGGGCCGGATGGGTTGGGTGCTGTCATATACAAATGCTTCAAGACAGAAGTGGCACTGGCTTTATATCGAGTTGTCAAAGAATGCTACGAGATGAAGCAAACACCTCATTCTTCTAGGACAGCACACCTAGTAATAATCCCAAAAACTGATAACCCCGCAAAGCTACTTTCAGTGGAATCCTACCGTACTCTCAGTTTGAGCAACACCGACTATAAAATATACATGAAGGTTCTAGAGAGACGGCTTCAAAGCGTTGTCACATTTCTTGTCGGCCCGCATCAGACATGTGGTATTAAGGGCAGAACCATATTCACAAGCATACACGTACCCAGGAGTATTTTAGAATGCTGTGACGCAAAGCATGACCACGTGGCCATGATTCAGCTAGACCTGCATAAAGCGTTCGATAAAGTTGTACATGAAGTTTTGTTTTTATTGCTTGAACGTGTGAATGCAGGAACTGTCATCACTGAAGGTGTTAGAATGGTGTATCATGACTGTGCGTCCAATTTTTAATCAACAAAGAAGTAAGTGCTCCAATTCCTGATCGCTCGAGCGTGAAGCAAGGTTGTGCTTTGTCGCCACTCCTTTTTGCGCCTTACCTGGAGCCATTTTGTTTGCGATTGTTTGCAACACAAGTATAAAGGCGTATACGTTTCTCCGCAGTGAAATTAAAACTTTAGCTATGCTGATGACGTTGCAGTGTTTCGCAGCGACAAAGAAAGTGCGCAAAAAGTACGAATAGCTAGGGAATTTTGTGCAGCAACGGTTAGTGCAGTTAGTTCGACAAAATGTGCTAGCTTTTAGCATGGTCAGTGACAAAGCACACCCGAAGTTTATTGTAACATGAATTGGAAAATTATGCCGGGAAAGTACCTCGGCGTGCCTTTGGATCATTACCGCAAGGCTACTGAGTATTGGTCTGAGTAAATAAACGTATTAGAAATTGTACTGATAAGTGGGCTGGCCGCAATTTTTTAATGTTCGCCAGAGCGTCCGTGTGCAATGTACTTTTTGTTGCAAAAGTGCTCTATGTATTACAGGTGTTAACCAGGAACCGTACTTCAGTCCAAAAAATGCACCAAGTATTGGCGACCTTTATATGGGGATCGCAGTGGGAGCACGAGCCGGTGCAATTTATTTCATAGGCTAAAACATGGTAGTGTGGGGCTTTTGCATTTGTTTTTCAAGCAGTTGGTGGGGACATTCATGTTTGTCCGAAATCAGACTGATAATTTCTTGAGAGCAGTGATCCAAGCAAGACTGCAGAAGCCCTTACCTTATTTATCGTGTCATCCTTTTCTTTTGAAGCTGGACCGCTCACTCCTTATTTGCTTTACGGCTACACGCCTGCTCAAGAAAAGATTTCGCCGGAATACTTTCCGGCGTAACTGAAAAGGAACTGTATCGTGACCTTCTTGATGTCTTCTTACCAGTGCCTATCTATCGAGTTCTTTATAGGCTAGGTTCTGAGCATGACGTGTTGAAGCGTGTTAAAAGAATGCCCGTCAGACGCGCTGTCAAAACATTCTTCTTTCAAGTGCATACCGGCACTCTCCCTTTACTAACATGTCTAAAAAGTGAAGGGCTTTTTGTACCATGGTCATTCAACTGTCTAATTTGCGGCAAAATAGAAACTATAAATCATATCTTTCTTGATTGCCATGATGCTGTATTCTTGTAGGACGTACTACAACAGACCATAAAAAAGAGGTACCTATAAACGCTTTCAGAATCTGTTTTCTTCCGTGTGCAGCTGCAGGGGAAGTGTCGAGTGACATGTTAAAGCTGCTTTGCATGCATAGTGTGTGGAAGACAAGAATGGATGTTCGACATATTCGTATAGACGCTCATTCAGCATGAGACCATTTTGTTGAGAGTATGCTGTATACACGAGACGTGTTTAAAGCGCAGCGTGAACCCCCCGAGTGGTTACCTGTACTCGACCAATGGGCTTCTGTGAAGCCTTTTTAAAACTCGCGCACTGGCCAAGCTGATGCTGGTGTTTTATTAGGTGTATATATTTTGTTTGAACTCTTCTGCTTGTGGTTATTAAAAAGCAATAAAAAAAAGCCGAGCGACGCAGTGGAAGCGTGCCGGGGCCACAACCCAGAGATCTGTGGTTCAAATCCATGTCCTGCTAGTTTTTAATTTTGTATCGTATTAATGCGTATTTTATGACTGCATATTTTCTGGCGTAACATGACAACAACAGAGTGGCGCAGTCATTCTACTTCCGGCTACGACAGCAAGCGGACGCCTCTGGAATGGGCTCTGTCAAAGTGGTATCAGCGGCCGTTTCTGGCCGCTAAAACAGGGTGTCAGCTGCCTCGGATAACGAGTGTCACGTTGTTCTGCCTAGTCTGCCTTCAGGACGTCTGGTTTCGAATACTGTTTTCGTGCATGCGGTTGTGAGGGCACGGACCTACCGTGTAGAAGACTTCAGGGATACGCTGAGTGATTTGAAACTGCTCTCCGAGGTTTCGGCTTTGGCGGCGTACCAAATTAATCACGTTTGGGTCGTCACGTTAAAATGTGCCGAAGGTGCAAGGAGGCTGCTGGAAAAAGCGGAAGTGAAAGCGGAGTGCCAGTGTTGCGTCCTCATTATACCATCGAACCAGGAGCTTCGGTTGAAGCTGCACTGGCTCTTGCCTACCGTACCGGTCGACGCGTACGTGCGAGCGGCCTTCCTGAACTATGGCAGACTGAGGGACTTTATCAAGGAACGGTGGAAAGTCAGTGGTGTGGCTGACAAGGCGTCAACGACGCGAAATGTAATGATGACAATAAAGGCGGGAATCAAGCCAGAAGATTTGCCCCATCAAATAAGAATTGCTGGTGAGCTGGCTCCTGTGGTGGTGCCGGGAAGGGCACCGCTTTGCCTTCGTTGCCAGTGCACCGGACACATTCATCGGTACTGTAAGAACCACGCTGCACGCTGTGTCGTCGCTTTGGACACAACGAGTCGGAGTGCGTGCGTACCTACACCAGTGTTTCAGTGCCCGTGGGGGGCGACGACAACTCGGAGCTCCTACTAGATGAAGCAGATTCCGAGGCAGAAGCGAGAGTGGAGGCAGAAAGTGCCACGACGAACAGCGTGCCAGCTGAGCCAATCTCAGGCGAGAAAGCTCACGTAAATAAACGAACATCAAAGCCGAAGATACATTGTTGGTGAAAACTGATTCCTCGGAAGCACTGCTGACGCAGGAAGACAAAAGCAACGTGACAGAGGTGGTCAGCAGGGAAGCAGTGGAGGCAATGGACATGTCCAGGGAGGGAACCACGACGAATAAGCGATCACGCGAAGCGCTGAGGGAGAGAGGGAATCTACCGACCTAAGCAGTCCCAGTGAACCTCCAACAAAAGCAGTCCCTGTATGTCGGCCGATAGCGTGGCCACGGCCGAACATCCCACAGGATCGGAGGCCGACGGCGAAGACCATGCCACCGCCACCGGTCATGTAGCAGTAAGCTGTAGAAGCCCCGATCTATGTTTCGGGCCCCAAGGTCATGTGTCGTCAAGATAAACCCATACTCTGAGTCTCTATTATAAATTATTCCAATTGCGCTGCCAGATAAACTCTTGCGATTTCCTACAATCAATGTCCGAGGGTTTGCGGCGAGGAGAAAACGACAGTTGTATAGACTGGTGATGGAACACGATTTAGATACCACTGCCATACAATAAATCAAAATCGGAAGTGATGATGAGACCAAGAGTATGGTGCTACCTTTCATGTCAATGTACTACGCGGGTGTGAGTCACGCCATATAGGGCGATCTGCGGGGTGCGTTGTTTTTTTTTGTGCGCCAACACCCGGGCCTTGAAGGAAAGTTTGTGAGGTCAGACTTGGCGGGGTGCATGGTTTTCTGTCATTTTTGTTTTGGTTCAGTTGATTGGCGAGTGATATGCATTTATGCTCCTAATTTTTGTCGATGAACGAAGACATTTCAATTACTGCAAAGTCGAAAGGAATCTGGTACTGATGGGGGACTTCAAATGTGTACTGACAGCACGTAATAAATCAAGTGGTACAGCGTATAGAGACGCCCGCACGGCTAAGCTTCACAAAATAATTAATGAATACGGGCTTCAGGACGTGCCAAATGCTTAGATTACGACCTAATTGTGCGTTTCACGCATTTCCAAGCAGCCAACCACGCCCGACTGGACAGAGTGTACGTTCCGGCCGAATTGATAGCACTTATGCAAGAATATTGAGTGCAGTCGGTGTCATTTAGTGACCATTGTCTAGTCATGTTCGACGTTAATAATAAAGCAAAAAACGGAAATAAGTTTGCATGGGAATTATGGAAACCTAATGCTAAAATTTTGGAGGATGGTGTTTTCTGTGAGAAAGTGTTAGCCCTGCTCGAAGAGATAAAGAACCAGACAAACACAACAATATGTGAGCGATGGGAAACACTTAAACAAACAGGTAAATTGAGGCACTTGAACGAGCTAGCGCAATAAAGCACGAAAAGAATAAGTACGAGGAAAACCTGCGGCAAAGCTTGCAAATGCTAAGATATGAAGAAAAACTATCGCCTGGGACGTTCAAAGACGACATTTACACACTGAAGCAAAAACTTGAGCAGACAGATATCGAACGCTATCGGGGGGGGGGGGGGGGGGCGTTGGTTGATTGATTGATATGTGGGGTTTAACGTCCCAAAACCACCATATGATTATGAGAGACGCCGTAGTGGAGGACGTCGGATATTTCGACCACCTGGGGTTCTTTAACGTGCACCCGAATCTGAGCACACGGGCCTACAACATTTCCGCCTCCATCGGAAATGCAGCCGCCGCAGCCGGGATTCGAACCCGGGACCTGCGGGTCAGAGCCGAGTACCTTAGCCACTAGACCACCACGGTGGGGCAGGGGGGGGGGGCGTTGGTGCAAGCTTGAGTAGAAGCAACGATAGCAGGCGAGGCGCCAACTAAAAGAGCCCTCGCAAAGGAAAGAAAGTGGGCCCGCCGGAACGAGATCTACAAAGTTGAACAAGATGGTGTTATCTTCAATGAACAGAGTGACATTGAACACGTGTTCACAACGTTCTACAGAAAGCTGTTCGCGCGTTGCCCGGTGGACGCGGAGGGTTTCGAGACGGAATTCATGCCTTCGATGCCAAAGAGTGATGATAGCTCAAAGGAAATGTTAGTGCGCAGTATTACGGCCGAGGAGATCGTGGTGGTGATAGATGATTTGAAACGTGGGATATCTGCCGGGCCCGACGGGCTTGGAGCCGATTTTTACAAGGAGTTCAAATACGAATCAGCCCCTATACTGGCTGCAATTTTAGACGATGCATATGAGCGCAAACGACTACCACCTCCATTCTTGTCTACACACACAGTTCTTATCCCGAAAAAAGATGATGGTGACACATTGAAGCGGGTAACAGCATATCGCCCTATCAGCTTAGCGAACGTTGACTATAAGATATTCATGAAAATGTTAGCTAAAAGACTGCAAACAGTGGTAAACGATAAAGTTGGACCACACCAGACGTGCGATATCAAGAAACGGGCCATTTTCACGAACATTCATACGGCGAGAAGCATAATCGAGTGTTGTGACGTATTGTGCAAGAAGGTTGCAATTCTCCAGTTGGATCTGGAAAAGGCGTTCGACCGGTTACCGCACGATATACTATTTGCCATTCTGGAGTACATGAACGTAGGATCCGTTATTATGGAAGGTGTCGCAATGGCGTACAGGGGTTGCACGCCAAGGCTGACGATAGATAAGTCAGTAGGAGAGGTTATCGAAGTGCAGCGGTCCGTGCGCCAGGGATGCCCACTATCGCCTGTTACTTTTTCGCTTATATATCGAGCCCTTGTGCCTCAGCGTAATAAAGGCTAACTGTATCAATGGCTTTAAAATGCAGCAAGCGGAGCTAAAGCTACTCGCTTATGAAGACGAAATCGGGGTGTTTTGTGGGCACCATGCCAGTATCATGAAAACTGTGAAAATCGTGAAGCCTTATTGTGTTACTAGTGGCAGTGCAGTTAACTGGGGCAAGAGCCTCGAAATGTGGCATGGAGCTTAGCCAATGACACCCAGTACCTTTGCCAAAATGCAGTGGGTTTGCACTCCCACGAAATATCTAGGCTGCCCCTTAGAGTCTACCGATGACAGGGAACCATACTGGCAGAACCAAGTTGCGGAAATGCGCGCAAGGATAGAGAGGACAAAAGGGTCGGAATTGTCAATGCTTTCCATGTACCACGGTATGTAATACGTTTTTCATTACCAAAGTGTCGGTATGTGTTGAGTGTTTTGCACTGCTCGCGCATTAACGTACAGAATCTCCACAGAATTCTGGCTGTTTTTGTTTGGGGATTGGGTTGGGAGAGGACGAGCCGCACCAACTTGTTTCGACTTGTACGTGATGGAGGCCTTGGCCTGTCGCACTTATTCTTGAGGCAAATAGAGAACCGGTTCTGCTTCATTAGGGATGTGAAGGACCCTTTTTTGCGCACTGTATTACAGCTTAGACTTAGCAAACTTGTGCCGGACTTTGTGGTATCCACCGAATATAGTGAAGGCGGGGTTATCAGTCTTTTGAAGGAGGCTGTGATGACTTATAAGTTCTTGCGTGCTGGATTCTCATGTGAATATCTGGCGGCAGTGAAACGAAAGAAAGCTATACAAAGATCTTATGGATATACTATTCCCCGTGCCTCTGTATCGCACAGTATATAGTGTCAATCCAAGAAGTGATGTCTTGAAGCGTGTCAAACATATGTATGTTGCTCCAGGGCCATCATTTTTCTTCAGATTGCCCACCGGGACACTAAAGGTTAAAACATGGCTACAGGAAAAAGAAATGTAAGTACCATGGGGTGTGCACTGTTTCTTATGTAGAAAGCCTGAAACCATTGAGCACGTCTTCTTGAAATGCTGGGAAGGCCTGTTCTTTCAGGATATATTACAAAGAACGCAAAAGAAAGACCTCCCCTTAGATTCACAAGGAATTCGTTTCCTAACTGTTGAAAACGAACAAGAGGTTCCGTTTGACGATGTCATGCTACTGGGTTTGCACAGCATATGGAAGGCCTGCATGGCCGCACGACATGTCGATATAGATGCAAGATCGGCACACGAGTACTTCCGTGAATCAGTGGGCAGGTACCTGGAAGCCCAAATACCTTTAGAACACATACCAGAATAGGTATCGAGGATAGAGCCAATCATCAACATGAGACAATTTTAGCCACCACATGCCATCCAAAGTTTGGTTGCTTTTTTTAACCATGCCCATTTATGTATCTATGTCTTTTGTTCCTTGCATTGTTACTTTTGTGCCTTGCATTGTTACTTTTACCTGACTGAATTTGTGTTTCGATGTGTACTTCTAAGCAGGCAATACAAAAAAGCAGAGTGGCGCCTTGACGCGTTCTGGGTCTATAACGCAGAGGTCCGTGCATCAAAACCACGCTCTGCTAACATTTTTTTAGTTTTTTAGTTTTTTTACATTTTTTTGATGTTCAGTTTTCCACCCAGGACAAGAGTAGCAGAGTGGCGCAGTGGAAGCGTGTGTGGGCCCATAACCCAGAGGTCTGTAGAACAAAACCACGCTCTGCTAACATTTTTAGTTTTTTAGCTTCTTTTACGCTTTCTTAATGTACAGATTTGTACCCAAGACAAGTGCAGCAGAGTAGCGCAGTGTGCTGGGCCCATAACCGAGAGGTCCGTGGATCGAAACCCCACTCTGCTAACATTTTTTTCGTTTTTTAGCTTCTTTTACACTTTCTTGTGTACAGTTTTTCACCCAGGAGAACTGTAGCAGAGTGGCGCAGTGGAAACGTGCTGGGCCCACAACCCAGAGGTCCTTGTATCAAAACCACGTTCTGCTAACATTTTTAGTTTTTAGCTTCTTTTACACTTTCTTAATGTACAGTTTTCCATCCTGGAGAACTGTGGCAGAGTGGCGCAGTGGAAGCTTGCTGGGCCCATAACCCAGAGGTCCGTGGATCGAAACCACGTTCTTCTACATTTTTAGTTTTTAGCTTCTTTTACACTTTGTTAATGTACAGTTTTCCGCCTAGGAGAAGTGCAGCAGAGTGGTGCAGTGCATACTTCTTCCGGCAGCACAAGCGAACGATCGCAGAATCATGTGCTCCGACGGAGCCGCGATAGCGGCCCATGCCGGCCGTAGAAACAGGTTTGATGGCACTGAAGATAAAGACTATGAGATTGTGCTGCCTAGGTTGCCCACTGGCCGTGTTTTACTGAACACGTTGTTTTTGCACGGTGATGTGCGTGAACCACCCTACACGGTTGAGGACTTCAGCGACGTGCTCGCGACGGCTGGTGTGCTACCCAACGTCGTCGCCTTAGGGGCGTACCAGATAAACTACGTCTGGGCCGTCACCCTCACCAGCGGAGCAGTGACCAAGAAATCGGCCGTGCTGAAAGAATTAAAGGTAAAGGGCCGCCGGTGCATAATTATTGATCCCGAGAATCAACAAGTCAAGCTCCGTCTGCATCGAATGCTCTATGGTGTCCAGGATGAAGACATTAGGACAGCCTTCGCCACGCTCGGCAACGTCGCTGAAGTGACGCGAGAACGTTGGCGTCTTCAAGGCATGAGGGAGAAGGGCTCGACCACGATAAGCGTCCTCCTAAAGCTAAAACCATTAATGAAGGTGGATGACCTGCCCCACCAGGTGCGTGTCGCAGGCGAACTGGCCCTCGTTGTCGTTCCCGGCGGGCGATGCAGTGTTTGCGTTGCCACGGCACGGGCCATGTACGCCGAGATTGCAGGGTGCCTCGGGGCTCGAAGTGCACGCGTTATGGACACGCGGACGCGGAATGCGTTCGTACTTACGCGTCGGCCACCGGGCTCTTTAGGGCAGCGAGCACGACGAGCTTATAGACGTCATCGAGGCTGAAGAGGCTGCCCAGGGAACCGGCGAGATGACCAAACAGGAGGGATCGCCAGCGTCGTCGTCACCTGCCGGCCGTGACTCTTTCAGTGTGGGTGTTCCGTGGGCCAGTACAGCTCACGGTGAATCGTCCCGGACAAGGGAAAGCATGGCAGCAATGCGAGCTCTACCTTTAGTTTCGGGAGGGGACACCGGTAAGGTTGCCGCAGCAACGCCCGTAAGAGCGTCGGGCGACTCCACTGCGACTCCACTGTGACTCCCGACGTGACTGCGAAAGCCACGGAGAGCTCAGCTGCTCACGAGGCCAATGAGCTAGGAAGTCTGAACGAGCAACAGCACGAGAAGAACGGCGCACCTTCACGGATGAGTCCGGCCACTCCGAAGCGGCCCCAAGCCCAGGCGAGCAATGGTGGTGCTGAGACGACAGTGTCGGCTGCCGAGGATCCTCCCGCCAAAACAGCTCAAGGACGGCGGCCTTCCCTTCGGCCGCGCCCGAACCTGACCACCGACAAGCGAGTCAATGTGGAGAACGTGGGACAAGTACCCACAGTTCTCCCGGACGGCAATGCCGTCAGTGCCAGCGATGGCGCCGTCTAGCCTTGTGCTAGACGCGAGAGGTAAACGCCATGCTGCAGGTCTTTCTTCCTTTCGTTAAAATGGCGCCTGTCTTTCCGTTCAAAGTTGCTACAAATATTGTTAGGGGTCTGGCAGCGAAAAGGAAGCAAAGAGAGCTTTACAGACTAGTAACGGAAAAAGACATAGACATTCTCGTGGTGCAAGAAACGAAAGTCGACGGCGATGAAGAAACCGGCAGCATGGTGCAAAGTTTCGCGTCTAGATTTTTTGTAGTTGTTAGCCAAGCAGTGGGCACATCGTCTGACTGCATACTTTTTGTTAAGAGGCTGCCGGTGCTTCAGGTTCATGCCCTTTTTTTTGTTCGGCTGGTTTTTGTTCGACTTTTCTCTGAACAACTCCGAGTGGCGGGTCGTGTGCGTGTACGAACCGAACAAGGTGGAAGAAAGGGCCTTGTTCTTTTACGCCCTAGAACAACAGCTGAGTGAAGGGAAGCAGTTAATAGTACTGGGTGATTTTAACTGTGTTCTCAGCGCACACGACAAGACGAGCACTCGAAGTTTCAGAGACAAGAGCACGGCTGTGTTGTCGCGGATCGTCGAGAACTGGGACCTTGAGGATGTTGCCGAATGTGTTAAATGTAAAAGTGCACTGAAGTACACGCGATTGGAGGGCTCAAGCCATGCGAGACTCGATCGCATTTACGTAACGACCGACATCCTCCTACACTGTTCCAGTTATGAAGTAGTACCGGTGTCATATTCGGACCACTGCTTAGTCCAGTGCTCTGTTGGAACTGTTAAGCGAACCAATTCTTCCTCGTTGGACACCTGGAAATTAAATAGTAAACTCAAAGACGAAGAATTTCTTTGTTATGTAAGGGAGGCAATTAGTAATATAGACGCCAGCAAAAGCTTGCATATCTGGCAGCAGTGGGAAATCTATAAAAAAAACTTTAAAATTGGAAGCCATTGACAGGGCCGTGCGCATTCGCTTTGACGAGAAAAGAAAAGAGACAGAATCGAAAGCGCTTTTCCAGCAGTTAATAAACCAAGAATGCCGAGCCCCCGGTAAATGGAACCAAGACATCAGAAAAAAAAACAAAAGTTAGAACTGATGGACGAACAGCGTTATCGGGGTGCGCTCGTGAGAGGAAGGGCGGAAGATGCCACGGCAGGCGAAACACCGTCCAAACGCGCACTTGGACTGGAAAAATCAGGCACCGAAAAAAACCAGATACGGGAGGTAGAGCGGGGCGGTTCTGTAGCAACTGACGCTGACGGTATCGCGACAGCCTTTACGGAACACTATCGTAAGCTGTTCGCGTTGCACGCGACCGACAGTGATACCTTCAAGGAAAATTTTTGCCTGTCTTACCCCGTCTTCACGATGACAGAAAAAGAGATAGGAGATTAAAATAACAGTTGCTGAGGTAGAGGAACCCATAAATAAATTAAATCCGGGAAAGTCGCCGGGACCGGACGGTTTCTTTGCCGCTTTTTACAAAGAGTTCCAAGACGGAATCACCCCTCATTTGACAGTCATATTTAATGACGCGTATAAAGTAAATGTATTGCCTCCATCGTACTGGTCATCCCACACAGTGCTGATTCCAAAAACAGAGGATGTCTATAAACTGAGATCAGTAACAGCATATAGAAGTATGGCTCTCACAAATGTTGAGTACAAAATTTATATGAAAGTTTTGGCCCGAAGAGTGCAGACGGTTACGAAGTTTATCGTCAGGCCCCACCAAACAAGTGGCATCAAAGGCCGCTCGATTTCCCTAAATTTCCACAAAGAACGCAGTGTTCTCAAGTGCTGTGATTACTCAGACGAACGTGTTGCCATTTTACAAATAGATTTTGAAAAGGCATTCGACTGTGTGGATCATAGCTTCTTTGCTGTTTTAAACCATGCTAATGTTGGTTCTGTTATTTGTGAAGGAGTGGCCCATGGCGTACCGAAACTGCACAACAAGATTGATAGTAAATAAGACTCCTGGGGGACCCCATCAATGTGCAACGTTCGGTTCGCCAGGGCTGCCCCCTCAGCCCCTTGTTATTTATCATGTATATCGAAACCCTGTGCTTACCATTCTCAAGGACACTCGTATAAATGGCTTCTGGCTACTGTCATCAGAAGTCAAGTTGCTTACTTACGCCGATGACGTGGCAATATTTCAACGGACCAACGAAGCATTAAACGGGCTGTTGACACAGTTCGTGATTTCAGCCATGTAACAGGAAGCGGAGTTAATTGGTTCCAAAAGTCTCAGGGCTCTGGCATGGATCTTGGCGCACGAAACCTGACCAATTTGCAAGTGTGCCCTGGGCGACAGTCCCGGGCAAGTATCTGGGCGTCCCGCTGGACGCGTATCGAGACAGTACCCAGTATTGGCAAGATCAAGTCAAAGATACGCAGGAAAAGCCGAGAAGGGGAGGGGGCGAGTTTCTCAATCTTTGCCAGAGCCACCATCTGCAACCTGTTCTTTACGAGCAAGCTTTGATACGTGCTGCAAGTTCTGCACTGCTCGCGAACTAATGTGCAGAAGCTTCACCGGATCTTCGCCGTATTTGTGTGGGCTTCCCAGTGGGAACGACGCAGCCGTACCAACTTGTTCATACGGGCTAAGGACGGGGGCCTTGGCTTTGGGCACTTGTTTGTGAGGCAACTAGTGAACATGTTTTTGTTTTTTAGAGAACTCACCGATCCCTTCCTGCGTACCATGTGCCAATTGCGTCTCGGCAGATGCCTCGCCGAATATGTTGTGACTACCAAAGGTTGTGCAGGAGGGATTGGTGGATTTTACAGAGAAGTGGTGTCTAGTATTAAATTTCTTTCTTCGATATTACTAAAGAGTATCTGTGGAGTGTAAAAAGAAAAGAACTTCATTTTGCCTTATGTGACAATGTGTTTCCAGGGCAGCTTTATCGGGCTATGCACAGTGGAGGACCAGGAAGCATTGTTTTAAAAAGGGTCAAAAAAATGCCTGTGCAGCCGCGAACCAAAACATTCTTCTTTAAGCTGCACTCAGGCACATTGCCAGTTAAAGTGTTCTTAAAGGCCAGGGGATGTTTTTCCCAGTGGGGATCCCATTGCACAATTTGTAAGGCACCCGAAACAATTGACCACGTCTTCCTGCATTGTTGGGAGGGCGTGTATTTTTGGCACGTGCTGCAGAGAGCTATTTAAAGAGACCTTCCATTGGACCCGTATGGAATCAGGTTTCTGAACGTTGAAAACGAAGACGGGGTACCCTATGACGCAATCATGCTACTGGGCCTCCACTCTTAGTGGAGAGCAAGAATGGCGGGCTATCATTTTGACAAAGATTCGCGACCCGCCCGAGCATATTTTCGCGACATCATTGACTGGTTTCTCTCTGTTCTTAAAGCTGCACCCGAGCCACCTGACTGGCTCCCACGAATAGAACACATCATGTCTATGCCCGAATCTTAACTTGACGACACCAGCACTAAGCTGGTGGACTAGAGATACTTCCTGTGTGTATTCTAGATTGCATGAATTTTTTTCTTAGTGTCTTTCGAGTTATATGTGAGATTACCAAAACCAGGTAATAAAGAAAAAAAGAGTGGCGCAGTGGAAGCGTGCTGGACCCATAAATTTGAGGTCCGTGGATCAAAACCACGCTCTGCTAATACTTTTAGTTTTTTGGCTTTTTTACACTTTTTAGTGAATATTTTTCCACCCAGGAAAGCTGTAGCGGAGTGGCGCAGTGGAAGCGCGTTGGGCCCATAACCCAGAGGACCGTGGATTGAAACCACGTTCTTCTGACATTCTTAGTTTGTAGCTTCTTTTACACTTTGAGAATGTACAGTTTTCGACCCAGGAGAACTGGCTCAGAGTGGGGCAGTGGAAGCGTGCTGGGCCCATAACCCAGAGGTCCGTGGATTGAAACCTTGCTCTGCTAACATTTTTAGTTTTAGGTTTCTTTTACACTCTCTTAATGTACAGTTTTCCACCCAGCAGAAGTGCAGCAGAGTGGCGCCGTGGAAGCGTGCTGGGCCCATAACCCAGAGGTCCATGGATCGAGACCACGTTCTTCTAAAATATTTAGTTTTAACTTCTTTTACACTTTCTTATTGCGCAGTTTTCCACCCAGGAGAAGTGCTGCAGAGTGGCCCAAAGGAAGCGTGATCGGACCATAGCCCAGAGGTCCGTGGATCGAAACCACACTCCGCTAACATTTTTGGTTTTTAGCTTTTTTACGCTTCCTTAATGTAGAGTTTTCCACCCAGGAGAACTGTAGCAGAGTGGCGCAGTAGAAGCGTGCTGGGCCCATAACCTAGAGGTCTGGGGATCAAAAGCACGCCCTGCTAACATTTGTAGTTTTTTAGCTTCTTTTACACTTTGTTAATGTACAGTTTTCCACCCAGGAGATGTGCAGGAGAGTGGCACGATTCCACTTCTTGACGCCGAAGCGAACGGACGTGTGATGAAATGCTCCACTGGAGCGGCATCAGCGGCCCGTTGGAGCCGCGGAAACAGGTCTTTTGATGATGTCAAGGATTATGAAGTTGTGTTGCCAACTCTCCCTACAAGGAGTATTGTTTTAAATACGACTTTTCTGCACGCGGACGTACGAGCCCGACCTTATCGAGTGGAAGATTTCCGTGACACTTTGGCCAGCCTGCGACTGCTCCCCGAGGTGGTTGCTTTGGGGGCGTATAAGATGAGCCACGTGTGGGCGGTAACGTTCAAGAACATGGCCGCTGTCAAGACGATTCTATCGCAAGGCGATATCAAGGTAAAAATTGTCGCTGTCTTGTCATTGATCCGGCAAACCAGGATGTGCGTATGAAAGTGCACTGGCTGCTGCACAATGTTCTCGATGAGGATGTGCGACGCGCTTTCGAGCCGTACGGGCAAGTGGTTGACGTCAGTAGAGAGCGGTGGCGTCTAAACGACATCACTGAGAAAGGCTCCACAACCCGTATTGTGACACTTCGGTTGAAAGTGGGCATCAAAATTGAAGACCTGCCTCACCAAGTGAACGTAAGCGGTGAGCAAGCTGTGGTGGTTGTTCCCGGCAGAGCGCCAGTGTGCCTACGCTGTCGAGCAAAGGGGCACATACGGCGAGATTGCCGTGTGGCACGCTGTGGTGCCTGCCGAAGATTTGGCCACGAGGAGAACGACTGCACGTTGTCTTATGCCAGCGTCACCGGACCTCCGAGTGGCAACGACCACGCGGAGCTGTTAATGGACGAGCATGAAGCTGAAGAGGCAGCGAGCGTGACTGCGAGGAAAGAACAGGTGACCCTAGAATTGGTGAAACTGAGCTGGCCTAGTAGGATGAACAGTTAAAAGGTCGAGAGCAAGGCATTCGAACCAGAGCCAGAGAAACCGATAACGACAGACAAGACAGAACAGCACCTGCCGACTGTGAAGGCACAAAGCGACGCAGACGCACTGCAATACGACATGGAAATCAGCGACAGCGCAGGCAGTGGACTAGCTGGAAAGCGACCAAGAGACATTGTTGGTGAAGACTTCACTACCACCGGAGACGTTGGTGGAGAAGAACCACCAGCAAAAACCACAGGAATGAGGCGACCAACGTTGAAGCCACGGCCTAACTTGCAGACTAATCCACGGGCGGAGTCCAAACAGCCTTCGCAAAAGCTTCCTGGGACTTGAGTTTTTTGTGCTTTTTTCCGGATGGAAAGTAACCCGTAAGTGAGCGGAGTTTATACACACCATGCCTCTGTAAAACCTGGACCGATTGCCGCAAAATGTTTAGTAAAACTAAAGCCATTTTTTAGAAACGCTCACCTAAAGTAAACACTGTGTTTTGTACCCCCCCCCAAACAAAAATCATGGCTTTCAATATAGAATCAGCCTTACGCGTCGCAACTTTTAACGTAAGAGGTTTACGCTCGAAGAGGCGACGGTATCAGTTACGTCGTTTGTTTCTTGAAAATGACGTCGCGCCGCTGTGCAGGAAACAAAAATTTAATCTGAAGAGCAGATGGATACCAAATTCTTGAACTTCCGCTCCAGATACAATATATGTGTGAGTCATTCTCTAGGTACTTCAGGCGGATGTCTTCTCTTTATAAGGAACACAATTGGCATTGTCAAAAAAAGTGTACACAGTGATAATGAAGGGTGATTAATTGCATGTGATTTTCTTCTTTCCGGCATTAGTTGGCGCGTTGTGTGCGTATATGCGCCAAATAGACAACAAGATAGGAAAATATTCTTTGAAAGTCTTGATACATATCTATCATGCGAGAAGGCAGTTATATTTCTAGGCGATTTCAACTGTGTGTGTAATGCCGAGAACAGGGCATGTAAAACCCTTGTACGTGACTATAGTGCCTTGGTATTGAATTCAATGGCGCGTGAGCGAAACTTGGAAGACGTGGAATATGTACTGGTGCAGGGTACCTACTATACGCATTACCAGCTCAACAGTCAAGCTAGGCTTGACAGAGCATACGTGTCTACGTCCCTGCTTCCTATGTGCCAGGGCTACGCAGTGAAGAATGTTTCATTTAGTGACCATAGTCTAGTAATGTTCACCATTAATAAAAAAGAAAAGCTTAAATTCAATTTGGGACTCTGGAAGGTAAATGAAAAGCTACTTGAGGATGAGAAGTTTGTAGAAAACGCTGAAAAGGAATTAAAAGAAGTGGCGAAAGGTAACGCAAGTACTTCAATTTACACATGGGAGTGCTTCAAGGAAAAAGTAAAAATAGAAGCAATTGGAAGGTTAGTTTCAATGAAACGCACTTACCTGAAAAAAGAAAGACAACTTCAATGCGAGCTTGATTTTTTGTTATGTCAAGAATGTGCGCAACCAGGAGTGCGCAGTAAAAAAATAATAAGAGTGAAACAAGAATTAGAAGTCGTAGATACGGAAAGGTACAGAGGAGCGGTGGTACGCGCACGCGCATAAAGATTATGGTGTGGCGGGCTTCCCACAAAACGTGCCGTCACAGATGAAAAGAGCTACGCGACAAGAAACGATATAAGGGTGATAGAATACAAAATGAAGTCACCAAAGATAAAACCGAGATTGAGCACGCGTTTGTGGAATATTTCCAAGAACTGTTGGGGGGCGTCAGAGCGGACACGAGTACGTATAGTCGGCGTTTCTTGTCACCTATGCCGAAGCTTGAGGATGACGTAAAAGCAAGATTAGAAGCACCCATCTCGGTCAGAGAAATCGAAATCACCATTGCAAAAATGAAAAACGGTAAAACACCCGGTCCAGATGGACTAGGTGTAGCATTCTATAAGAAATTTAAAAATCTTGTGGCAGAAGCTTTGTGGAATGTGTTAGATGAGGCATACGAAAGGAAAGAGTTACCAATATCTTTTCGGAGAACACAAATCATGTTAATCCCAAAAACTGAAGATCCCAGGAAACAGCTGTCTGTCACATCCTACAGACCCATAACCCTAGCGAATGTTGACTACAAAATATTCATGGGTGTTTTGGCCGGGCGAATCCAAACAGTGATTACAGAAATAGTCGGACCACATCAGAGTTGTGGCATAAAAGGCAGAACAATTATGAGGAACATTCAAATTGCACGAAATATGTTAGAATGCTGCGATGAGTTTGACTGTAAAGTAGGTATGCTACAAATCGATCTCGAGAAGGCATTTGACCGCGTGAACCATGATGTACTCTTCAGCATTCTTGACTATGCCAATATAGGGTCTGTGGTGTTGGAAGGGGTCCGAATGGCGTACACGGGATGCACTACGAGAATTGTAATAAACAAACAGCTTAGTGATAATATACAAGTCTTCTCGAGTGTAAAACAAGGATTCCCTTCATCGCCACTGCTTTTTGCTATCTATTTAGAACCTATATGCCAGAAGGTGCTACAGAATGATCAGGTGCGGGGGTTTCATTTGATGTCTCCAGAGGTCAAAATACTTAGTTACGCCGATGATATTGCTGTGTTCTGCGAAAATCGGGAGAGTATCAGAGAAGCACTAAACGATGTGAAATTCTTCTGTGATTGCACTGATAGTAGAGTCAACTGGAGTAAATGTCTTGGAATATGGCACGGAAATCGGCAGAGCACACCATCAATATTTGAAAGCATTACATGGAAGGTTATACCTGACAAGTACTTAGGGGTACCTCTCCAACACTACAGGGACACAACATAATATTGGAAACAAGAGACAGAGCAACTAAGAGACAAGACAAAAATTGCCCGCAGCTTCCCTCGGGGGAACACTGAGGAGGATGCGGACCATATAATTGGTTAACGGGGTGTTAAAGTGTGACTTACTTGGGTCGATGGCTAAATTGGTTAACGTGGTTGTGAAATGGGGTGTTAAATGGCGACTTACTTGGGTCGATGGCTAAATTGGTTAACGTGGTTGTAGGAGGGGGTGTTAAATGAGTGAACACGTACACACGTATGCGAAAGGGCGGCGCTGGTCGAAGGGACGTCGATCATTGTGTTTGTGGATTCGTTGGAATTCATTTCACCGCGACCTTGGACGTCGACGCGCCGTACAAACCAACTGACGAGCGGCAACTGAGCAAGCGAGCGCCGACCTTGAGTATATATACAGCACGACGGCGCATGCACTGTCAGCTGTTGAATGTTCTCGAAGCGCGACGCCACATGCGCGTCCACTGGAGAATCAGGAGAATTGTAGATGTCGAACGCGGTGTGTAGAGGAGGAAGGGTGCACAGATGGTGGAAGAGTGAAGCGCGCGTGGTGTGTAGAGGAGGAAGGGATGCACAGATGGTGGAAGAGTGGGCGACGGCGCGACGGCGCATGCGCGCGCGTCAGCTGTCGAATGTTCGAGAAGCGGTGCGGACGGCGCGGACGGCGCGGACGGCGCACTACAAGGCGCGAGTATAAGATGCTCCGCATATAAAACGTGGGGTGGGCGCGATTTCTCAATGTTTACGACGTCAACAGTGAGCAACATATTTCTTATTTCACGAGTATTGTGTGTTTTACAAGTGCTATTCATGTCACGTGTTGCTGTACAAAAGCTACACAGAGTGATGGCAGTGTTTATCTGGGCGTCCACGTGGGAAAGGGCAAGCCCAACAAATCTGTTCCGTTCTGTGAAAAGTGGGGGGCTTGGTCTTGTACACTTGTTCCTGAGGCAGATAGTATCTAGGTTTGTTTTTTTACGAGATCAAGATGATCGTTTTTGAGAACGTTGATACATGTGCGCCTGTCCCATTTTTCGCCTGATTTTATTGTAACCACAGTCAATGGGGTGACAAAAAGACCTATGGGGTACATGAAAGAAGTGATTGCTGCTTTGGAAATATTGAGAGTGTGATTTTCGATGGAGTATCTCTCTGGCGTTTCGCGAAAGAGACTGTACAAGGACCTTGTAGAAACCATGTTGCCAGAGCCTCTGTATAGAACATTGTACCTTGATGGGCCCGAGGATGACGTCTTGAAAAGAGTGAAGAAGATGCCAATTAGACCATCAATGAAGACATTCTTTTTCAAACTTCACAGCGGCACACTCTCTACCAATCCATGGCTCCGAGAAAAAGGAATATTCGTCCCGTCAGTTGATTGCATTATCTGCAGAAAAGTTGAGACAGTTGACCACATCTTTCTAGACTGTACTGATGCAGTCTTTCTCTGGGACATTCTTCAAAGGACCCTGAAGAAAGACCTGCCAGTTACACAGTATGGCATCCGTTTTTTGCCAGTCATAAATGTAGGCGGTGTGCCCTACGATATGTTCATGGTATTGGTTCTTCACTGTGTGTGGCGAACACGGATGGCAGTGCGAAACGTAGACGTGAATTTCGGCCCGCTCGAGAGTACTTCATAGAAAGTGTACGGTATTTGATGACTGCATATGAGGCACAAGATGAGCCAGAGTGGTTGCCATGTTTAGATAAGTTGGTGGGCATAAAGCGTCTGCCTTTTTAAACCCCATGTGCTGGAAGATGTGACAGCACTTTTACACGTGACACTGCACTGTATTCTTATATTGATTTGTACTGTTTGCGAAGGAGGCAATAAAGGAAAAAAAACAGGAGAGTGGCACAGTGGAAGCGTGCTGGGCCCATAACCCAGAGGTCCGTGGATAAAAATCACGCTCTGCTAACACTTTTAGTTTTTTAGCTTCTTTTACACATTCTTAGTGTATAGATTTCCACCCAGGAGAACTGTAGCAGAGTGGCGCACTGGAAGCGGAAAAAACAGGAGAGTGGCGCAGTGGAAGCGTGCTGGGCCCATAACCCAGAGGTCCGTGGTTCGAAATGACGCTCTGCTAACATTTTTAGTTTTTTAGCTTCTTTTACACTTTCTTAGTGTATGGTTTTCCACCCAGCAGAACTGTAGCAGAGTGGAGCAGTGGAAGGAGTGATTCCACTTCCGGTCACCGAAGTGTAGAAACGTGTGCATCATGTGCTTCATAGGTGCGGTTACAGCGGCCCAGGTGGGCCATGGAAACAGGATTGTTGCCGATGAAGAACAGGATTACGAAGTCGTGCTGCCGCAATTGCCTACAGGTGCGTGTGTTCAGAATACTATTTCTCTAAACGGAAATATCAAGGCAAGACCTTATCGTGCTGAAGATGTGCGCGATGCTTTGGTGCACCTGGGTATGCTTCCTGAGGTAGTTAGCTTAGGCGCATTCCAAATGAATCACGTCTGGGCTGTGACTTTCAGTACAGCACAAGGCTTGAAGAACATGTTAGCGCTTGGCGACGTAAAGATGAAGGGCAAGCGTTGCATTTTCATTGACCCGAACAAACAGGACGTGCGCCTAAAGCTTTATTGGCTAGTGAGCGAAGTGACGAAAGAACGATGACGCGTCCATGGAATTGCTGACAAAGTATCCTCGACCAGGATAGTAAACCTGCTGCTGAAAAATGGCATGACTATCGAAGACTTGTCACACCAGCTCCGAGTGGTTGGCGTAAACACGCTTTTGTTTGTGCCAGGACGGGCGCCACTTTGCATACGGTGCCGACGAACGGGCATATACGCCGGGACTGTCGTGCACCTCGATGCGGCCGGTGCACACGCTACGGGCACGAAGACAGTGAATGTGTCCAGACCTACGCCAGCTGTAGGCCCGTGTGCTAAGATTTGGGTGCACGTTAAAGAACCCCAGGTGGTCGAAATTTCCAGAGCCCTCCACTACGGCTAATCACATGGTGGTTTCGGGACGTTGAACCCCACATATCAATCAAGACCTACGCCAGCGTGGCATGGCCGGTGGCTGGTGATCGCATCGCGGAATATCTAATGAACGAAGTTGAAGCAGAAGACGTCGCCAGCAACAAGATTAAGAGTCCGGTGTTCCCGCCCCTCTCTAAGGGCCCCAAGGACGATGGATGCGAAGCAGCTCAGGGGGTGCAAACCAGACGTATCAGACAACAGAGTAAGGATTTTAGTACCGTACCGTCAGACATAAAGCGTGACGAGAAGGACGACAATACCGCGACGTCGACCGAACAGCCTGAAGTCATAGACGCCACTAGTGGGGTGGCATGTGCAAAGCGTTCGCGCGAGGAGAGCACTGAAGAAGACGCAGGACAGCAGAAAACGATTAGAAGTGAGCCGGCAGCCAAAACATCTGCACACAGGCGACTCAGCTCCGGGTTGAAGCCGAACGTCGTGGCGGGCATACGTCCACCGCCCAAGCCACCCTCGTAGTCATCGGGGAGGGACTTTCAACGAGGGTCCAACATCAGTAGGTGAAAAAGAATGTGACAAAGATGGCTTCATCATTATGTAAAGCATGTGGAGGGGGCACGACTTTTTCGTGTATACCCACAAATTCAACCACGAAAGCAAGGGTTGTATCACGCGGGGAGGTAAGAACCATGCAGTCCGCATTATCGTTCGCACGACCATCACAGCATGAAACAGAGTGACGTGTGGCTACCCTAAATGTGCGTGGCCAGCGGTCTCGACGAAAGCAGTATCAGGTTAGTCGTCTCTTTCTCGAGAACGACCTCGATATTGTGGCAGTACAGGAAACGAAGGTCGAAAGCCAAGAACAAGTGGACTGTATGGTCGAACCTTTCAAGCCCCGCTATTTTGTTTGTATTTGTCACTCTCTTGTTACCTCAGACGGGGGGGGGGGGGGGTGCGCCCTCTTTTTGCGCAATTCTTTAGGGTTAGTGAAAGAGTGCGTTCATACTACCGATGATGGCCGCCTTGTCTCGTGTGATTTTGTTGGGTTCGGTGTGAAATGGCGTATTGTTTGTGTATATGCACCGAATAGCGCAACTGAGCGGTTACCCTTCTTTGCACGTGTCGAAGAGTATTTAAAACGTGAAAGCAATGTGATACTTCTGGGGGATTTCAACTGTGAGTTTCAGAGAAGATAGGAGCAAACTGCTTACCACACGTGATCAAAGTGCCTTATTGTTGTCAGAGCTTATGCAAGATAGGGAGTCGGAAGATGTAGGCAATGTTCTGCTAAATTGAAATGGCCTAGCTAGGTACACGCATTTCCAGCACGATCGCTGTGGCCAATTAGACAGAGCGTACGTATCACAAGCACTTCTGCCGCTATGTAACAGTTATAAGCATAAGCCGGTAGCCTTCAGTGACCATAGCGCCGGAATGTTTACGATAGGTGTGAAGAAGAAAAAGCCAATCTTTTTGTTGAAGTTGTGGAAAATAAACAATAAATTACTTAGCGATGGCGTCTTCATGGACAAGGTAGAAACGTTATCGATAAAATACTCTTGACTGAGTCGGGCGATTAGTCGCCGCATGGGAAGAGTTCAAGCAAGAAGTAAAATGGCTGCAATTGAAAGATCATGCACGGTGCGTTACAAGAAAAAGGCAAATGAAAAGGAACTACAGGGCCAACTTGAACTCTTGTTGTCGCTTGAGAGCACGCGACCAGGCACCTTAGCTAAAGAGATAAGAGAAGTAAAAAACCAACTCGAAAAGCAGATATATAAAAATACAGAGGAGCAGTTATACGCACGCGCACGAGCAGAGCGCTTCTGGATGGGCGAAACACCAACGAAACGCTCACTGTGCGAAGAAAAGCGTTACGCGTCCCGCAATGAAATAAAATGCATAAAATATGGGGAGGTGACCACCACGGAGAAACAATTGATAAAACAAGTCTTTGTCGATTATTACAAAGGATTGCTGGGCAGCAGCGGCAAAAGAAAAAAAGCCATGGACAGCGAGTTCTTGTCAATGATGCCTGTACTAGATAAGGAGACCACCGAATGCCTGGAGCAGACAATTTCAGTTGGTGAAATAGAAAAGGCCATTGACGATTTGTCTGAATATAAAACGCCCAGCCCAGATGGACTAGGTGCAGCCTTTTACAAAACATTCAAAGATGAGCTGTCGGGGGTACTTTGTCGCCTCGTTGCAGAAGATTATGAAGTGAAGGAAATACCGCCGTCCTTTCGAAGGTCACATATTGTACTTATTCCGAAGAGTGATGACCCGGTGAAGCTCTTGTTGGTGAGAGCTTATCGCCCTATAAGCGTCACTAACACAGAATATAGGGTTTTTATGAAGGTGCTTGCCCAAGAGATTACAAAGTGTGATAAAGGTATTCGTAGGACCACACCAAACATGTGGAATTAAGGGTCGAACAATTGGCACCAACATCCACACCGCGAGGAGCATTCTCGAGTGCTGCAATGTATGGGACAGCCAAGTAGTGATGTTGCAACTAGATCTGGAAAAGGCTTTTGACCGTGTCGTGCATGCAGTACTATTTTCTATATTGGAGCATGTACGTGTTGGAAGTGTTATATTAGATGGCGTAAAAATGTCGTATAGAAACTGCTTTGCTAGCCTTGTTATCAACAAGGAAGTCACGGAAAAATTGCTAGGAGTGCTCGTCAGGGATGTCCAATTTACCCGTTGTTATTTGCCTTGTATTTGGAGCCCTTTTGTTTAAACATAGGTAGCAATGAAAGAATACGTGGCTTTCAGTTGACGACGACTGAGGTCAAAGTATTGTAATACGCAGATGATATCGCTGTGTTTTGCAAAAACAGGGAAAGCAATAATGAAGCAGTTACCGTAGCAGATAGGTACTGCAAGTGGTCAGGCAGTGCCTCAAGTTAGGATAAGAGTGCAGGTTTTTGGCATGGAACCTGGGACAAAAAGCCTGACGTCTTGAACAGGTGAAGTAAAGCTCCGTGCCGACGAAGTACCTTGGCATACAATCGCAGAGTTATAATGATCCCACTGAATATTGGAAAGCAGAGACATAAAACTTAATAGGGAAAGTGAACAAGTTAGGAGCGAAAAACCTCTCGATATTCGCGATGTCAACGGTCAGCAATATATTTCTAGCGGCCAATATTTGGTATGTACTTCAAATGCTGTGCATGAACCGCTCAAGCATACAAAAAGTACACAGAGTTTTTGCCACTTTTGTTTGGGCCTCCAAGTGGGAACGCTCGAGCCGTAAAGATATTTTCCGCTCAGTGAAGGCGGGTGGGCAGGGACACGCTCACTTATTTCTCAAGCAAATAGTTTCAAGGTTTATTTTTTTGCGTGACCAGAAGCATTCTTTCCTGCCTACTATGCTTCAAATTAGATTATGTTGTTATCTACCCGAATTTGTTGTATCTTGCTGTTGTGCTGGGCGCATAGGCATTCATGGTTATCTACGCGAATTGGTGTCTGCTTTCAATATACAAGATGTACGGTTTTCTTTACAGTATCTAAGTGTGGTGACAAAAAGACAGCCATACAAGGACCTTGCCAACGTAATACTACCTATGCCGATGTACCGTACGATGTACGGAAAAGGTCCTGGGAAAAACGTCCTGAAAAGGGTTAAAATACTGGAGGTATGACCATCAGCAAAGTCATTTTGCTTTCAACTACATACCGGCACGCTTCCTGCAGTACAACGGCTACAGGGAAAAGGTTTATTTGTTCCAAGGTCTGTTAATTGTTCTTTATGTCTCAAGCCAATGAATTGATCACCTTTTTTTAGATTTTTTGGGCGCTGCTTTTCTTTGGGACATTCTGCAACGAACTTTAAAAAAAGAAGTATACCTTTAACGCCTTATGGAATTCGTTTACTAACTGTTTATAGTGACACTGGCTTACCGTATACATATGGTATGTTTCTGTTGGTAAGTATGCACGTTATCTGGAGAGCATGCATGGCATATCATCATCTTGATGTTAATGCTCGTTTTGCCAGGAAATACTTCATTGAAAGCATAGCCTATATAAGAGATATAATTTATGCAGGAGATGAGCAACCAGAGTGGCTACCTGTATTGTACGAATTGGTGGCGCCTAAACGCTTTTAATTATATTACACCAAGCAAAGTGTGTTTGGCGTTTTCAAATGCTTGTTTTTACTTCTTACGAAAGTATTTGTATTATTGTGTGTACATGATGTACTTAACTCTGAATAAAGAAAAAAAAAGCAGAGGGGCGCAGTGAAAGCGTGCAGGGCCCATAACCCGGAGGTCCGTGGATCGAAACCACGCTCTGCTAACATTTTTAGTTTCTTTAGCTTCTCTTGAACTTTCTTAATGTACAGTTTTCTACCCCGGAAAAGCGTAGCAGAGTGGCGTAGTAAAAGCGTGCTGGGCCCATAACCCAGACATCCGTGGATTGAAACCACGCTCTGCTAACATTTTCCTTTTTTTAGCTTCTTTTAGACTTTCTTACTGTACAGTTTTCCACCCAAGAGAAGTGTACCAGAACAGCAAAATGGAAGCGTGCTGGGCCCGTAACCCAGAGGCCCGTGGATCGAAAGCACGTTTTGCTAACATTTTTTTATCTTCTTTTACACTTTATTATTGTACAATTTTCCACCCCGGATAAGTGTAGCAGAGTGGCTCAGTGGAAGCGTGCTGGGCCCATAACCCAGAGGTCTGTGGATCGAAACCACGCTCTGCTAACATTTTTCGTTTTTTTAGCTTCTTTTACACTTTCTTAATGTACGGTTTTCCATCTAGGAGAAGTGCAGCAGAGTGAAGCAGTGGAAGCGTGCTAGGCCCATAACCGAGAGGTCCGTGGATTGAAACCACGTTCTGCTATCATTTTTAGTTTCCTTTACCTTCTTTTACACTTTCCTAACATGAATTTTCACACTCAAAGTAGTAAGACAGTGTGACGTCCCCGCAAACACGGACGGAACCCCACTCCTTTCAAGGGAAGAGCAGTGAACGGAAGAGAAGTACGTCACGCAGCTCAAGGTCGTGGACGACCGTGGCGACCGCGCGCGGCGGCGACGGTGACGCCCCTGGCGGGAATGTCGGGGGCGCCCCTAACGGCGGCGCGCGGGCGGGTGGTGCGCGCGAAACGAACGGCAGACCGGCCATGCCAGCGGCCAAGCAAGCTTCCCCGCAAGGAGAAAGGATGAAGCAATTGGAGAGCACTATCCAAGTACTTCAGGAAACTATCAAGAAACAGCAGGAGACTATCGACAAGCTCCTGGCTGCACAAGAAAGGCTGAAGGCGACTCCCACGCGGACGCAAGGATCGGCACCAAAGCCGGCCAGCTTCACGGCGCTGGGCGCCAAGCCACCAGTCGAGAAGATCACGCTACCAACGGCAACATCATCGCCACCGGCTCCACCGAAAACGCCGACGCCGCCGCGAACGCCGACGTTCAGTCCAACACCACTCAAGCTTCGGAAGCGGGCCCCGGCTCCCCTCACCGACAGCGAGGACGAAAGATTCCAGCAAGAAGAGGACATCACCGACCCGGCGTCGCCATCCAGCGGCGGGTTTGACTACGAAACGAGAATCAGGCAGATAAACGCGCGCCTAGTGAAACACGACAGGGAGATCGGCTCCCTCACCGCACGGGTGGGCGCCCTGGAGATCAAAGTCGAGAGAGGATTTGCTGAGGTAAAGAAAGAATTCGCCGAGGTGAAGCAATCAATCGAGGACCTGAAGAAATTCATAGTGAGCCAATTCAACATGATTGGTAAAGGAGCCCAAATTCAGGTGGAAACCCTACCCAAACATGGATAGACGGCCCCAAGGAGATCGGATAGTGATGTGGCACTGGAACGCTAACGGCTACCGGTGCCGCAAGGCAGTACTTCAACAGCACCTGCGGTCGCTTGATCAGAAGGAGCTTCCCGACGTGATAGCGATCCAGGAAACACACGCTGAAGACCCCAAGATCACCTCGCTGCCGGGTTACCGAGCGTACGCCCGCCCGCCGAGCGCCCGCACCTGTGGGAAAGGCGCCGCGCAGGGCGTGTGCACGTTTGTGAGGAAAGGTATCACGAGCGTAGGCAAGGACGAAATCCTAAACTACAAAGACTCCGCCATCGAAGCCAACGTGACGGAAATCATCATTGCGGGCAAGAAGGGAAGAGGCAAGAACAAGGCTTCGACCACGGTGTACATAGCAAATGTATATAGCAACCCACAGCACGGAAACCAAAGATTCAAGACCCTGTTGCACAAGATCCGCGACGCCGCCCACGGCTCTGGGGCCGCGGCGGTCGTCTGCGGGGACTTTAACGCACCGCACGAGGAACTAGGGTACACTCGCACAACGGTGAAGGGAAAGAGATTACTGGAAGACGCCGAGGAAGCGAGCTTCGAGCTGCTCACCGACCCGGCACAACCAACGCGAATCGGAACGTCGACAGCCAGAGACACCACGCCCGATCTTTCGTTCGTGCATCTGCCGCGAGGCGGGACTGCGCGATGGAAGAACACGGGCTGGAATCTCGGAAGCGACCACTACATCGTCGAAGTCACGATACCGCTCGCCCACGCTCGTGTGGTCGACGGAACGACCAAACGACGTCAGCTCCTCACCGATTGGCACAAGTTCAGGGAAGCCGATCTGGGCGAGGTGGACGACGTGGAGAGATGGTCGGCGAGCCTTGTCTCCGCCGCCAAGGACGCCACGACCGAAGTCGAGGTACCGGAGGAAGCCGATCGGGTGGACCCGCGCCTCGCCCATCTCGTGGAGGCGAGGAGATCGCTACAACGAAGATGGAAAAGACAAAGGCACAACCGAACGCTGCGCAAAACGCGTCACGGCACTCGGGAAGGAAATCGAGCGCTACAGCCGCCAACTGTGTGCCCAGCAATGGTATGCCATGTGTAGCGAAGCGGATGGCCAACTCCATAGGGGAGGCACGTGGGCCCTCCTGCGCCACCTCATGGACGAGACCAAGAGTAAGGAACATCAACGACACCGCATGTCGCAGATCCTCCACGCCGCGGCCAACCAGCTAGGCGAAGCGGAGATGCACAAGCGGCTAAACGACAAGTACCTCCCGGCCACAAACCACGTGGAGCATCCGGAATACGACGGCGCGCCCAACCCGCTGCTCGACCGCGAGATCGAGGAGTGGGAGGTGCGCCAGGCAACGAACGCCCTGAACTGTCGCTCAGCCGCGGGACCGGACAAAGTGACAAACAAGGCTCTGCGTAACATCAGCGACGCTGCAGTCTCGGCCCTGACGAAGTACTTCAACGCCTGCTGGACGAGCGGAAGCCTTCCCAAGCAGTGGAAGACGGCCAAGACGATACTACTGCCCAAGCCCAACAAGCCGCCGGGAATAGAGGGCCTGCGCCCCATCTCGCTCACGTCCTGCGTGGGCAAGGTGTTGGAGCACGTCCTCAACAACCGGTGGCAGCGGTACTTGGAGGAGAACGGTCACTACAACGACTCCATGCTGGGATTCCGGTCTCGCCTGGGGACGCAAGACGCGATGTTGCTGCTGCAACGCAAGGTACTAGAGCCAGCCGGAGGCGTTCCGCAGAAAGACAACCGGGCCATTCTCGGCCTGGACCTGCAGAGCGCCTTCGATAAGGTGGAGCACTCGGCCATCCTTGCCTCCGTGGCAAAGCTCAACATGGGCAAGCGCACGTACGACTACGTAAGATCCTTCCTCACTCGTCGCACGGCGAGGCTAGAGGTGGGAGGCGAACGACTCGAAGAGAGGGAGCTAGGAAGCGTCGGAACCCCACAAGGGTCCGTGATATCCCCGCTTCTATTCAACATCGTGATGATCGCCGTCGCCAAGAGCCTTGACGCGCTCGGACCGAAGATCCGGTACTGCATCTATGCCGATGACGTCACGATATGGGCGACGGGCGGCAGTGACGGCGACATCGAGGCCGGACTGCAGGCAGCGATCGACGCCGTGGAGACCACGCTGAGAGACACGGGGCTGAAGTGCTCGCCACAGAAGTCCCAGTTATTGGTGCTCCCACCACCGGGAAGATGGAGAAAGCAGGCCGCGGAAGAAGCGGAACGCAACATAGTCGTCCGAGCCAGCGACGGCACGCCGGTCCCGCACGTCCAGAGCCTCCGAGTACTAGGCATGTACGTGGACGCCCACCGCACGAACGGGACGGCAGCCAACCACATAGTAACGAAGATCGGGATAGCGACGAGACTCGTCAAGAGGGTCACGTCGAGGTCCCGAGGAATCCGAGAAGCGAGCCTCCTGCGACTGCTGCAGGCCTTTGCAGTTAGCCACGCAGCATACGCGGGGGCCTTTCACAAGTGGACGGAAGCGGAGAGGAAGCGAATCGACGCGGCCATCCGCAAGGCGTATGCGGGTGCCATGGGCCTGCTCAACGGCACCAAGACGACGGCCTTGCTATCTCTGGGAGCGCACAACACGCTCTCGGAGATCGGCGAGGCCCAACGTACTGCTCAATTGACGCGCCTGGGCAGCACCGCGGTCGGCAGGCGGCTGCTGGAACGAGTGGGCCTGTCCTCCCCCGAGGAACAAGACCACGAAACGTCTCCACTCACGGAGTCAACCATGCGAAGACTGGTGGTGTATCCGCTGCCAAAGAACATGGGTCCCGGCGAAAGCGAGGGACGACGAGCGGCGCGAGCCAGGGCGCTGCTGCTGCAACATCAGAACGACGAGGGCGCCGTCTACGTGGACGTGGCCAAAGTCAAGAACAAGGACGCCTACGTGGCGGCGGCGGTCGCCGCAACGACGGGCAAGATCGTCACGTCATGCAGCGTGCGTACGCGGAGCGCGAGCCAGGCCGAGGAGATGGCGATAGCCTTGGCGGCGCGCTCCCCGGGCGTGCGGACAATACTCAGTGACAGCAAGACGGCCATCCGTAGCTTCTCGCGCGGAGCCGTGTGCGGGGCGGCTGCTAGGGCGTTGGCAAGCGACGAGTCCAAGTCGAGGCTGACGCTAAAATGGTTCCCGGCTCACATGGGTAGGGACCTGATACCAGGATCTCCGAACCGCAACGAGGAGGCGGATGCCGCGGCCCGTGGTCTCGCCACGTGCCGGACCGCGGCCGCGCCCGCCTCCGAAGACACGACGGCGACCAAAGAAGAAGGCGAGGAGCAGCTGCTCGATTACGGCGACATCCTCGCGTGGTACAGGGAGCAACGGCGTGGCTTCCCGCCTCCGCACAGGGATCTTACCCGGTGGGAGGCGGTGAGGTTGCGCCAGCTCCAAACCGAGACTGTGCTGACCCCATCGCTAGCGCGACACGTGTGCCCCGAACTCTACGTGAGTGAAATGTGCAGTGTGTGCGCGAGCGCGAGAGCCACCCTGGCTCACATACTCTGGGGATGTGACGCAGACAGCGCGGACGGTCCGGTGTTACCGCCGCAAGTAGAACAGCGTGTGGGGTCTACGGACCCAGAAGACCAGCGAAGGGCCGTCCGGCAGCTCGAGGTCGCACTGGCGCTGCAAAGGCGAAAGGGGGACACCCTCAGTAACCCGAGCGGCGACGGGGCACGAAGGCCTTGAGGTCTAGGCCCGCGTGACATTAGGACTTCTAGTGTAACGTGAGATAGGGTGAACCCCACGCCCTGCGCGGCCGGAGGGAATCCCGCATGCTGGAACCCAATAAAGTTTATTCTCTCTCTCTCTCTCCTTTCAAGATGTGTACGCTCGTTTCTCAAACCCACGCAGAAAAAAAAGGAAAAGAAAACCTTCGGTGTAACGAGTGGGCATTCCGAAGTGAAGTACCAGAAGGATTATTTCTACTATTCTCCCGGGCTCCCCCCCCCCCGCGCAAACACGAGGACCGGACGGCGCCTTGTCGTCTACAGACCGTGTGACAGTGTACGTTGGAGATAATCGGCGTGCACCCTTCAGATTTGTGGCATGGGGGAGCAGCAGAGCACCTTTTGTTGGTTCGGGGAATGCGACGATGCCGCGGCGCTTGTGCCGGGTCCAGTATGCCTTTCCGTCAACCTCCGTGGCTCCAGGGCTCATTACTGCGTTCTGCGCGGATGGCCGCCCGCGGCAGTGAACGACGAAGAAGCGGCGGCTACGGAGAATTCCGCGGGAGACACCGAGCTACATGGAAACGTTGAGACTTGGTCTGGACATCGGCTCACCAAGTACCGGAAGCATCGGGAGCATTGTTCGCCAGTAATTAAAATGTCTTCGGACGGCTCGCCCATCACTCTCCCTGAGGCTTGAGTTTATACACTTTTACTTGCTCGGCTTTGTTTGGGTGAGGGTTTTCTACTGGTTGGGGCCGCGGGAACGGCAGCTGGCCAGGCAGCTGCATTAGATGTGGCCGGACCCACCCCGGAGAAAGCTGCAAACAGACCCGGCCCCGGTGTGTCAACTGCGGGGGCCCTCACTCTGCAGACACCCCGGAGTGCCCCCGGTGGCAGGAGCAGCGGAAGGTTGCCACTATCATGGCATCTTCCCCAACCATCGTCTCGAGGCGTGCAGTGGCAGCGGCGGTGTGAGAGGAGATTCAGGAGGCGCGGACCTTTGCAAGCGTGGTGAAGGGCCACCCTGCGCCGCCCCCCCCCTCCGGCCAGACCCATCCCGGCGCCTCGCAAATCTCGTCGCCAGCCACTTCCGGGACTGCAGTCCACTGGCACTGCTGCCCCTATGGCCCTGCTGGCAGCCACTGCTGTTCCTGAGGCCCCGCCTGCTGCAGCTGCCACTCTCGCGGCCCAGCCTGCAGCTATTGTCCACGGAGGCCGGCCTGCTGTGCCCATGGCTCCTGCGGCCCCGCCTGCTGCGACAGTAGCGTTGCCTCAAGCTGACCCGCCCTACCAAATCGTCGCCACCCTGCTGCACACCCTGCGATCTTTGGGAGAGACTCTTCCTCTGTACCACCCCCTTCGAGCCATCTGTTTACAGACGGGAGGCTCACCGCTCCCCACAGCCAATCATGGCTAGCTCCCCGGCCGGAACGAGCCGAGGCCGCCGCCCAAGCGTTCTGCAGTGGAACGTCAACTGGCAGGGGTGACGATGAGACGACCTGGCAGAGCACCTTCTGTGGAGCGATTACGACGTGCTTGCACTGCAGGAGGTGTATGCCCGGGCGGAGGACCTTCGCCTGCCAGGGTATGTTGGATACAGCAGCAGGACTGGCTGCACCCTGGCGACCTGCCTTGATGCCCCCTGCCTGAACGACAGCCACCAGCAAGGGCATTCCCGGTGTGCTGTCTACGCCAGGCGGGAGCTCCCGCAGGCAGAGGTGAAGGTGGCTGACCTGGTATGAGGCCCCTTTGAGTGCGGCGCCGTCCGCATCCACATCAAGGGGCAGGACACCACTGCGGCCAGCATCTACGTTCGACCGGGCCAGCCCTGGGACCCCAGATGTCTCCGTCAGCTGGCACATCGCCTGGGCAGGGAGTTCCTGCTTTGCGGGGACGTCAATGCGAAACACTCAACATGGGGCGGCCGCAGGACTGACGCTCGAGACAGAGAGGTGCGTGATGTCCTCCAGCAGCTGGGGCTGGCGATCCTCAACTCGGGTGCCAACACCTTCCTCCGTCGTGGGCAGCAGGCCACCAGTACTGCCATAGATCTCAGCGTGGCCACGGAGGGTTGCCAGTATGCCTGGTCGCCATTCCCGGACACCTAGGGCTCGGACCACCTGCCCATCCTGCTGTCTCCCTTCAGAGGTAGGGCTTCACGGGAGCGCGAGTACCGCGTGGTGCATTGGCAGGTCTACCAGCGACTACTCAAGCAGGACACGAGCAGCGGGGACCTGCTGCAACTGGTGGCCCACAGTGCGAGGGCAGCAGCAGTCACTGCCAAGGTCCAGCAGGGACAGCCCGTCCCAGACATCCGGCACCTGGCTCTGAGGGCGGCACGGCGACGTGCAGAGCGGCAAGCCCTGAACAAGGGCTAACCGGAGCTCTGAACGGTCTTCCGGCGAATTGATGCCGTCTGCAGACGCCATGCATGCATGCGCCGGAACCAGGGCTGGCAAGGCATGTGCGTCTCGATCAACAGCTCACGTGATGGGACCAAGGCCTGGCGCCTGCTGAAGTGCCTGCTGATGGCGCCCCGGGCCATGAACCAGGGACTGTCCCTGGCTGTTCACCTGTCGATCACGGCTGCGAACCTAGCAGAAGGGCTGGCTGACCAGTTTGCTGCCAGAGACAGAGCCCCACTGCCTGCTGCACCACCGCCTGCTGCCCTCCCTTGCCCTACCTCCCGTCATCATCCCAGATGGGTGTCCGCGCAGGTGCGGAAGCTGTGCGAAGAGCCCATAGCGATACACGAGCTGGTGGCAGCCCTCGAGAGGACCAAGTGATGAAGTGCTCCAGGGGCTTCTTCTTGTGATGAAGTCGACCAAGTGATGAAGTCGACCACCTGGGCTTCTTCTTGAAGCAGCAGACGGGCTTCAGGTGACACCGGTGCACGGCAGATTCGATCTCAGACGTCGTCGCTACCCTCGAAGACGCCAGGAGCAGCGGGGACGTGGCCATGCTGCTGCTGCTGGACCTGGAGAGTGCCTTCGACGGATTCCACACGTGGCGGTCGAGGTGGCCCTGGACCGCCTTGGCATCAGCGGGAGCCTCCGAGGCTTCGTGACCACCTTCCTGGAGGCACCTACCTCGGAGGCATCGGGCTTAATGTCTCTGCCACCAAGACCGAGGCCCTGCTGATTCACCCGCTGGCAGCAGCTCGCACCCACGTGAGACGGCTGAGGATTGGCAATCGCAGCCTGCCTTGGAGGTTGGTGGTAAAGTACCTGGGGCTCACCATCGACCACCGACTCACCTGGATCCCGGCTGCCAAGGCTGCTGCCACCAAGGTACGGCGCGTCCAGGGCGCCGTCAGCAGGCTGCAGCTGCATGGCCGCGGCTGCTCCACCAAGTGGGCCCTCCGGCTCAACCAGGCTGCGGCGCCCTCGGTCCTCCTGTACGCCTTTCCGCTGGTGAACATGACACCGGCCAGGAGACGCCTGCTGGAGGGACTCCACAGGGGTGCACTGAGGGCCATTTTGGGACTTCCCAAAAGCTCGCCGGTGGCAGCGACTCTCGCAGAGACAGGAAAGTGGCCCCTGACATTACGTATGCTCTAACGTGCGCTGGGCCACATTTACCGCCTTCACCGCGCCACCGATGGCAGGGCCCTCCTGGGGCGTCTCCGCAGTCAGCCAGGATCACAGATGGGACGCCTCTGCCTGCTGTACCACCAGATGGTCCCAGATCCGCCAGTCCCGGTTGCCTCTCCACCGCCTCACCACCAGCCACCAGAGGTCCACCTCTGCTTGAAAGGGGCACCTCTGCTTGAAAGGGGCAACGCGTGTGGCCGCAATGCACCAGGCGGCCTCCTGCAAGCTCCAGGAACAACTGGAGGGACGGCTGCAGGTGTTCACGGACGAATCTGTGATGCCAGACGGGACCGCAGCGGCCGCATGCGTAATCCCGTCCAGAGCCAACAGCAGGCAGTGCAGGCTACCCTTCCCGGTGAGCTCCACGGCTGCGGAACTTGCTGGACTGCATCTCGCAGTAGACCTGTTGGCTGAGGACATCCCCCTTGAGCCGGCAGCGGTCCTGTGTGACAACAAGGCAGCCCTGCAGACCCTGGCCAACTCCCGCTGTGCCGCACTGACCGCCTGCCTCCTGACAGCCAGGGTTCGTGCCCTCACCGACGCCGGGGTGTCCGTCTCCTTCCACTGGCTGCCCTCCCACGTGGGCATCGCTGGAAACGAGAAGGCGGACACACTCGCCAAGGCTGCCCACCAGCCTGGTACTCCCCACTCCTGTGCCGTGGCGGCCAGGGACTATTCACAGGCCCGTCTCAAGAGGCTCCTCGTCACAGTCCACCCAAACCCTAGGGTGGCCAGCGGGCGAGGACCAAAGCCTCTCCCAGAGACGGGCCTCACCAGGAGAGAACGGGCCTCCCTGTTGCGACTGCGGACCGGCTGCGTGTGGACAGCCGCCCGCCGCCACGCCAAGGACCTCTGTCCCTCCACGGCCTGCAGCCGTTGCGGAAACCCAGAGACCCTCGAACACCTCCTCTGTGCCTGCCCTGGCTTAGCAGAGGAACGCTTGAGGGCCTACACGGCCTACAGGAGACAGGGTGTGCCCGTCTCCACCCTGGAAGACCTGCTGTTCCCATCTCGTCCACATACAGCAGCACTCCGCAGCCTGGCAGAGTTCGTGGAGGAGTCACGAATTGCTGCCTACCGCTGATCCCAGGAGCCATGCTGCCCTTGCCCTTGCCGACGGCCAGCTGTTCGCACTGAAGCAAACCGGACATCCCTACTTACACACCACACACTATTTCTCCTATCCTCTTTCATCCCCCTCCACCCCACCCCAAAAGCACTGCGCCGTGTCGCCTGTAGGCAGACAGAAAATAGGTGCCTTCTTCCTTTTCCTCAAGAACCACTAACAACAACAACAATAGGACACACACCGACTGACAGAAAACTATGCCGCGTGGATGGTAGCGATTGGTTTGGTGCCCCGGTAGGGCGGAGTTGGGTCCTACAAAAAGGGACTACGAGACGATGCGAAAGGAGGTCCGAGATACGATGTGAAGAGGCAGAGAGACGATGCGAAGAGATTCGGAGATACGAAGCGATGAGCTCGAGATGGTAGGGAGACGGAAAGGAAAAGGAAGATAACGGTGTGAAGAGATAGCAATAAGAGTCGATGAGATGATTACTGAGGCAGAGATTATATGACGAGGAATGAAGGTTAGAGATGGGGAACGAAGAAACGAGTGATTGCGGGATGTTATGAAAGAAGATTAAGATGGAAATCGCCGAGAGAGACAACGAAGACGACGAAGACGGTGAAGACTGACCACATGGACCATTCGTGAGACGAACTTCACCTCCTTTACTTAAACGAGCTTTGCGGAAAGGGATGCGGCATATTGAGACATCGCGCGGTTTTATTAATTAATGACTTTATTATTTGTGTCGTCGTGTGTTTTTATGCATATCCTTGTATTGTTGCTGTTATTTTCTTTATGTACCTGCCCTGTGTCGAACGTTGCGAGTGTCTAGATCATGTGGTATAATTTTCTGTAGTGGTTGATGTACGTGGGTATACGATGTTTGCAGTTAGTATTAATTTTAATGAATCAGTAAATAGAAACAGGTCGTAGCGTCTCTTACTTCCCAGCCCCAGCACGAATCCCTGTATGTGGAAAGTGATTGAGACACATAGCCAAGAGGGAACCGGATAGACAAGGGGTTGGGTGGTCTTCCCTCTCTTTGGTAATCGGTGGCGTAGCGGGGGACGTCTCAACAGTATGGCGCAGTGGTGATTGCACTTCCGGTCGTGATAGCGAGCTGACGCATTTGGAATGGGCTCTGTAGGGGCAGTATCAGCGGCCCTTGTGGGCCATCGGAACAGGTATTTTCAGAATTTTGAAGAACACCAGGAAGTCCTGCCGAACTTACCCACAGGAAAGATTGCACTGAACACTGCTTTCACGCACGCAGATGTAAGCGTAAGACCTTTTCGTGTCTACAATTTCAGGGACACGTCGATTCATCTCTGTCTGCTTGCCGAAATTTTGACGCTTATCAGATGAATCACGGTTGCACCATTTTAATGAAATACGCCGCCGCTGCTGGGACAGGCGTGTCACTGCAAACGACGTTCAAATAAAGGACCACAAGTGCCTTATCATTGACACTAATGACTGTGGCGTTCATTTCCAAATTCACTGGCTCCTTCTCAGTGTGTTACATGAAGCAGCCAGTGTGACATGTGCAGTCAGTTTGAGCCGCTCTGTTGCCATACGGCAAGATCAGGGAAGTTTGTAGAAGACGTCGGCGTACACATGGTGTCATAGATAAGGAATTGACGACTCGAGTAGTGATCTTTCAAGTGCGGGCCTGGAGTGAACATTGGCAAGATGCTGCACCAACTCAAGGTTGCCGGTGAGCCAGCGTTGTTGCGTCAGGCAGGGCCCTTTTTTTCCTGCGTTGCAAATCTAGTGGACAAATCTGTAAGCAGTGCCAGCTGCCACGCTGAACTATACCTGCCACCGCTACGGCCGTTAGGTGACCCAATGGGTGAAGAGTTATGCAATTGCTGCCAGTTTCTAGGAGGGCGTCGGCACTTCAATACGCCTAATGAATGAAGCAGTGGCAGGAGCAGGACGCGAAGCCTCAGTCACTGTCAAGCTTCCTGCGTTGATTTCTGTGTGCGGTGCAGACAAAGCCAACTCTCCTACAGAACAGTGACCACCGCTAACGCAGTCTGCCAACGGGAAGATCAGGGAAAAGAAAGACCCTGCTGCAACTGTGGATGACACCAACGATTATAGACCCACACGCATGCATTTTCTGGAGGCATCGAATGGCTCTCCCTCATCCAAGCAGGCGCACGAGAACACTGGCAAGGCAACATCGAACCCCAACGGTCGCAGACAATGCCGACCAAGACGGCCCATATCGTCGACTTGTACGTTCCGATGTACGTTCCGTTCCGAATACCTGTTCCGATGGCCCACAAGGGCCGCTGATACTGCCCCTACAGAGCCCATTCCAAATGCGTCAGCTCGCTATCACGACCGGAAGTGCAATCGTATCGACCACGCCTGAACCTGGCGCCAGCATAATAGCGGTAGCACCACCACCACCTGCTCCGATGTATTGCTAATGGTGACAAAGCAGAACGCATTCGCATCTGCCTATTATTCTAGGCAAGCAGCATGTTTCGCACCCATCTTTCATATCGCAATGATCACCATTCCTGAATCGCTACGCAACGCACCTCTTGACGTACAAGGTTTTGAGTGAAAAAGAAAGCACGGTCAGGTGTACCAATTCGTGACCGAGTATGACCTCGGCCCTCTTGCGACACAAGATTCTAAGGTTGACTGGGAACATGGAGTGGCGTGTCACGTCTGCCTATTTTGGAGGGGTTAGTCGCGCTGCAGGAAGCAGGCTTGTTGCTGCCTTTGCTGCACCGTGTCTTTGGCATATCGATACGGGCAATTATAAGTTGTAATGAGCGATTCAATATTGACAAGTTTCTTTTTGTTGGTAAGGAGTGGCATAATATATGCTTATATGCACCCAATAATGCAGAACAAAAGCTCTGCTTTTGAAGCATGCTTTCAAACAGTGTGATTTCCAGACACTACTAATTGTTACAGGTGATTTCAACTGCGTGCTCTTTCAGCAGATAAAACTAACAGGAGAAATTTTATTGATGCCAGCACCGAAACTCTTAGAGATATAACGTATGATCTCTGTATATGAAAGATTCAGGGAAACGTTTAGAGGGCCCACGTAAGAGTACAATTCACTCTCTTCCAAGGCTCGAACCATGCCTGACTTTATAGAGCATAGTATATCTGCATATTTTACCATTTTGTCAGCAACACCACTTTAGTCCCGTGTGTTTTAGTGATCGCTTTCTGGTTGCACCTACGATAGCTTCTCGGGGGGGGGGGGGGGAGTATGCGATAGAAATTCATGTGGCAGTTATGATATTGAACTGCAGACTGCTCATCCATGATGTTTTTTGAAGGTAGTACCTGTCTGACTTAAAACACCGAAAGAGAACAGTAGATTGCCCAAAGAAAAAAATCTAAATTCTTAAAAAAACACTATAAAGTGATTCCACTGGAATGATCTTGTGTCATAACATGAGAGGCAGGAGCTCAGGAGGGAAAAACACTTCGTTCAAACCTGCAGCTGCTTATAGCTCAGAAGGCTCGCAGACCTGGCGAATTCATCAAGAATACCAAGACAAGGAATTGCGAGCTTGAATGTATTGATACAGAGTGATCACACACAGTGCTTAGTTAGATACCACAGTGCTTAGTTAGAGCATGAACTGAGAGGCTCAAAAGCGAGTACACGCCGACGAAAAGAGCGCTGGGTGCGTAAAAGTAACATGTGCCAAACAAATGGATAGTGGAAATTGTACTTGAAAGCGTAATCACTAAAGACACTGACGAAATTGTGAAAACATTTTCGGAGTAGTGTGGCGCACTGTCTGCCCGCCGCGCGGTTGATATCAATCTTTTAAAAAAATACTTTTTTTGTTGCCTTGACGACACGAATAGATAATGAGACACACTATATAGGTGAAATGACATGGTATAACGTGCAGAAAGGCGCTTCATTAGAAAGCCCGATAAACACGATTTTTCTGCAGCATCTCTACATCAATGTCAGTCACGTCAGTGCATTACATATTGATACGAACGTCCTGATTGTGACATCATTCGAGTGGCCTTTAACGCCCGGTGGCTGATGTGACCTCGCAATTGAACTGACTGCATCTTGTAGTGTTTCGGGGAAAACGATAAATTTTTACAGCAACTATTCATCAAACTAGCTGGCCGATAAGCAGCTTCCGTTCGCAATTTTACACGATAGCAAGTTTTGGGTGCATGTTTTTCCTTGTAGCGAGTACACTGGCAGCGACTTTGCCCCACCGTGGTGGTCTAATGGCTAAGGTACTCGGCTGCTGATCCGCAGTTCGCGGGATCGAATCCCGGCTGCGGCGGCTCCATTTCCGATGGAGGCGGAAATGTTGTAGGCCCGTGTGCTCAGATTTGGGTGCACGTTAAAGAACCCCAGGTGGTCGAAATTTCCGGAGCCCTGCACTACGGCGTCTCTCATAATCATATCGTGGTTCTGGGACGTTAAACCCCACAAATCAATCATGGCTGCGACTTTGTCTATTAAGCTTCCGTGTGGTTGTTGGTCTAAAGCAGTGTGCGTCCAAACCTGACAGGTATTCTGAAAAAAAAATGAAGGGTTCGGTGACTTTCCGTAAATTACACATGTCACGCAGTTTAACGGTTCACAATTTTACACGACCGCCGTTTGATCGTTCGTCCACCCATTCGTGCCAATGCTAAGTGGAAGGCATTTTACTGTGTTCTACTCTAACTCTATTGCAGACCAAAACTCCTTTTTCAGCCACCAGGTAGCAAAAGATAACGGAAGGGGTTAGATTCCTTGCGTCAGCCACGTAATACTGCCACGCAGGCTGAATGCACGTGGCCCGTGGGCCGCAGATTGCCTACACTCTTCCCAATTGGGATGTCTATGTGTAGTACACAAGAACAGTGCTGCGTACCCTTGCCACGACGATCTCTGCGCCTCCTGTGAGCATGTTTTTCTCAGCTCGGACCAACAGCACCGATTGTTCAGCACGGCGAGGAGGCGCCGAAGGCCAGCAGCTCTGCGCGTCGCCAAAGCCCATAGTTGGGGGCTCAGGCCATTCTATCGATTCCTATAGGGCGCTCAAAAGTTAATTCATCTGACGTGAACCTATAAACGCATGCGGGAAGGTGAACTGCGTGATAAAATGTGTAATTTGTCGAAAGTCATCCAGCTCTTGATTTCGTCACAATGTTTGTCAGGATTAGAGGCACATTCATTCCAACAAACAACGCCACGAAAGCCAGATGGATGGACGGTTCGCCCCACTCATCGTCATTCACTCTTAGATATGCTGTGATATGTTTTCTTGCCACGACGCGAAAAATTGCTTTCGCGAAACAACTATTTTGCGTTCTCAAAAAATTAACTAGTTTCCACTGCGCTGTTACCGCTTCTTTCGAATTTCACAAAAATCGGATTTCGATGAGAGCCCGCAAAAAGCTCTTGTGTCTGTAGATCTAAAAACGTTAGGCCAGATACTAAAATAGTTTTCTTTGAAATACCCTTTGCAGTGTTGGAACTGTAATTTTACGAAACAAATGGTAAAATCGGCACACCATTCAATATTCCTGAATTTTCAATTTTTTTGTCGCGCGTATACATGAAAGACTTCCCAAAAATTTTGCTAGAATTGCCACATGTCAGGTGAACAAGTTTGTCGAACTTGATTGCTGAGAGGATACGTCAAACGTTGAGCAGTATTATTTGATTGAGGACATGTCTATGAAAATGCACTAATTTGAAGACTATTAAACAAGCCATCTTCATTATCTTTTTCGATCTCTTCAGAGCTAAACCCAAACACGTGCTCTATCTTAAGCTGTAAAAACATGTTGCATTATTTTTCTGAGAACGGCGTTTCAAAGCACTAAAAGTGGTAAAAATGACGTAAACTGAGTAACCACAGCATCGAACGAGCAGGAAGCAGTAGTTGTCATTATCTATATTATTAGGCTGTGAATGTATTTTGTGGATTTTAAAAAGTACGGATTGAAAAAACGGGATCAGATGATTTCGAAGACGAAATTATAACTACGTTTTATACGTATTTCAACTAAACTTGTACGTGGATTCCAGCCAATGAGCATGCAGCAACACGGACTCGCAATCTTCGCAAGAATCGCTATCAAGATCTTTTGCGAACACAAGCCCACGTACACCCCAGGAAGAGTGTGGCTGTAGCGATTCCACTGCTGGATATTCATCGCTTCCAGTAGCATGGCAGTACTCTGATAACGCAGAAGGTGTGTAGTGGCCCAGGCGGTGCGCCTGCTACCCCATCGCCCTCGCCAGCTTCCTAAAAACGAAAGAACACACACCAAAAATGTGGCAGCTTTGCCGCAAAGGCGAAGCACTGAACGCGATAGCAACAAATTTGAAGGTCCCACGCAGAATGAAAAGCAGATTGAAACGTGCCCCGCGCTTCTCACGCACAAAGGACGCATGAAACGTACTCGCAGGTACAGATTAACACGAATAAGCGTCTCAGTTGTTACTTCGCTGTGTGTGAAAAGCGCGCCCTTTTCGCAAATGGAGGCTATGCAACGATCACAGTGACCTTTGCGCACCAGGTAACTACAACAGAATCGTTCCGTCGGAACTCAAAGGCTATCCAAAACGTACGATTCTCCCCGCTGCAAGATAAGGGTGTGCCATCGAGCGTACACTTCCTTATTCTCTACGCGGGTCAAATTATACGCGTGAGAGATGAGAGCCGCCGCGCGCTTACTGCGCCATCTTGCTGATAATGCTGAAAACACGACAGTTCTCCCCCATATGCGCGCCAACAGCAGTAAGTGGTAGATATGAATAGCTTGCCGCTTTAAAGTAGGAGGAGAAACGTGCCCCGCGCTTCTCACGCACAAAGGACGCATGAAACGTACTCGCAGGTACAGATTAACACGAATAAGCGTCTCAGTTGTTACTTCGCTGTGTGTGAAAAGCGCGCCCTTTTCGCAAATGGAGGCTATGCAACGATCACAGTGACCTTTGCGCACCAGGTAACTACAACAGAATCGTTCCGTCGGAACTCAAAGGCTATCCAAAACGTACGATTCTCCCCGCTGCAAGATAAGGGTGTGCCATCGAGCGTACACTTCCTTATTCTCTACGCGGGTCAAATTATACGCGTGAGAGATGAGAGCCGCCGCGCGCTTACTGCGCCATCTTGCTGATAATGCTGAAAACACGACAGTTCTCCCCCATATGCGCGCCAACAGCAGTAAGTGGTAGATATGAATAGCTTGCCGCTTTAAAGTAGGAGGAGGTACCTATCAGTGCTATCGGTGACTCAATGGTTAGCGCCTCGCATTCTCGACGCGGACGTCCCACGTTGCAATTCCACGCACCGGAGTCAGCGAACGTGAGCAAGCGTGTGCGTATAGCACCCCTATAACATTCATGGCTACGTTGTAGAGCTCAAAGCGAGCGTTTCGCGATGGCTACCTAAAGAGGCATATGAATAACGTTGCCTAGAAGCAGAACTTTCGAAGTATGAAAGATTTGAATGACACCTTATTAAAGAACGCATGCGAGAAGATGCCTTACCCACCAGTGAAACCGACATTTTGTGCCAGAACTTCCTGAACCGCTTCGAAGAGAACAACCACCGTAGAGTCTTCGGAACGATCTCAGCCTGACGAAAATTTCGATCTAGAAAAACCTGCTGTTAAAGAAACTAGCACTGGTTTTGTACCGATGGCTCACCAGTGGCAATGTGTTGATTAACAAAATTACACATAAGTTCTACTTGGGTTTCTGCACATAATGCTTCGATGGAAAGAACCTCAAGCGCTGCTGGTGGCGTGGCTGTATTTCTCTTTTATGTTTTTACACTCGCTTCACAATCCCACGTCAATATCAGTGTCGGTTCCTGATGAGTGAACAAAACTTGTCGTCCCCACGAACTGGTACGCGCTCTCTCTTCATCCTTTTCATCTTCTACTTACCTCCCAAAACGTGTGTGCCAATTTGTCCGATGTGGGAAACTCTGTTGGTCTAGAGAACATCCCAGAGAGATGAAAAAACGAACGAAAGAGATGTAAACATTGAGAAACGACAAAAATTCTTGGCAAGAAATATTTTTGCGAGGAGCTACAGGAACCCACGTGCCCGGGATTTGATGGTGTGTGTCCTAATCAGTTAGCTGTGCAGTCGCGCTAGTCAAGGATAGAATAACCTTGTGTTGCATAGTGTAGCATGGCAAGAGCGAGAAAAAAATAGAATGACCGAAAGGGAGATAAAAAAAATTGGCCCCGTATCTGCATGTAATCGGCAAATGTTGCCGAAAGACAATAGTCTTGCGTGTGAGGAGAGTGAACAAAGCACTTATTTGATTTATTTGATATTCTGCATAAGAAAATCAGTGAAAGCTATTCCGGAAGCGCTCGTTAGTGTGCCTCGAGCATGCAGTGGAGGCGAACGAGCGCATCAAGTCATGTCACACGTGAGACATGAGCGCCATCTGGCAGTTTTGTTTGAAAAAAGAAAGCGCGTTGCCCTGAGACGGGCGTGCGCACCCGTCTCAGAGGTGATAAGGTGTAGAACGCAAGGTGACGGGTAGGTGCCACCACTGTGTCGTTTTAGCAAAGCGTTGGAAACACTCGCTTCTTGGGGCAACGTTGCGTGGTAAGCGCAGCGGGATAAGCGCTACGGTCCTTAGAATTACTTATATATGCGTTTTCTAGTAAAAGACGAACGTGCAGAACATATACGTGTTGTTATGGTGCCTGAGATATGCGCAATAACCACTTTTTAATTGACAATCACACACGTAAGAACGCTGATCTTTGAACAACATTAGTGGGTGCTGCGGATGGAGTCGGCCGTTCGGGGCATCGGCTGGTGCTGTTTAGAGTACCCAGTTCGCGGTAACGGTGGACAAGCAGACAAATGTACAGACAGACAGACAGACAGACAGACAGACCAAACTTTTTGCGTCGAAGCTCGCCAAGAAAGACTATCGTCTTTAAAAAAATCGCCACGCCTGCGAACAAGGCGCAGCACGGTCACAGCGAAAGCTAGAACAGCGGCCTTTCAGAGCCTTTTCTAAACACTCATTACGTAACTGCGGCAAGCACACATGCTTGATGCCCACTACGGTCCTAATAATAAAAATTTTAGTGTAGTAGGCCAGCATTCGGAATGCTACTTATCGTCATTCTTTTGAGAAGCGTAGAATCTATTAACTAATGCGAGGAATTCCGTCAGATTAGAAGATAATTCTTCTTTTGCCGTCGGGGTGTTTTATCAACCACCTGCCTCCGACATTAGTTCATTACAACTTTTACATGAAACTATTTCCGATATTTCTGGCGAAAACTTTCTTCTTGCTGGAGACTTTAATTTGCCAGATCTGCTTTGAGATGACAGCACATGCATGTGCAAAACTGGTAGCCGTGTTAACAGTGAGATGAAGAAAATCGTTAATGTTTTTGGGCTCTACCAGTATGTGCATCAGCCAACACGAAATGGCAACATTTTAGACTTGATGTTTTGTAATGTCCCCACTATTGTAACTTCTGTAGATAACGTTCCGAGTATAAGTGATCACACCGCGGTCGTCGCGGGTATCAGGTTTGAAAAGAACAAGCCAAAGAAGCAACCTACAAAGGAAGGTATTTCTTTTTGGGAAAGGTGACTACTCAGCGATGTCACATGCGCTTTCAAATCATCTGCCTGTTTTCGAATGCCTTGCCGAATATTCTACCGCACAAGAATTGTGGTGTGCTTTTAAAAGTAAAGTAATGGAACTCATAGATATTTACATACCAAGTGTGCATTCTCGTGGAATGAATAGCCGCAAGAAGCCTCAGGTTACCTCACAGTTATTAAAAATAATTAAAAACAGGCAGCGAGTACACCGTAGCTTCAAAAGAACGAAGGCAAAAAAACACTTCGACAGGTTAAGCGCCCTAACGCGTGAATACAAAATTATGGCAAAAAACGCGAAGGCGGGCTACTTAAATAGGCTAAACGAAGAAATGAAAACAAATCCCAAAATGTTCTGGCGGTACTTCAAACGTTGCGGGTCGGATGCTACTCGTATTAACAAAATCCAATATAATAATCAAGTGTTCTCGGAAGATATAGACAAGGCGAATTGCCTTAATGAAAATTTTCGCTCTGTATTTTCGCCAAAGACTGATGAATACTGTGATATCCCATGTGTATATCCCGTACCCTTAATGCAGCCTATTAGCTTAGCGTGGACGGCATTCAAGCCTTTCTCAGTAATCTCGATGAAACAAAAGCGAATGGTCCTGACGGCATTCCTCTGCGTGTTTACAAACATTGTGCTTCTCCTGTTTCCATGTTCCTTCATTTAATTTACTCGAAGTCTTTATCTACTGGTGTCTTACCAGATGACTGGAAGATGGCCCACGTTGTGCCGATCCACAAAGGTGGACTCAAAAAGGAAGCTGTCAACTATAGACCAATTTCATTAACATCAATTGCCTGCAAAGTACTTGAGCACATCTTGTACAAGGAAATAATGCGACGAATAACGCACCACAAATTTTTAATAGAAAATCAGCATGGATTCCGTAAAGGACTATCTTGTACCACGCAGCTGGTTGAATTTTATCATGATTTATCCTCTAGTATTGACGAAAATGGGCAAATTGACTGTATTTTCTTGATTTCCAAAAAGCTTTTGATTCGATTTCGCATGCGCTCGTTTTGCAAAAACTTAAGTTATTTAATTTAGACCGAAATGTGATAATCTGGATAGAAAATTATTTAAAGCATCGTCGCCAATGTGCTGTTTTGAATGAAAAAGCATCCAGTTACGTTGACGTGACATCAGGTGTGCCACAGGCTCCGTTTTGGGTCCTTTGTTGTTTTTAATTTATATCAATGATATTTCGGTTGGTATCTCATCGTCTATCCGGCTTTTCTGCCGATGACTGCATAGTCTACCGAAAATTAAGAGTGAACAGGATTCCTCCCAACTTCAAAATGACTTGGTGCGTATTCATGACTGGTGTACAACGTGGAAAATGTCTTTAAATTTTAATAGTGCATTAACCTTTGTTTTCAAAGAAGACAAAGAAGATCGAATTTAGATATTGTATAAATGGTGTGCCAGTTACCACGAAGACAACTTACAAATACCTAGGTGTGTTCTTTTCTTCTGACTGTGCCCCGCCGCGGTGGGTCTAGTGGCTAATGTACTCGGCTGCTGACCCGCAGGTCGCGGGTTCGAATCCCGGCTGTGGCGGCTGCATTTTCGATGGAGGCGTAATGGTGTAGGCCCGTGTGCTCAGATTTGGGTGCACGTTAAAGAACCCCAGGTGGTCAAAATTTCCGGAGCCCTCCACTACGGCGTCTGTCCATAATCAAATAGTGGTTTGGGACGTTAAACCCCACATATCAATCATTTTCTTCCTGACTGTTCATGGAATGTACATGTTGATTATGTTGTCGCGAAGCTGTGAGGGTGTTAAATTTTATTCAGCGTAACTTACGATGTTCGCATCCGCGACTTAAGAATGTGCGTATTTGACAGTGTGTACGACCAGTCTTAGAGTACGCCTGCGCTGTGTGGGATCCGGCGCAGGTATATCTTAGTGATAAGATAGAAATCGCCGAAGCCCAGCGAACGGCGCAGTATCACCGCCTGTCCCAGACCAGGACGGGAAGAACGATACTACAGCGCATCGAAATCAACACGCCAGCGACGACTCCGGAGGTAGCAAAGCAGCTACCCCGAGACGTTCTCCAAAGACTGAAGGTTCCACCCTTACCGAAGCACATGCATCCACAAGTGCACCAAGAAAGAAGAACGGCGAGAGCCAAGGTCCTCACAAAAGGTCACGCCAACGATCCGCGCGCGTACTACGTGGACGTGGCGAAGTATCCCCACCGGCCAAACACGTACGCAGCAGCAGTCATCGCAGCAGACACTGGAGTACTCACAACGTCGGGAAGCATACGGGCAAGTCGCCCACGCAAGCCGAAGAGTTTGCAATCGCACTGGCACTAGCGATCCCGGATTGCCGCACGGTCCTCAGCGACTCGAAGACGGCAATAGCCAATTTCCTACAACAACGTCCATGGAACCACTGCAAGAGTATGTTCAAACTATAGCAAGACCGGAAACCAACATTACCGTCAAGTGGTTCCCTGCGCACGCCGGGGAGCTGGACGTGGGCCCGAACCGCAACGAGGGGTCAGATACGGAGGCACACGCGCTAACTAGCCGCGGGTCTCTGTCAACGCATTCCTCGGAGCCGCAACGACCCGATGCCGAAGACGGAGAGTATTTATCACAACCTACGCCGACGTTCTGCAGTGGTACAGAACGAGCAGACGCCTCTACCCACCGCCTCACCGAGACCTACAACGCAGAGAAGCAGCCACACTACGGCAGCTGCAAGTACAAGCAATATGGACCCCCGTCTGGGCAAAGCACGTTTGCCCGGAGGTTTACACCACTGATGTATGCCAACACTGCAAGAAGGCGCGAGCCACCCAGAGACACCTCCTTTGGGACTGTGCACCACCGCCTGGTAACCAAGAAGTAATGCCAACTGCCATAAGCAGCAAAATTATCAGCCGAGAGCCAGGCAATCAAAGAGACGTGGTCCAGCACGTGCTTAGCATCCTGGAACGCCAGCGGCCGAAAGCGGCGCCCCCACGGGTTTTACGCGATTAGGTTGCTGCTCCGGGACGTCCGAGCACGCTAGTGTCTCGCTTTAATCCCCCTACCCCTTCCCCCTTTATGCCGGATCGTCAATAAAGTTGTTTCACTCAGTGATAAGATAGAAAAAATACAGAAGAGGGCGGCAAGGTTCGTCCTGGGACGGCATCAATGGCGGGAAAGCTCTACTGCTATGAAACAAGAATTGAATTGGGAGCTGCTTTCATCGCGTAGAAGAAAATCGCGATTAAAACTTTTATATCTGATATTTAATAATAAAACTGGAATTAATAAGGATATGTATTTACAGACGCCGTGTTATTTGTCAAATCGAATTGATCATCCTTTTAAGCTGAGGGAATACCATCCCAGGACTGGAATTTTTGCTAATTCTTTTTTTTTGTCAGAACAATACATGAGTGGAATGGGCTCACAAGTGTACAAGTGTTTGCTGTAAATGAAAATTTGTTTCTTTCGAATCTGTAATCACTCTGCTATAACGCCTTCGGGCGCTGCAGGTATACTTCGAATAAAAAATAAAGAATAAAGAATTCTGTGTCAATTGTTCGTGCGTGGCTGATGACGATGAGATATGTGCGTGTAGTGGTTATGTGCCACAGTTATTTCTGAACAAAAACAGCTTTCGTAATGGGTTGCATCATTGGACTACCCACTGGTTACGCTATTCGCTTTGTGTGACGACTGCTTGTTCTTTCACTGTTTTAAAACGCCTAATAAGGTCATAATAACGCGATCGATTTCCCGACATCAAGCCTGCCTAAGGCAAGTTCGCCACAAATTCTAAGCGCACCGCGTCGCTCGGTGGTAGAATACTGGGCTGGCACCTAGCGGACGCGGGTTCTAGCCCCACTGTGTCATTGGTGCTAGGCTTAGTTTTCCTATTTCGCATGATATGGATTACGGACACCAGTGGTGGTGGCGGCAGACAAGCGGGAGACGCGAGTTGTTATCTCAAAAACAGCTTTCATTGCTAATAAAGAGGAAAAAATATACAGACAGAGAAAGCAAGCGGGGACTAGTGATGTAGAGCAGAACGGGAAAGAAAGAACGAAAGAAAGAGAGAAGAGAGCAGGAGGAAGAAATAAAGAGCAAATGGATAAACAGAAATGGAGGTAAAAATAGGCGAAAAAAGAAAGCAGTGAGAAGAAAGAAGAACATGTACCCGAACTTATTCAGCTTGGCCTAGTGAGGTATCCTTCATAAGACACATTCGCATTTCAGACTAAAAAAAACACAAAGACAAAATCAACATTATGATTCGTTTATTTGCAAGGTCCCGGCTAACGTCGTTTGTTCAGCTAAAATATGCCTCAAAATTCACGAAACCTCACGTGGTGAATTCCCGCAGACCTCCTTGCAGGTGGAGAGCGAGTCGAATCGATTCGAGCCGACTAGGCAAAGCCGACTCAGCAGTGTGGGCGTCGACGTCTTGACGCACCGAGCGCTGCCTCTGGCATTCATCAACCACGTCCCGCCTGTATGCAGAAGGCGAAAAGAGTGCCGCTTAGTCATGCATGAAAAGAAGGCACTGAAATCGGCCCGTCACTGATAGTGTGTGGCGTACCACTTTCTTTGCCGACGCTGTCATCAAACCATCATCAAACCAATGGAAACACCCTCTCAAATGCCAAAAATTGAAAGGAACAGATTTCAGCATTGGCGAAGATTATTCCCTCTCAGTTCGTACTGCCCGCTGTCATCTCGTTGCTTTCCCTAAGCAGAAATCAGGAAAATTTCAGATCTATTTCAAAACTTTGTATATGGGTTCCAAACGGTACGTTTTTTACCACGGATCACAATCAGTTATAGAAGTCGCATACCGATCACCGCGCCCGCAGAATAAACCACACCACCGCCAAATCCAAACACGTCGTGAACTTTCTTTTTCTGTTATCTTTACTAATGTTCGTATTCTCATGCCGAAGTGCCAACTCGTGTCAAACGTTGTGGCGTCTTCCAACAGTAATATTTTGGTACTATCAGAAACGTTGCTAACCGATGAAGTTACTGACGCCGAAGTGCTTTCGGACTTACCCGATTATCAGTTATTCCGCACCGACCGCAAACGCGGCCGTGGCGGGGGTGTGCTAATCGCTGTTGGCCCAGAAATACCCTGTTCTGCTGTCAACATAAAATCTGCCTTTGAAATTCTGTGGCTGGTTTGCCACGCTTCCCCTCAAACATTCCTACTCGGGGTGTGCTACAGGCCACCGAGCACCAATACAGGTTTCTCACGTGATTTAAACAATATAATGAGCACACTCACGACCACCTACCCTAACGCTCACATTTTACTTTTTGGGGACTTTAATTTCCCGAAAATTGATTGGCATAACCCTGCACCCTCGTCGGCATACGATGTCGAAACGAAAGATTTCATAGACGTTTGTTTGAATTTTCACTTATCTCAACTTTTGTCAGAGCCCACGCGCATATCAGGCGGCTGTGCTAACATCCTAGATTTAATACTAACCGACCGCCCAGATTCTTTATCGTCCAATTCATACCTACCCGAAATTAGTGACCACAAAGTAATACATGCAGTTTTTTCCTTCCCTCTTGAGCGGCGCGACAAGCTCAAGAAAACAATTACCTTATACGATAAAGATAATTATGAGGTCATTAACAAAGAACTCAAACACTTCTTTCCAGACTTCGAACATAGCTTTAAGTCCCGATCTGTGAGCAATAATTGGGATATTTTTTAAAATAAGATGAATAAATTATTAGCAAATTTATCCCCACAACATCATTCCGTAGCACGCCGCAAAACCCCTGGTTTACAAACAAACTAAAGGGACTAGCGAATAGAAAAAAGCGCCTTTTTCGCGCAGCAAAAGCAAACGAGACGCCTGAAGCTTGGGCAAAATACAACGCAGCCGAAAAAGAATATACTACCGCAATTAGTAACGCAAAATATACGTTTTTGAACCAGGATTTCCCAGGCATGCTAACCGATAACACACGTAAATTCTGGCAGATAGTGAACCCTCGGCCTACCAGCACCATCCACCTTACTAATGATTCTGGTCACATGCTCTCAGATGATCAATGCGCTGATGCTATTAACAGCGCATTTTCATCTGTGTTTACTAACGAATCTAGCGTACCTTCCTCTGCTGCCCCGGTGCTGTTGACATCCTCTATGGGCTCAATTGTTTTTTGCGCAGGTGGTATTTCAATTATTATTCAAACATGAAACTGTCCTCATCAGGTGGCGTCGACGATATTAACTCAAAAGTGTTAAAAAATATCCATGACACCATCGCCCCATTTCTGTGCTTGATGTATGTGCAGTTGCTCTCCACAGGCATTCTTCCAGATGAATGGAACATGAGCAAGGTCGTTCCCATCTACAAATCAGGTGATAAAAACTGTCCATTGAACTACTGTCCCATTTTTTTAACAAGCGTCCCATGCAAAATCATGGAACATATCATCTACTTTCAGATTGTAAACTTTCTAGATTCCAACAACTTTTTTCACCCCAGCCAGCATGGTTTTAGGAAAGGATTCTCCTGAGAAACACAACTAGCAATATTTCTTCACGATCTGCATGCTAACCTTGACAATAACTTACAAACTGACGCCTATCTTTCTAGATTACGCAAAGGCATTCGACACAGTACCCCACCAAAGACTAATGCTAAAACTATCCCAGTTAAATTTAGACCCAAGTGTACTAAATTGGATCAAAGCATTTCTAACTAACCGTTCTCAGTTTGTGCATGTCAATAATAAATCTTCTGCTTACCTCAAAGTAACATCAGGCGTACCTCAAGGTTCAGTTCTTGGCCCCCTCCTGTTTCTGATATACATCAACGACTTACCCCTCAGCGTATCCTGCAAAATCCGCATGTTTGCAGATGACTGTGTAATCTATCGGACAGTAACTAACACTCACGACCAAAATCTTCTCCAGAACGATCTTAACCACATTCAAGATTGGTGCAATAATTGGCTTTTGTTTCTTAACCCTAACAAATGCAAACTTGTTACGTTTACCCGCCGTAAGAATCCTTTCATTTTTTATATCATATCGCCAACGTCCCTGTACAATCACAACCATCCAACAAGTATCTAGGTGTCACATTGTATTGCGATCTCACTTGGAATGCGCATATTACTAACGTCATTTCATCGGCAAATAAAACTCTGGGCTTCTTGAAGCGTCACCTACGTCATGCACCAAAACATGTGAAGTTGCTAGCATATCAGTCCCTCATCAGATCGAAACTCGAATATGCCTCCCCCATATGGAACCCGCCCCAAACATACCTCATTAACGACCTCGAATCTGTCCAAAATCGCGCCGCTCGATTCATTCACTCCCAGTACTCATACGACATCAGTATTTTATCCTTGAAAGCACAATCCGGTTTATCACCCCTCTCTGTTCGCCACCGTATCGCCACCCTTTCTCTCTTTCATAATTTTTTTCATTCTTTTCTCAATGCAGCTCCTTACATCCTCCCCTCGACATACATTTCACACCGCACAAGCCATCCACTTCAAGTATCCCGTTATCGTAACAGAACTGCCGCTTTTTTCGCTTCTTTTTTTCCCCGCGCCGTCAAGGATTGGAACGACCTTCCCTGCTTCATTGCCTCAACCACCTGCCCATCATCCTTCGCGACAAATCTTACAAATCACCTATGCTGCGAAAACCAACGTGTTCAAATGTTTTATTTTCCTGTGTATCCACCCCTTATGTAATACCCCCGAGTGGGGTCCTTAAGGAAATAAAAATGAATGAATGAATGAATGATGTTTAATAAGGTCTTTACTTGGGCTGTTGCCTGCGCATATGCTCCTGAGACATGTTAGCATGAATAAATTCTGGATAGTGATGATATGTTCGTTTCTTCGATTGTTTTTCGCGTTGTCTAGTTTTTATGCTTTTCTATTCTGGTGGCTTCATCTGTATATTTAGTTTCAATTTCCATTAAACTTCAATAGAAGGTAGCCCTTGTCCTGTGCACTTCGTTCGTTTTACGTACATGGCTTTTGTGCTCACAAAAGTCATAGATATGAAGAGGAGAAGCGTATATGTCTAATTATATAATATTTTACGTTGGATGAGTTTCATTCATTCAGATTATTCGCACATGATCAGTTCTAAAGTCAGAGCTACAGTGTACAAAAGAAGCAACTTTTTCTAGATCGGACACATCCGAGTCGGTTTTTGAGGACAAGAAGGCGCCAGCGCACGTGAACACTGACGCATTACCGGTCTTAACACCACTGCAGCCGCAGCCACAGTAGAATGCGCAGCGAATCCAAATGATTGCAGCAAAGATTGATTGAGTCAACGAGAGTGCTGGTTGCCCAAAATTTGATCGAGAAAGACAAGGACCGCGCCGCGATGCTTCTATCCCTTTCGGACACCATTCTCATGCTTTGTACAACCTAAACACTCTGACAACCCGAATAGTCCCGGAACTGCTGGAGGTTGTATATTCAGTATATTTAGCGATTATGTAACTACCACGGCCTGCCCATGGTCATCTGAAAGGCCGTGACTCTCCTATCAAATGTCAGAGTGCTGAAGTCGGGTATGTCAGAGAATATTTAGCCCCAACGACTCATTGTGCCCCTCATACCTGAACTTTTTCTCGTTTCAGTATAGCAAACCAGATACCCGTCTGGTTGACCTTCCTGCCTTTCCTATTCTTGTCTTCTCTCCTTCTTTGGCAGCGAGCACAGCACTACCTCGTTCAATAAATATTTGCTTTGCGTTGTTCAAACCGACCTGCTCATCCGCGGACATGTACCACAATGGGGGCTCAATGCAAATGAAAGGAAATGCATGGGTACTCCGCAAAATAATTTCCAAGAAGAAAGACATATCGCGTTGAATTGAAATAATGAGTCACTTTAGCATACTTTACTTATTAAAGTTAATTTGAAACTTTTTCCTACATGCTGCGCCCATTACAACTTACTGTGAAGTTTCGCGCCTTTAATCTCTGGAATCAAACGGCAGTTTCGACCACCAGGTCGAACTCAGACCACATCTTTCGTAAGTTCACCGCTGTCGTCAAGCCGCAGATGTTCGCTAAATCATGCGACTTCTGCCCTTCTGTCTCCCGAGGCATGTGTTACGCTACTGCAGCAACAGCCTTCCATTTTTTTTCTATAAGCAGAGACATCGGTCTCCACGTGCGCTTCAACCACTAACACACGAAACCGCTTCAGAAAACTGCGTTTACAGATAGCTACTTTTTCACTATACATTTATGGTACCAGCCATATATGTATATTGCTTACAAGGGCTCTTCGCATATAATGTTCTTTGCTTGCAGCTCGAGAGTTCTAGTTACAGACACAGCGCAGCATGACTTTACGTGCACTAGAATACTAGGTGCCAGTGGCGAAGACAGAGAAGGGGGAGGGGGCGTTTTAATCTAAGGTCTTTAGTTTTAACCATGTCTTTTTCCGAAACTTTTCAATTTTGCAGCTGTATAGATGCACGCGTACATGTAAACGCATGGTCGAACATACACGAGGTATCATTTATCACCTCTCCCAATACTCCCAAACAAGATTTCTGGCTACGTCACAGTGCATGCGGCTGTGGCCTACATGAAGATCATTTGCTCAAGATGCATCACCATACTGATGTGTTGTACGTCTTGATCATCCTTCCAAATCATTCTTCGAGTTTGTTTAGCTGATTTTTAGTTGTTTATTATGGTATATTCGCGTAGCTTAGAGCGCAACGGTTGGAACGTATCAGTGATGCGTTAAGAGTATGTGGCCTATCAGCTGGAAGTTACAGTATGTGCGCCACAGATCAGCCGCTGATTTTATTCGCAAGTTGCAAGTCCAGAGTGTTGTTTATTTGCAATGACACGCGCATTGATCAACTTGTTACACACCTGCTAAAGGTGAACTAATGCATAAAATAAATTCAAGATATTTATGCTGGGCTAGTTATTCATTGCTTATGACATGGCGAATGTCGAATGAGAAGCAGCATTTTATACTACTATATTGTTACCGTTATACCTTCTTGTACGGCTCATATACGTAGCAATTTGTATCAGCGGGACTACTTGTCGTATGCACATAGAAGAAAGGACCGGAAAACGACAGTCTATTGACTCAGCCATGCAAGATAAAATTCGGAATGTACGCTTTTCAATGAAGTTAATGAACAATGCTCCAATGGAGTAAACGAATAAGCCAAACCAGGTACTTCGTTCGATAGAAGTTTTTCGTATAAACCTTTCAAGTCTCAAAAATACGCGATAAAAACTGTATGGAGCAGAAATCAACACGACCACCCGCTCTCTTTTTCTTTTCTTCTCGTTTTTTTATTACCTTCGGGCTGCGTTGACCAGCTTTTATTTGTGCTTTCGCTGGTTTTTGTGGTCACTAATCAATTGTTACTGGTCATTAAGATGATTTTTTACTTGGACAATGATGCAAGAAACTTCTGTATGGGGATTAATACATGGATTGAGAAAAAGACAGAGGAGGAGATGAAAAAGAAGAGGAAGCAACAAGGAGAAAAAAAAAAGATGATGCAGAGGCTTGTCTTCGAGTTGTCTTATGTAAACTCGACTGAAGGGTAAACTTGACAGCTTACCGTGAGCAGTCGGTAAGGAGGACGCTCTCGAAGCATCGTTCGCGTGGCGGGTCCTTGGCGCAGCTGTCCAGACAAGTTCCCAGGTTGGGGAACCTGTTGGCGCCCCGGTTGCAGACGCGCACACGGTCGCGCTCGCTCCAGGCGCACGACTGAGACCGGTCGTCGTAGTAGGCCTCGCGTCTCTCCTGCTCGCAGTACGTGTAGAAACGGCGACCGCACCTACGATCTGCTTGCCTCTGCGTGTAAATACGTCGCGGAAACAAATCATTTCAGGGGTACACCATGGTTCAGTTCCGTCAGCGGTGTTGATTACCGTGCACCATAGCTCAATCGACTCGTGCGCTGTGTGGCTCAGCTACGTACTCGTGAAGTGAATAAAAGAGTGAGAGACTACTGTAATTTCGTATCCCGGTTTGATTGCAGCCAGTCGTCACTGGTGATTCCAAGGCGCAGCGACAAATCTAACCCAAATTCCAAGAAATCTCAAAATTTTCTCACTGTGCGTTGTTCAGACGATTTCGCAAGATCCACCTCAACGACATTCAATATAAGGAACTTCGGAAAAACACTTCGAAGACTCGAAAATAATGTTTAACAAGTCTTCGATGGAGATCACCTTGAAGTAAAACTACGTTTCATAATTGAAAATAGTTTACTTCTATTTATTGCAATAATTTTTTTATTTCCGGTCTTCATTATCATCTGGTGTTTTTTTTTTATTTCGCCTTGCTGTTTTATGTTCCTGCAGCGGCTCAGCGTTCTCTAATGGGCACTTCGCCTCGAAACTGCCAGTGCAGCCCTAGATACGTCAAAATTAAGCTTCTTGTAGCAAAATGGTTTGATAACGACATCCTTATCTTCTAGTCATTTGCGTTTCTTAAGGTGGATATAAACCAAGGATACCACTCAGGAAATTTCCCCGAGATAAAAGCCTCCAATGAGCAATTGCGTGAGACACTCGTATTAGGGCTAAAGGTGTGAGGTAACTCTACAAACGCAAATGTTGACCCTATGGCTATTTTTTTTTGCTGAATACGTCAGGCGCATTAACATAGCGTTGCTAATCCTGCAACAGCAGTGAAGGCCGGATATACAACGAAAGGTTCCTAATGCTTACCGTTTGGTTCTCGGTGTGCAGCCGAGAAGCAGGCTGCGTCTTCTTCTTGGTTTTCAGTGAAGTCGAAGCCGTTGCGAGGAGGACTTTACGACGCATGGTCATCACCTTAGTTCCAATCCTGGCGGCAGCTCTTCTCGCCTCAATCGATTGGACAATCTTGTTGCCACCCGCTGCGGCGTACTCTTCCAGCTCGCGCGGCAGGGGCGAAACTTCTTTCCGATTCACCTGCGCCGTCGGCCTGTCAGCGGTCAGTGCCAGGGTGAGCACAGCGGCAACCAGCGCAGCCACGAGCACCCCTATGCCGAAGTTCTGCAGGCAAGGTTGCTCCGAGCCGTCTCGCTCATCCCTGTTCTCGCGTCGCGTCTGGCACACCTTGGACACGGGGTCGAAGACATATACCTGATCGTTTCTTGACGGTGGCGGTGGTGATGGTGGTGACCGCTGCAGAATAGCTGTCATCACTGGGCTCCGTCCTGGAGCCAATGTCACGTGCGAAGGTTGCTGTGAGCCTTGGAAAAGACGCGACGCCGACGCTGCTGGAGGTCTGATTCTAGACTTGGACTTGTCACTGCTGAACCGGAAGTCGTACTTGGCGTCGTTTAAACGCGTCGGCTGCGGTTCATCTCGGGCCTTCCAGATGATCGACTCCGAAACATCCCCGATTGTGCTCTCGGTTACGTCCGCTGTGCTGGACTCAAGAAAGGAGACTCGGCGCAGCTTTCGCCTCTCGTTAGGAATGACGGATGGTGGTCTGCGAATCTTGGTAGTCGATATCATGGTTGAGAGTTGTGAATTGCAGACGTTACCCTGGCTTCGCTTTTGTCGACCGAAATGGTTCGCTTGACTTCTCGCGCGGCTCCGTCTTCCGGCATGCGCACGCGAGCGCGGGATTAGGTTGTTGATTGCAATGACACGTGTATTGATCAACTTGTTACCTGCTAAAGGTGAACTAATGCATAAAATAAATTCAAGATATTTATGCTGGGCTAGTTAATCATTGCTTATGACATGGCGAACGTCGAATGAGAAGCAGCATTTTATACTACTATATTGTTACCGTTATACCTTCTTGTACAGCTCATATATGCAGCAATGTGTATCAGCGTGACTACTTGTCGTATGCACGCAGAAGGAAGGACCGGAAAACGCCAGTCTATCGACTCAGCCATGCAAGATAAATTTCGGAATGTACGCTTTTCAATGAAGTTAATGAACAATGCTCCGATAGAGTTAACAAATAAGCCGAACCAGGTACTTCGTTCGATAGAAGTTTTTCGTATAAACCTTTCAAGTCTCAAAAATACGCGATAAAAACTGTATGGAGCAGAAATCAACAAGACCACGCGCTCTTTTTTTCTTTTTTTCACGTTTTTTTATTACCTTCGGGCTGCGTTGACCAGCTTTCATTTGTGCTTTTGCTGGTTTTTGTGGTCACTAATCAATAGTTAGTGGTCATTAGGATAATTTTTTACGTGGAGAATGATACAAGAAACTTATGTACAGGGATTAATACATGGATTGAGAAAAAGACAGAGGAGGAGATGAAAAAGAAAAGGAAGCAACAAGGAGAAAAAAAAGATGATGCAGATGCTTGTCTTCGAGTTGTCTTATGTAAACTCGACTGAAGGGTAAACTTGACAGCTTACCGTGAGCAGTCGGTAAGGAGGACGCTCTCGAAGCATCGTTCACGTGGCGGGTCCCTGGCACAGCTGTCCAGACAAGTTTCTATGTTAGGGAACCTGTTGGCGCCCCGGTTGCAGACGCGCACACGGTCGCGCTCGCTCCAGGCGCACGACTGAGACCGGTCGTCGTAGTAGGCCTCGCGTCTCTCCTGCTCGCAGTACGTGTAGAAACGGCGACCGCACCCACGACCTGCGTGCCTCTGCGTGGAAATATGGCGTTGAAACAAAGCATTACCTGGGGCTACACCAAGGTTCAAATCGGTCAGTGGTGTTGATTACCGTGCACTATAGCTCAACCGACTCGTGCGCTGTGTGGCTCAACTACGTACTCGTGAAGTGAATTAAAGGGCGAGAGACTACTATACTGTCGTATCCCGGTTTGATTGCAGCCAGTCCCCTGGTGATTCCAAGGCTCTGCGGCAAAATATAACCTAAATTCCAAGGAATCCAGAAATTTTCTCACTGTGCGGTCGGTTAAGGCGATTTCGCAAGGTCCACCTCAACGACATTCAATATAAGGAACTTCGGAAAAACACTTCGAAGACTCGGAAATAGTGTTGAACAAGTCTTCGATGGAGATCGCCTTTAAGTAACTACGTTTCATAATTGAAAATAGTTTATTTTTATTTATTGCAATAATTTTTTTTATTTCCGGTCTTCATAACCATCTGGTGTTTTTTTTTTTATTTCACTCTGCTGTTTTATGTTCCTGCAGCGGCTCAGCGTTCTCTAATGGGCACTTCGCCTCGAAACTGCCAGTGCAGCCCTAGATATGTCAAAATTAAGCTTCTTGTAGGTAGCGAAATGGTTTGATAACGACATCCTTATCTTCTAGACGTTTTGTTTCTCAAGGTGGCTATAAACCAAGGATACCACTCAGGAAATTTCCCCGAGATAAAAGCCTCCAATGAGCAATTGCGTGAGACACTCGTATTAGGGCTAAAGGTTTGAGGTAACTCTACAAACGCGAATGTTGACCCTATGGCTATTTTTTTTTTTGCTGAATACGTCTGGCGCATTAACATAGCGTTGCTAATCCTGCCATAGCAGTGAAGGCCGGATATACAATGAAAGGTTCCTAATGCTTACCGTTTGGTTCTCGGTGTGCAGCCGAGAAGCAGGCTGTCTCTTCGTCTTGGTTTTCAGTGAAGTCGAAGCCGTTGCGAGGAGGACTTTACGATGCATGGTCATCGCCTTAGTTCCAATCCTGGCGGCAGCTCTTCTCGCGTCAATCGATTGGACAATCTTGTTGCCACCCGCTGCGGCAAACTCTTCCAGCTCGCGCGGCAGGGGCGAAACCTCTTTCCGATTCACCTGCGTCGTCGGCCTGTCAGCGGTCAGTGCCAGGGTGAGCACAGCAGCAACCAGCGCGGCCACGAGCACCCCTATGCCGAAGTTCTGCAGGCAAGGTTGCTCCGAGCCGTCTCGGTCATCCCTGTCCTCGCGTCGCGTCTGGCACACTTTGGACTCGGGGTCGAAGACATAGACCTGATCGTTTCTTGACGGTGGCGGTGGTGATAGTGGTGACCCCTGCAGATAGCTGTCATCACTGGGCTCCGTTTTGGAGCCAATGTCACGTGCGAAGGTTGCTGTGAGCCTTCGAATAGATGCGACGCCGACGCTGCTGAAGGTCTGATTCTGGACTTGGACTTGTCACTGCTGAACCGGAAGTCGTACTTGGCGTCGTTTAAAACGCGTCGGCTGCGGTTCATCTCGGGCCTTCCAGATGATCGACTCCGAAACATCCCCGATTGCGCCCTCGGTTACGTCCGCTGTGCTGGACTCAAGAAAAGAGACTCGGCGGAGCTTTCGCCTCTCGTTAGGAATGACGGATGGTGGTCTGCGAATCTTGGTAGTCGATATCATGGTTGAGAGTCGTGAATTGTGGACGTTACCTGGCTTTGCTTTCGTCGCCAAAATGGTTCGCTTGACTTCTCGCGTGGCTACGTCTTCCGGGATGCGCACGTGAGCACGTGATTAGTTGTTGATGATAATCAGTTTCTTTTTATGCCACTCACCCACTAATGGGGATAGGACTAAGGAAGCGGCAGTTACGGGAAAGACTTGTCAAGCAACACCATCTCTATTTTCTGGTGCACGCTTTAACGTGATAACGTTAATGTGTCTGTTTCGCACAAATTCTATCATCGGCGTCGTCGCTTAACTTTTTCTGTGCTAAAATCACATCCTTCTTCACTACCGAAAAACCCTGATGCAAACAAAATAATGGAAAGAGAGTTTCAATTCTCAGCATCGCACAGCACCAGGCCATCTGCGAGATGAGCAGCTGTTCTATCACAGAGCCATGTTATTAACTGATTCGGAGAAAATAAAAACTGTATTACTGTCATGTATTGAAGTACGTCTCCTTCATCATATATTTCGCTGGAGAAGCGTACCGTCGCGCCAGATATCGAAATATAGGTTGAGAAAAGAAAGGGTGTTTGCTAAATACTCACCAACTAAGAGTTTACATTTTACATTACTGGCATTCTTATCCATTATCAACAGCAGGGCCATTGACAAGTTAAAGGCTTCCTAGGTTCCTGTGTAGCCCAACGCATGTGAAGTGAGCCTTTCGCTGATTCGCAAAAGGATTAACTATGGCGTAGTGAGCTTAACTGTGCTTTCAGCAGGAATTCAATGATACTTCAAAACATGCAATGTTATGCGCACAGTCATTCGTTTCCTTTCGGCATGGTTGGAATATGCACCGAGACTAGGCTAGTAATTGAGAAAGTGGTGCGCACGAGGCCCGATTGCGCTGTCGCGATCTGTGGGGTGGGGGGGTGGGGGGGAAGAGGGTAGTAACCCCTGTCGCTTCACAAGCGTCCTCCATTTTTTTTTTTTTTTACGGTGAGGTGATTCGAGCTCTTAGCGGCGTTTCTGATGGGCATGCGCCATAATAGAACGTGTACCGTCTAACGGTGAAGTTTGGTTAAATATCTAGCGTTGGTGTGCCGAACTTGTACGCTGTCTGTGTCGCTTCCCAAACCGTTAAGGAAAATAGGAGAAAAAGAACGGCAGGGAGGTTAACCAGCTTATAGGCAGCCGGTTTGCTACCCTGCGCATGGGAGGGGGATTCGGGAGATGAAATATAGAGCGGAGAGAGAGAAGAGAGATAAACACAAACCATTAAACTGCGCGCATTGACATTCGTGATGAAAAAAAAAAGGCACGAGCTTCACGTATGTCCACAACGGTGTTTCGTCGTGTACACTAGCGTCATCCAGCGTAGGTCGATCAAGGCGTGAAGTGTTATTGACCGATAAGTCGAGTGCTATTCCAGCTGTCCACTACTTTGCTTTGTTGACGTATCAAGTATACTACTCGCTGTTAGCGCGTAAGTGTGCCAGCAGTTGGCATCGCTTAATACTGCACCTGCATTCAACCCAATGAAGTATCCGTGGTGAACACGGGGGAGTTGTGAGATTCATGAAAATTGAAAATAATCTATCGAAGTCAAATACGCGGCCTCTTTGCCAGGTGTGCAAGTATGGGGCACTGGAATCACACAGCTACGTGCTGTGAGGTTGTGTAGGTCATTTGCTTTCGAACTAAGGAAGCTATGAAATCGTGCTGGTGACGGAGGAGGTGACACCGTCGCATGCCGGGAACAGTACGCCAAATCACGCGTGGATTTCCGTAAGACCTGCGGAGAAGTACGGCGTACTGGGCGCACACACGAAGCCGGAAAGGACAGAGTTTATTGTCACGCCGGTGCTGCGTTATGAAGGGTGTAAAGTGCAAATGTGCAGCAATCACGTCACTTACGAGATGCGTCATCAGTGGCTTCTGTACCTATATTCATTATTCAGAATGCAGAAGGGGAATGCTGTTCTCGTCTGCTTTCTTGACACCAACGCAATGCAGAGAACAGGGGTGAGATGATCGCGATGCTAGAAAGCTTTTTTTTTTTCTTTAGACTTAGCGAAGCCACCCACATCTGCCGAAATTCATGCGGAATGTATGGAAAATGATGCAGCGCGGAATATGCTACACTTGGGATCATTGCATGGCGTGCTGTGCGGCAGACATGCGAATGTGTCCGAAGTTTTTCACTTCCGCTGCTCGTTCATTCAACCGCGCCATCGGCGTCTAATGAAAGACACATAGCGAAGTGCGTGCCGCAAGTTTAATTGATATCTAGTGTTTGACGTCTCAAAGCCCCCATATGACTATGGGAGACGCCGTAGTGGAGGTTTCCGGACATTTTGACCACCTGAGGTTCTTCAACGTGCATTCAAATCTGAGCACATGGGCCTACAGAATTTACGCCTCCATTGAAAATTCAGCCGCCACAGCCGGGATTCGATCCCGCGACCTGCGGGTCAGCAGCCGAGTACCTTAGTCCACCACGGTAGGGCGAGTGCGTGCCGAAAGAATTATCGGAAAGTAGAGTGGCCGCCCAGGCACGGCACCGCGTCGCCCAAAGGCGAAGAGAAATTAGGTGCTTCTTCCTCCTTCTAAAATCACTTAAAACAACAGTAATCACTCACACATCCGCTCCACACATTCTTCCTAGCAGCACTTCACGATTTCCCTGTTCAGTGCCGTGTTTTCCTGCCATTCTAGTTTTCATATCTAAAGCTAAGGCAATAAAACTACATGAAAAGGAAAGGGAACAACCAAAAACGTTTGGCGCTCTCACGCCGGCCTCTATCATCTCTACCACATCAGAACTAGAACGGGAAAAAAAGGCAGATCCCACGTATAGTGAGAATTGATGATATGCGAAGCATGAGAAAGAAATGTTGATATGTCACTTTAAAATAAGCACAATGTTACGAGGTGGAGGAAAATGATGCTGTACATGACTTCTGTGTCATGATTATCATGTTTGGACGTATCGTTTACCTTCGTCATCTTTTCACGTCACGTGATACCAAATTTAGTATATGTGGAGCTAGCAAAACGGCCATAAGCGCGCTATGAGCGTGGCATGTTGTCATGTTCTTACATTACACACGTGTCAGGATTATCATGTTTGCACTAGTCATATATTTTGTCATCTATTGATGCCACGTAACACCAAATTTGGTATATGTGGAGTTAGCAAAACGGCCGCTAGCGCATCATGAACGACCCAATATACTCCAATGTACCGTTGGCGCGTGCGCACGCTGGGCACAGCGACGCTACGTCAGCGAAACGTGAGCAATCTATAGTCTGACGCCAGGTGCGGCCAGCGTCTGTCGGCGCAGCCCAACGGCAACCGGTGTGAAATGCGACATGCTGCATTTCGTGCCGATGCGTTACCCAGACAACACTGCGTCTCCATCGTTTCGTGACGGAGGGATGCCGGACACGCTGAAAGGCGCATACGTCAAAGAAACACAACGTGGCGCGAGCCTGTTAGTATATGGCAGGACCGGCGCCTGGCGTGGCAACGACGGCGCGACGCGATGAAATGAACGCCAGCGAGCACGCGCACCGCGTCACGTCGAAATTCATTGGCGCCTTGATTGCGGCATGTAGTCATGTTCTCAATGACACGCATTTCATGATTATCATGTTTGCACCAGTCGCATATCTTTGGCATTCATTGGCGTCACCTGATACCAAATCCGTCACGTGATACCGGGCGGACGGACGGACATAGCCATTTCGTACCGGAAACAGGTGCGTATCACACTCACACGAACGCATACAGAAGCTACACACTTACAGCAATGGCACAGCTTGAAACACGATGGTGACAGTTATAGCATACCGTCTGTCTTTGCAGCTTACTGATTCGGTGGTGGTCCTGTCAGGAGTTTTACACATCTGCCCAAAAAGTCAATAAAAGTGTAACGAAGCCCAGCAAGTCAGCGTCGCTGCGAAACCTATTTTGTTCTAAAAAGATAGTTTTCGGTTACAAAATAATGAAAAGTGGTGCGTACTGGCCTTCTTTCTGACGCGTTCACTGAACGGACGCCTGGGAATGTTCAATTCTTTTAAAATGTAGGGTTTTTTTTTTATTATCCAAGTGTGCAATCATAATAAAAAAAAACTAGTACAATTTCTTCATACCGGTGTAGAATAGTCACCATGTGTCTGCAAGTGTTCGGTTTTCCTTTTACTGCTTTTGTTAGTAACCTTTGTAGCCGCTTCAGAACTTTTGACTGAACACTGTGGTTAACTTCGAATATTGAGGTACACGTCATCGAAAATCTCTTGCATCGCTCAGATGTGGTCCCAGGAAATATGACATTAGGTTCATTTACCTATATATTAGAGAGAACAACTGTTATTTGATATAGTGTATTACGCGAACCTGCCAGTTTCACTGCTTAGAGCCCTGACAGTCGCCGTATGAAAATAATGATTGGAAACAGTGTGGTTCATTCAATCATGTGATTCTTGGTAGATAGTACGTACAATGGTCGCTGAAGGAGATATGCTAGAGGTCGTGAATTTTGATGTTATCAATGCACTTCAAAGATTTCTGAAATGGTTTCGTACTAACACATTAGGCCCGTAGACCGAGTCTCAAGGGTCATTTACGAATCACCCCACATGCGCTTCTTTGTAAGCAGGCGTTTGATTTGTAGCAACACCACGGACCCGAGCGAATGAGGAATTTCGAACCCCTTCTACGTCTAGCCATGCGTGGCTTAGCCTTGTCCAGGGAAAAGGGGATCCTGGGGTTTGAGCCGACGCCGCATGTTTGAACCTTCAAGCCCCCCCCCCCCCCCCACCCCCCAGTCTCTTCCGGCAGACGCAACACACCCCCTTTCGTCACGGCTTCATGTAGACGGCACCCCTGGGCTGACCCACCCAGGGGAAACCGGCAGTCGCCTTTTCCTATCTCTGTCGCCCATCATCTGCGCCTTTCTCGCTCACGTTCAATATGTCCTGTCTCCTACTCTTATCGCTTATTTCTGGTCTTCATGGCAGCAAGGGATAACTGTGTGGTTACTCACCCTTAATATGGTAATTATATTGGGTTAGAGTGGCAATGTACGGGTGATGTCTGCAGCCTGAAACAAGTGCTTCAGCGTCCCCTAGGTGGACTGCATGGCGGATGGCCGCCATTGCTGCCAAACCACACACACAAAAAATGTCATGGCAACACCCTCGTTTTTCTGTCTACTCAATTGCCTTCCTCAAAAAATGGAGCGCACCGATTAACTCGCATACTAACACTACCCCAGCTTATTGTTTCCAAAGTTCCATGTCATTCACAGCCAAGCCCCATATAAACAAGCCAGATTGATTTCACCAATTGTTGTGTTAAAGTCGTTTACCTAAGTTCTCAGACCAGGCTACAAAATAATTAAGATGGAGAGGTAGTTCAAGGAGAGTCCTTGAACTAGCTCAGAAACAATAGTTTGAAAAACTTGGTAATCGAGGAACGTTCGGTAACATTGCAATATTAGTTTCACCTCATCGATCCATGAACACATCACGTGTACTCGTCTCAAAAGCAGACCTCCTTCAACTGACCAAACAAGATATTTAAAAGGGTGGAAAGAACAACATTTCACTGATGTGACATTTTGATCTTTTTGTAGCTGATGCGTAGCTACTTCAACGGCACCAGGAAAAGAAAATGAACTGGTAACAGGGTCCGATGACGGCTCTGTTACTTGAAGTCAGACTTCCCGTCTGGACAACGGAGTCCCATTTCTTGCACACACTTCATTCTTTTTACTTTCATGACGAACACAAAAATGATACAATGGAACGTCAAAGGCTTTCTCAGAAACCTTCACGATGTTCAAGAAGTTTTATACAAATATTCACCAAAAGTGCTGTATGTACAAGAAATGCATTTAAAATCCAAGTAAACCATCTTTCTTTGTAACTACAATAATTTCTGGAAGGACCTTGGTAATACAATGACATCATCTGGAAGTGTAGCTATTATAGTGATCAAGAGATATCATGCACACAACTACCGCTTCGAGCGCCCCTTGGGGCAGTGGCTGTTCGGGCGGTACTTTTTAATAAACTCGTCATTATTCTCTCTTTATACATTTTCCTACACGACCAACTCTATAAACATGAATTCCACTCCTTGATAGACAAACTTTCCGAGCCCTGTCTTGTCCCTACGGGACTATATTGCACAGTGCACTGTGGGATGGCTCTTGCTGCGACGCACGAGGTCGTCTAATTGAACAGCTTCTTTTCTTTTCTGGTGCTTGTCTACTAAATTGAAAGGAGCCAACTTGTTATAGCCTCGCTAAGAATACGTTTTCATCCATAGACCTCAGCATTGCATCCCCATCGCTATTACCCCTGCTCCAGTGGAAAGTCTGCAATAATCCTTACGGAAGCGACCACGTCCCTGTAGACCTGAGCACACCAGTATCAAATAAATGTCTTCCACAGGTTCCCAACTTACTCACAGAAAAAAACCAATTGGGAATAATTTTATAAGCTTACTCGACCTGAATGAACTGTCTTTTCTGATTTAAGCATACATGCAGGTGTACAGTACTTTACAGATTTTGCAGGGGCGAAGCTCCTTAGGGTGTGAGACTGTCCATCCTCCGTTGGTATGTGTAGCCATCGGTTGCGCATACCCGAAAGAGTGGTCCTTAGAATGTCCGCTGGATGGCGGCATTTGTATGGTAAATACATGGTGAAAAGATGTGAGATGGCTGCAATAGGAGTGTTCACTAGATAGATAGATAGATAGATAGATAGATAGATAGATAGATAGATAGATAGATAGATAGATAGATAGATAGATAGATAGATAGATAATAGATAGATAGATAGATATAGATAGATAGATAGATAGATAGATAGATAGATAGATAGATAGATAGATAGAATAGATAGATAGATAGATAGATAGATAGATAGATAGATAGATAGATAGATAGATAGATAGATGATAGATAGATAGATAGATAGATAGATAGATAGATAGATAGATAGATAGATAGATAGATAGATAGATAGATAGATAGATAGATAGATAGATAGATATAGATAGATAGATAGATAGATAGATAGATAGATAGTAGATAGATAGATAGATAGATAGATAGATAGATGGATGGATGGATGGATGGATGGATGGATGGATGGATGGATGGATGGATGGAGGATGGATGGATGGATGGATGGATGGATGGATGGATGGATGGATGGATGGATGGATGGATGGATGGATGGATGGATCGATGGATGGATGGAGATAGGGACGGACGGGCGGGTGGATGGGCGGCCTGGCAGACAGACATAGAGATAGATGGCCGCGTGAGCAGACGCATGGACGGACTGATTGGCAGACAGAAGGAAGGACGTAAGGACGAACGCGTGGAGAGGCGTACGGACGAGCGAACGCACCGATGCTCACGGATGGACGGACACGTGGATGGACGCATGGACAGACGAAAGCAAGAACGAATGGTGGACGAACGCACGGGTGGACAAACGAACGCTTCGCCCCACCAATCATCATTCACTCTATGGATATGCTGTGATTTTTTTATTCAAGCTGGAATTAAATCCATTCTACACATATCTCAACTGTCTGGCAAACGCTGTGTACCATTGTGAAACATTGCAGGTCGAAATACGCGCAGGAAGCAAAACAAAGCATAGAAATTGCTTCGAGACTCCCTGACAGCAGAAAACCTAACAAATTTTCAAAACATGAACTTCCAAGTCAGGAGAACGCACCGCCAGGCAAGAAGAGACAGTTGGCAAAAATTTCTATCGGGGGTGAATGCATTTACACATGAGGGCAAAGTATGAAACATGGTTAGTAAGGTAGCAAGAAGACTAGCATATTCGCTCCCTCTAGTAAGTAAGTACAACAGGTGGCACCTAGGAAGACCAGACGAACTCCCTAAGTGCCTACTTCGAAGATGTCTCCAGCTCGTCGCACTGGTCCACGGCCACTCAACAGTACGAAAGGAAAATAGAAAACCGTAGACCAGTGTGCTCAGACTTGGGTGCACGTTAAAAACACCACGTGGTCGAAATTTCTTGAGCCCTCCACTATAGTGTCTCTCATAATCTGATGGTGGTTTTGAGACGTTAAACCACACATATAATATCAATCAATCAGAATGGGAAACCATACGCTAGATCGCATATGTACAGTATATGAGGCATACAACCAACCTTTTTAGCTTGGCTGAGCTACAGACATCGCTAAATCACTGCAGCGACTCAGCCACAGGTTTTGACCATGTGGTCTATAAATTGTTGCGAAACTTACCTCTCGAAACGCGAAATACTGTACTTACCATGCACAACGTCATATAGTTTTCTGGGGAGATCCTCTCTGTTTGGAAGGAGGCTATTGTTATTCCTATTCTCAAGCAAGGCAAGAATTAATTTTCTGTTACCAGTTAACGGCCAATCGCACTAACAGGTTGCCTGTATAAACTGTTCGAAAAATAGACTAACCATCGACTGATACCTTTCCTTGAGGCAAACTGCCTATTCGACCCCCACCAGTGCGGACTTCGTGAAGGAAGATCCACCACTATCCACCTGTAGCGTATCGAAACACGAATTCGTGATGCTTTTGCTCATAAACATTTTTTCTCTCGATTTTCCTCGACGTGGAAGAAGCCTACGATACCACCTGGCGATTCGGCACACTACGAGACCGGTCAAACATTGGTCTCCGAGGCAACATGCTGCCCACAATCGCAAGTTATTTGTCCAATCACATGTTCCGCGTATGATTAGGGAATATCTTCTCTCGAACAGTTCTCCAGAAGATTAGAGGGCCGCAAAGTGGTCGCTTGAGTTGCACACTTCTTAACATAAATAATAATTTCTTACAACAGTACATTCCACGCAATACGTTTTACAGCACATACGTCGACAACGTGCAGATAAGTTTGAAATCATGAGGTCTCACAAGTTGCGAACGGCAGGTTCAACTTCGTTTGAAAAAGGTAACCAAATGGGCTGACCAGAATGGGTTCACCCTCAATCCGCTAAAGAGTACGTGCGTTTTATTTTCAAGAAAGAGAGGCCTCCATCCAGATCCGCACTATTATCTGCATGGGCAGCGGCTAGCTGTGAAAACTGAACACCATTTTTAGCAATAGTTTTATATGTGAAAGTGACATTCGTAACCCACCATAACAATCTCAAAAACTGAAAGCTATGAACACAGAAGAAATGACACAGAAGGAATGAAGATGACGATGTCGTTGGGGGCTGTGTCTGGGCTGGCCTGTTGTCCTGCATCCTTGTGCGCTGTGTGCAGTGTTAACCCAACTGGCATAAATGTATCAAATATTCTCCGTTACAATACTAAAGATCTTGTCGCGGACATATGGGGCAGTGACAGGAAATGTCTGATGAATTTTTATAAAAGCCCCATACGCACGCGCCTAGATTATGGGGCGATCGTCTATCAGTCTGCGGCATCAAGCGCTTTGAAAATGCTTGACCCTGTCCACCATTTGGGCAATCGTCTTTCCACGGGTGGTTTTCGCAACAGCCCCATAGACAGCCTCTACGTTGAATACAACGAGCTCCATATTCAGCGTTGTTACGTGTCCATTGTGTACTATCTCAAAGTTAATGCACAAAAGGAACATACCTGACATTCCATAATCAATTATCTTTCCTGTTCTGTCGTATTGAACCGTCCCTTGCTGAGACAGCCCAACTCACTTCGTCTGAGGGGCCTCGTTGAGGACACAAGTGGGCCACGTTTTGAACACCGTTTAGTAGCTCCAGCTATAGGTCTCCCGCCATGGCAGTGGCAGGTTAAAGACTGCGATGTGTCTTTCACAGAAGTGACGCAACATGCACCTATTCCACTTATCCAAACGCACTTCTTGGAGCTCTAGGACAAATAGTATTGCCCAGAATTCTTCAGCGATGCCTCAAAGTCTAACAGTTCTGTGTCCTACGCTGCAGTCGGTACATATTTTGTGAATTCCGGTGCTGTCCATCCTAACACAAGTATATTCACACCAGAGGCTCGCGCAATATTTGCAGCCGTGAAACACAATAAACAATCAAAACTACAAAGTGCAGTAATATACACTGGTTCCATAGACGTGATAAAAGCCCTTGAACCCCTTGACAATTAAAGAAAAAGTCCATGTATCTCTTTACTCCCTCCTATGCACTGTCTACTAACTCAAACAGCATTTCGTGGTGTGCTGTGTGCTTGGACACCGCGAGATACAAGAAAACGTGTTGGCAGACCAGCTAGCCACGTTCATCCACCCAAGCCTTCCTAATACATCAATACCTATACCAGCACAACCTGAAACCTCTCCTGAAACAAAAGCTCAGGGCTTCTTAGCAGAACACGCGTGGGATAAACACACAGAGAATAAACTGCACACTATTAAGCCACACCTTTGTTTTGGGCTGCCAGTATCCAATTATCGTCGCACAGAAGTTACACTTACAAGGCTGAGAACAGGACACACACTCAGTACACGCTCGCACCTTTTGCATAGCGGCGATTCACCCTTGTATGACACATGCGTAGAAGCACTGATCGTGCTTCAGATTTTAATCCTGTGCGATCAACTAGACACTCTGAGAAGACAACATTTCACATTACACTACGGAACAGATATACCACTTCACCCTGCAATGTTCGATAGTAAAAACCACTTTTAATGCGATAGCAATAAAGAGCTCGTGTCACAGAAAAACCGCCGCCGCCGGCGTTGGCCCCGTGGGTTGTGAGTGAAAAATCATCTGTGCGTCCGTGACCGAAAAATCAAGTTACCGATATAGCTGTGGGAGGCCGCTACTCGTCCAAGCGTGCGTGCGCGATTACCCCGAAAAAACTGCGCATTCGAAGAAAAAAAGTGCTCAAGGTCACGAGGCGCGGTAGTTTCTTTGCCCTGCCACCCCTCCCTGCTTAGCTTCCAGCTCTTTCGTCGGGACGAGAGAATAGATGATGCGATTGCGGCGAGGGACAAACCTTTGTGCCTCTACTCACATTGCATGCATTCTTAAATTTTTGCGGCGTTGAATTTGTGGAGCAATAAGCTCTCCTAGTGAATTTATTCCATGGTTACTAGAAAATGTATTTTTTCAACGCATTTTGTTCTACAGGTGTCACGACGAAAACGAGCCCATTCGACAATAATAGCACGCGATGGTCTAATCTACTATGTGCGTGTGTGTGTGTGTGCGTGCGTGTATATGTGACAAAACATATGAATAAGTATCCACTTAGCAGTTGAAGAGTGCACTAGGCACCGGATTTCGCTGTAGCATTCACCTCTTAAAGGCGAAGCTCAAAGGTCCCCCAATGTTTTACTCCTAAATCACTGTTGTCTTTTTAGGAGACGTGAATGCCTTTGTTCATATATCCTGGCATTCCTGTTGTTACAATAAATAAAGCACCTGCCTCGCAGCCCTTGGACGCAAGGGTGTTAACGAGGCACATGTGCCATTGCCATATATATCCACCATGCTTTTGTTATTACGAGTTTTCACCGTTCATTCCCACTACAAAAATTTCACATCACTCTAATGATTTTATTACTTTCCATGTTTTTACTCGCGTTAGCGCGAGGAATTTTAAGGCCCTTGTAGAGCTACCTATCATAATCATTGTTCGTATCTCTTGTCACGTCACCTGGTGGTCTTTGGCCATGAAATGGCCCTAGCGCCACGAAACACGAACCATCATCTTTATTATCATTTACAAACCAATTAGAGCCCCCTGCATAAACTGTGTAATTTATTACAACGCTTTGAAGCTGCGAATCTCTGTAGATCGCTTCGAGTCGGCCAAACGCGTTTTCTACCGCCTTTTCATTGAACGCCATGCTCTGCCTACTTGACGTCACCGTGACTGCTGATATCATTGACTGTGCAACACGCGGGACAGATCCTGTGAAAGTAGGCCTTAGCCCCAAATGCCCAAAAGAAGAGTTGAGGTAGTTGAGGGGGAAAGGTGGAGCGGAGGAGGAGGGTACCTATTTATTATTCGTAGCTCTATTACTTAGAGGTGTTTCGATTTGGGTGCAGGTTGAAGAACCCCGAGTAGTTGAAATTTCTACGGCGTCCCTCATAATTATATGGTGGTTTTGGGACTTTAAACCGGCCTTAACAGTTAATCAAACAAGAGATGTCTCAATTGAATTATGGTACCAATGATTTGCTCCAATACTGGCCTAATCAGAAACGAAATGTAAAAAACAGTTTCAGAGGTCCTTTCAAGCTAAGGTTGTCAATGTTTCGAAGTGGCGAGCAGCGTTGTCATGAAGCCAACCCGGTGGGGGCCTGAAGGGCAGGGGTTTCTTCAAAAGCAAAGAGGAAACATTTAGAGAATTCACAATGATGCACAAAGGTGGAATACAGGGTGTCCCACGTAACTTGAGCCAGAGTTTAGATGTATGCCGCAACACGTAATTACGACACGACCAAATGTAGTGTGCTCATCATTGCCTGGAGTTAGACTACTTTTTGTATTCTCAAATATTGTTTTATTAGATATGTTTAAATAACAAAATTTTCAAGAAACAAAGACAGATAAAAATTTTGATAAGAAAGTTGTAGATCGGTTTGCAAAACGTCCGATTACACAGTCTTAAACTTTATATTTGTTAGGTATTAGTGTTTTTCTGCTAATTACAAATGCCCGCGAATTAAACAAAAATACCACGTGACAAACCCGCTCGTTCGCCAGTGCGCGCAATGATTCTAGTGCTCCCTAACGTTCCGCGTATTAACGATCATAGAATTTGCCCCATTGTGCTGTCTTGGCAGGGCCGCAACGATCTTGGTGGCTTTACGATGGACACATTTTGCTATGAGCCACAAAAACGATAACCGCTATGACTGCTTATCGCTGTCATGAACCGGTGCGAAGGAAGCGTCTCGTTCGTGAGCGAAACGTTAGGGAGCACTAGAATCATCGTGCGCACTGACATGCGAGCGGGTTTGTCACGTGGTATTTTTTGGCTATCGCAGGTACTTGCAATTAGCAGAAACACCTAACAGTTAGAAAGTACAAAACTGTCTAATCGGACGCTTTTCAAACATATCTACAACTTTCTCATTTAAAATTTTATCTATTTTCGTTTCTTAGAAAGGTAGTTAATTAAACATATCTAATAAACAATATTTGAGAACATACAAAAAACTGGCAGATCCCACGTGCAGTGGGATCGATGATATGCGAAGCACGAATGAGAAATGTTCATACGTCACTTTAAAATTAGCACAACGTTACGAAGTGGAGGGGAATGATGCCGTACATGACTTTAATGCCATCATTATCATGTTAGATGTGTCATGTACCGTCGTCATCTATTCACGTCACGTGTTATCAGATTCACTATATGTGGAGCTAGCGAAACGGCCGCAAACATTCTATGAGCGTCTATGTTGTCATGTTCTTACATGAGACGCGTGTCAGAATTTTTATGTTTGCACCAGTCATATAGTTTGTCATCCATTGACGTCACGTAACACCAAATTTAGTATATCTGGAGCTAGCTATACTGCCGTGAGCGCATCAGGAAAGGCCCGAAATACTCTTATGTAGCATTGACGTGCACGCAAGCTGGGCAGAGCGACGCTACGTTAGCAAAACGCGAGCACTCTACAGTCTGACTCCAGGCGCGACCAGCGGCCGTAGGCGCGGCCCAACGGCAACCGGCGCGAAATGCGACATGCTGCATTTCGCGCCGATTCTTTACCCAGACACCACTTCGTCTCTCTCTTTTCGTGACGGAAGGACGCCGGACGCACTGAAACGCGCATGCGGCAAAGCAGCGCAGCGAGGCATGCGCCTGCGAGTATATGGCAGGACAGGCGCCTGGCGTGGCAACGCTTGCGTTACGTCGCGAAATGAACGCCGACGAGCACGCGCACCACGTCACGTCAAATTGTATTGGTGCCTTCACTGTGGCATGTAGTCATGTTCTAAGAGGACACGCATCTCATGATTATCATGTTTGCACCAGTCACATAGTTTTGTCACCTATTGGCGTCACGTAATACCAAATTTAACATATGTGAAGCTAGTGAAACGGTCATAACATATGTGAAGCTAGTGATAATGCGTCAGCGCATTATCAGTGTGGCATGTAGTCATGCTGTAACGTGGCACGCACGCCATTATTATCATGTTTGGAAGTGTCATTTACCTATGTCATTCATTCGCGTCCCGTAATACCGAGTTTCGTACATATGAAGCTAGCGAAACGGCCGCGAGTGCATCATGAGCGTAGCATGTAGACATGTTGTTACATGGCACGCATCTTATGTTTATCATGTTTGCACTACTATAATACCTTCGTCATCCATTTACATCCTGTAATACCAAATTTGGCATAAGTAAAGCTAGCGAAACGGCCACCAGCGCACTGTGAGCGTGGCATGTAGTCATGTTACATGACATGCATCTCATGATTATCATGTTTGCACCAGTTACATAACTCCGTCATCCATTCACGTGCTGTAATATCAAATTTGGTATATTTGCTTAGTATCACGTGAGAAATTTATATGTGAATTTGGTATCTTGAGCGTGGCATGTAGTCACGTTTTTCATGACATGCATGTCAGGATTTTCATGTTAAGGTCGGTCGCTTGTGTTCGCCATGCGATCATGTTATATCATACCAGTTTTGCAACATGTCATGTTAATGAAACCAATGCAAGGGTTGCAGGGCCATGAAATGTAAATCCTGACATTCATGACATTCATGTCATGATTTTTATATTATGACTAGTTCAATATGCTCTTCATAAAGTCGTGTTATGCTACACCAAGTTTGGTATCGATACCCTGTCGAAACGGCCAAAAAAGCTAAATGTCGTAGGTGGCTAGATAGATAGATAGATAGATAGATAGATAGATAGATAGATAGATAGATAGATAGATAGATAGATAGATAGATAGATAGATAGATAGATAGATAGATAGATAGATAGATAGATAGATAGATAGATAGATAGATAGATAGATAGATAGATAGATAGAGATAGATGATAGATAGATAGATAGATAGATAGTAGATAGATAGATAGATAGATAGATAGATAGATAGATAGATAGATAGATAGATAGATAGATAGATAGTAGATAGATAGATAGATAGATAGATAGATAGATAGATAGATAGATAGATAGATAGATAGATAGATAGATAGATAGATAGATAGATAGATAGATAGATAGATAGATAGATAGATAGATAGATAGATAGATAGATAGAAGATAGATAGATAGAAGTTGTCGAAATTTGCCGAGAAATATGCTTCGCATTTAAAAGTGCCCTTCAGGTATGGAGCCTGCAGGTATGGAGGGACATGGGGATGGGGACGCTTCTGACGAGGCTTTAGGCCGTAGAATATTGCCTCACGGCCTGTATGCGGCTCGTGGCCCACATGTTGCTGACCCCGGCTTCAAAGAATACCCGGTGATCAAAATTTTCGGAGCCTTCCTCTAAGGCGTCCCTCATTTCATATTCTGGTTTCGGCAAGTAAAACCCCATGGATGCAAATGATTTTATTGAGAGGTCCTGCAGGATTCAGAGGTTGGCTATCCGGTCCCTTACAGTGCAACCTCGAGGTCCTGCCTCAACGCCACCTTGCGGGCACACTGGAGCGTGGTCGCACAAATAATTTTTTGGTTTCGCAGAGTTCCTGGGTTCGAAACCCGCACAACCCGAGATATCAATGTGCACATATCGGCCATCCTCAGGTATGAACAGGAACAGATATCATGAAGTACGTGAAAAAAATGCCTGTTATGCGTGCGCTTGAGCGCATGCACAGTACCTTGTAGCAATAGTGCACTATCTGCTGGGTGGGCCCATTCCCGTTGATTGGATGAATGCGGCAAACGTGTCACTTTTTCGCACCGGCTTCCAGCAGACCACGTAGCACGATTCCCGACGACACGATCGAAGCTCGATGAGGCACGTTCGACCGTCGTAGCCACGGAGTGCGCTGCCGCTTGACAAGAACGTATTTTCAAGTTCGTAAAGATCTGCCGTCAAGTTGTAGCTTTCCACGAAACCATGCAAAGCCAGAAGACACGAACGCAGACATAATTCAGAATCACATGAAGTGTTCCAGCTAGGTGTTACATCGTATACTGTCATGGGCGTACGCACAGGAGTGTGAGGGGACTAGGGGTCGGCCATCCTTCCATATGATATAAGAGATAGGGCACGAAGTCTGCCCCTTACAAGTACATTAACTTCATAGGGGGGTGAGCCAAGCTTGGTTAACCTCCCTGCTTTTCCTCTCTATTTATTTCTCTCTCTCTCTCTCATAGGGGAGTGCTGCGATGAACCACAGCACCCCTCCTCTCCCTTGAAGGGGCACCCTGCGCACGCTTGTGCCTATCATGCATCATCTTGAAATGCTTGCGAGGTGTCTACAGCATAGCCGTTCGCCATTTATGTCCCCAGCGTTACGTAAAGCATTTGGCACCTCCTTTATGTTGCTAAACTGACTCTAAATGTTTTTCTAACCTGAAGTGGAAAAAAACTGGCACAAGCAATGGAGGTACACGAACGCGCACGTCATGAAAGAATAGCGAATAGTTGACCCCTTTCGGCAAGGCGTATGCATTCACACAATGCGGTGCTTACCTCAGCATCGTCGAAAATGCAGAACTTGGTGCTGGTATTTGCAGATATGTGCCTTGTGCAGAGGTACGCGTTGTTTACGGAGTCTTGACATTTGCATTCCACCTCTGGGTTGCATCCCTGGAAGAGGAAGCTGAAACTTACTCCTTTGCGCCGACCGACTTGTAAGAGAGCACTTCCCCATGTGTGCCAAGAACGCGCGCGTTGTTGGCTCGCTTGGTTTAGAGCCCTCACCAGTTTCGCGCTATGGTCCAAGTAAGCGCACAGAGTTTGTTTCATTGGCTTCGCACAGAATGAAACTCATTCATTGAAGTTGAAGAGGCTTGATAATTGCGCTCTTCTACGCTATGGTTTCGGCTTCGCTGGTTGAATTTTGTAGTTTTGTCTCTGCAAAAAAACTACATAATTTTCAGTAATTTCAAACTGGGAATGACCTTCAATTTTCCTACTGAGCCGCGAGTCTGTTCCCGCTGTGAAACAAAATGTTACCTATATTGGTTCAGGAACTACCACTGTAGTTAACGTTTACAGCTCACTTAAGATGTCTGCTCCAAGGCATAGAGCATATGCCAAAATTCACTTACTGTCAAAGTTTCGGGATACACTTTGTGAATACCTGGTCTTTTGTGAGGGGTCGGTGTACTTAGTACTTTATTTGAGCTAACTCAATGGATAAATCAGTCATAGACCATGATAGACAGATAAAACAGTTCTTTGACGGGCTTTATCTTCGAACAACAACACATAAGTTATGAATAAAAGACTAGTGCTTGATGGTTGGCAAACTTGAAACGTGGGTTTTTCAACAAATACTCATAAACAATAAACATTTTTTTTTAAATCTTTCCGAAAAAAATTTAAAGTTTATGCCAAAATTGATTCTTATATTCACCTAAAACCCATTCTCCTCCGGGCGGAGACTGGAATAACTGCCCGTGAAGTGAAGGACGTAATACACGTCATATTCGAATGTAAAGAGAGCAGCCCCCTTTATAGTGCGACCCGCTCTTGCACGTACAGAGTCTCAAGTCCTCCGTTTTACTTAAGTATATCGCTGGGACAAGTGGCCTGCCGATACAGTTTTCTCTCGAAAGTATGAAGGTTTTTTAATTAAACCTAAAGGTGATTGAGATGCCTATGAATAATATTGTTATACAGCGGGAAGCTGGCTATCGCTTGGAGAAACGAGAAAGTGTCCGGCAGCGGTGTCATGAGTGGTCTCCATTGGTCCTGTTATTAGGTCCGTCGTTCGCAGTGTCATGCCCAAGTATGTGCGCCATTGGCTGCGGTGTAAGTTAGCTCGCTGTCAAACGCTTGCAACAACGCGGCGTTGAAGTGTGATGATAGCGGAAGCAAGTTCGGTGGGGCGAACGCCCGCTTTCGGTTGAAGTTTCTCCAGAGTCACTTTGGCTTCGGATGCGACGTTTGTGACCGGCTTTGGTTTGAGGACAACCACTGTTATTGACGAATTTCGAAATGCATCACGTGGCGCTCAATGTGCGGCACGTCAAATTAACACTATGGTAATCCCATGCGAACGTTTATCTAACCTCGTTAAGATGCACGAACATGTAACCAACATTGTTAAAGGCTTCAGTGCAGCGTCTGGTTGAACCCACTGCTAAACTCTGGAGACCAACACTTCAGCTTTCGCTGGTCATTTTGTCCAGAATGGTTGTGTGGTGATTTCTTTTAACACATTCTTTGTCTGTTCTTTGTAAGTTGTAAAAATGTTTCGAAGATATGAGCAAGTTCCTTTCAGTTCTTCTTCGTGGTTGTAGTGCTTTGTTTCATTTATTTGGGCAGTATAAGTTCAAGCGCAATTTCGCTATTATGAAACTATCAAATAACGCGTACATATTTGTTCTAATCGCACTATTTATTGTTCTGACTGACCGTGCACGCTTCGTTATTGAGCTACTAGTATCAGTACTTACATTAATTTTGTCTATTGTGTTTCTACCTGTTCGAATATGTGCCCTGTACCTGTAACCGAGTAATTTTATTGTGACTCTCCTGCGCATTACCTACTCAGGCATTGGAATATTTGAGTAATAAAAATTATGTACTGAATGAATCAATTATTGTGAAAGCAAACTCATTAGAAAGGCATTACGACCAACTGTGGAGTAAAGGGCCACTAGAGACAACGATCACAACCGAAAAATACTCAATAGCACTGACCAATCTTGTCTAAACTGTTAGCTAATCATTGGTTAATATTGGCTTATTGTTGTTAAGCGTTCGCCAATGTACCCTATGTTGCCGGTAGATCCCGCAAGCTGCTCTTTCGCATAATAAACAACAGACATCCTCAGGAAAATTTGCAAAATTTTGCAGCATTCCTTCCTCACGGCAGTGTCGCTGCCGAGATTCGAACACACGACCTTGCCTAAAGTGACGAATTTCTCAAACGGGCGTCCCTCGCATTCATACAATCGTCTTAAGACGTTAAACTCCAAATATTATTTCTCAAACGCGGTGGGTCTGTACGCTCTCAAAGCGCTCGTCACGGGGACCCACCGATAAGCCTTGTAGTACGGGGCACTCCTCGTGGAATGGTCTCTCGACACCCTCGCCTCTGTATTCGACCAGGAAGCTTTGCCTTGGCTGGCTGTCGTGGGACGCGCCGCTCAGCAGCAGAGGCTTCAGTGAGACGCCGTCCATGTCTCCGTGCGGTGGTAGGCCGGCCAGATCCAGGAAAGTGGGAGCTAGGTCCACGTTCAGAGCCACACCCTGTGCAGAAATAAGGGAACAGTACTGTCATGCATTATATTGTAGGCTAAAACACACAGCGCTGACTTACAACAACCTGTTGTTGTTGAAGGCGAGTGCTTTTTGTGTTATCTTTTTTGACAGCCGACAAGCTCCCAACGTTTTGTACCGCTTTTCTTCGAAAGACGCCAACCTGCCATGGGAGGTTGAGTACCCCGGCCAGTTCTGCGTTGCATCGTGGTTGTGGTTTTTAAATTCCGATGACATGTGGCAGTTGTACAGAGGCCGGGAAGGCCACTGTATTATGATCGTGTAAATGAGCAGACGTTAACTTTTAAGAATGGTGGGACTTCACACTTCTCGTCCCGTTGCGCTTCGTGTGGCAGCGCACAGATGTTCGGACAAACTTATGCGATAGAAGGAGGAGGAAAGATTAAGCGGAAGGACAGGAAGGTTAGCTAGTTTTTAGACCAGCTGGCTACCCTATGCTGTGGAAGGGGGTGAGGAAAATAAGAGATGATAGAAGAGAATGTTGCAAAGAGAGAGCAAGAGAAACGAAAAAATTGCAAAACAGGAAAAGCAAAATCGAATAGAATAAGACACTAAAATCTGTCTCTGAGGCCAGTTGTCCACAAAAGCGTAACAAAACTTTCAAAGCCTTCTGGGCTGACGATGGACTCGGCCAATGAGCCATAATCTTTTATTTCCACAAAGGTCGATCATCTAGTCTATTCAAAGCTTCAGTGAGTTCTTGTCTTGGCGCGTTGAAAAGTGTACACTCCATAAAAGGGGGGTGATGGTTTTTTCGCAGCTGCAGTAAGTTCATGTAGAAGAGCTGGCCATTTCAATAAGACAAGAGTGTGCGTTTGTGAAGGCCACTCCAAGCCACAGGCGCCATAGAAGAGTCTCCTCAGCTCGAGATATTCCTGAGGGAAGACGAAGCTGAAGATCGGTATCCAAGTTATGCAGGCGCGCGTTCGTGAATTCCGTCGAGTTCACTGTACCAGTGTGAGGTCGCGTGCAAGTGAACGAAGTCTTGTAATTGCGTCGGATCTTGAGAAGGGGATGGTTGTGTAATGATTACCTTCGCGTGCAGAGTAAAAGGGGGGGGGGGGGGGCATTTGCCACACTTTAGGCATGTTTGTGAGTTTGTACGAGCGCGTACGTACGTGCATACGTACGCCTGGGAAATTGATAAATCGGGAGACTGGCAGAGGAATTTATTTCCTTCCACTCTCTTGACTACACTAATTAGTAAACGGTGGTTCCTGTACATGCTGCCTTTCACAGCAAATGTGAAGATTCCTCTACACTACGCATTAGAGCAGTCGAGATAGCCCCAATATGGGGCCGCAAATCCGTGTGTGACTGACCGTGAGCTCGTGTGTTTGAGTGTGGATGACGTTCGTGGCGAGAGCACACCACCGTTGCTGTACCGCAACCAGATGGCGAGTTTGGCTGGTTCGTAACTTTCGAGGTGAAATTATATTGCTATAGGCGCCCATTGATGTGGCTGATGATGATCCAGGGTCCTCTCGTAGGTTTGGATATCATCGCACTTGAACTTATCTGCATTTCACCCTGTAAGCAGGCAAACATGAACGCGAGTAAAATGGTCAGAACATTGTCACAGCATCTCGCTGAACAAGAACAGATAGTAATATTTTAGCATAATTCAATTACAATTTTCACCAATGATCGGCAATATCAAGCTACAATGGTCACCAATATTCGCCGATCAGTCTCCGAGATGCACGCGTCGCAGGCTCCACGTCATATTTGCGTATTGTCCAACTGATTGAAGCGACAAACAATTAAATCAAGCAAAGCCTATATAGGGGAGATTATGTGCGGTTTTTTTATTACTGTGCCGTTATGATTATTATTCAAACCGAAAGGAACCAGCGTGGATCAAAATGACCCTTGCATCGGTGGGACATGAACCCGCAACCTTAGAAATACACGTCCGATACTCAACCGTTTGAGCCACGAGAAAGGGCGCTCAGACATGGTCCAATCTATGGGTCGCGAAAGTTCCAACGAAAAGTGTCGAAAACCGGTTGCCACAGGCATCAATGCACGCCGGCGATTGAAGAGCGACTGGGTGCACGGGAAGGGGTCTAATAATCAAAACCAAAACTCGATATATTATTTTTTTCAAGTAGTCAGAATTTTCTATAGCCACAGTTAACTATAAATTCACTTTACGGTGTATCTGACGCTTGGCTGAATTGTTGATTGTCTCATTTTTCGGTCGAATGCCGTAAATAGGGAGGGGGGGGCGTATCTACGAAATCTGCTATCAGGCTTGTTGCTATCAGGGCTGTTCAGCGCATTGCCGGTCAACAAGCCATCGCTCTTTTTGTGTGGTAGTTTCATGCATACCTACCGCACTTTATTTATTTCCTTACGTGCTGTTTACTCTATGGCGTCACATTTCAAAGCTGAACTAGTTCACAGAATGTGCAGATAGCCACTCTTGAGACTGCCGACTGCCTTCGTTGGCGCACGGCAGCGTGCCCTCGAGTTTAGTGAAGGTGAATGCGACACGCTACGCACGAGACGCTGAATACTCTGCGGTTGCCAAAGCGATATTGTCAAGGCTGCTGTCTCGCTGCAGTGGTTTGCAACGATTGGGAAACGTGAGTTTTAGAACTATTGTGTTATTGTGCTCATGAAGAGAGTTGTGTCTAGTTTTGGTGTAAATAGCAAGTACACTATTTGGCTGAAAATGCAACCTTGCCCCTTCGATCTTTCTTGTTGGTCTTCCTTTTGCTCGCACCGTATAAGTAGTGAGCCATATGGTGCATACCATTGCGTATTTTTAACGGCACGTAAAATGCGTATCTAAACTGTCACGTCATGTGAACTGAACTTGTTTGGAACATGTGTACATATGAACCTATTAGCTGTATCTCACTGGCATTTCTTATGACATATTTGTCTGCTAAGTGAGAAGGAGTAGTCGGTGCCACACATTGGCACCAACCTCTCTTATTTCATAATTTCAAAGAAAGGTCATCAGTGAAGAAACAAATAATTTAGCGCCATGTATAGACAAATGCACTACGTTGCTCCCACTTCCGGTTCTGAAGTCATATTTAATTCATAGTTTTTGTTTGTTGTTAGTTGTATTCTCTATACGTGGATGGCGATGGTGGGAACGATCTGCCAACTAGTGAATACATAAATTTCTGTTTAACTTAAGTTACCAGGTTACATATACCTTGACTTGAACGTTTGTGAACACGAGCCAATGTTGAGGCTTACTTTCACTTATGAATAGCTAAATAAACATGCCTCAACACTGGAGTGACCCGACAAGAAAAGAATGCATGAAGAATAAATATTGAGCAGCATTTATTAGCATAACCACTTCAATACAAACGTTAAAGATTTACATGAACCAGCTCATAACGGGAAATGCAGATACGCTGTGTTTATAGCTTTACTCAGTGGTGCCATACAAAACTAGCTCGGTTATTATTCCTTTCATAGTCATTCTGCTGACGATATGACGTCAAACGTGACATTTACGTTCAGGACACATTCATTTATCGCATCCAAGTGCGACCGGACGCTGCCACTCACAATATGGTACCGAAAAACGCTGATCTACTAGGCCTACGAGCTCGGTGAGAATGACGATGACGACGATGATCATGATGATTATGATGATTATATTATTATTGGTGATGATGATGATGATTATGGAGCAAAGCATTTCGCCTATTACCTTTTGCGAAGGGCCGAGCTCCACGTGGTACTTGAGCAGCAGCTTTGCCATCGTCAGCTTCAGCGTCAGCATGGCCATGCTTTTGCCGACGCAGTTTCGCGGCCCAACGCCGAAAGGCATATACGCCGCCTTTACCAGCTGAGCTTCGTTTTCGGGGGCGAACCTGGAAGAGCAGGCGCCGAAACACTAAACTGTCATTCACGCATGTGACTAGCTCCAATCGTGCGACCATTTGCGAATGGCGACCAAAAGTGACTCTGGGCGGCCGACGTTCACCCATGTGTAAGGCTTACACCCATCGCCCCATCGAATGCGTGTCCACTCACATCGTCATTTACCGGTATAATAGTGAACTTCCTATTCTAGTGCGTCTTATCGTCTAGAAGAACATGTTACTAAGCCAGTCGGTTCACGTTCAAGTAAAACCACGAAATCAATACTGTTATTGCGCGAAGAATAACGAAAGAAGTAATTAAGAAGAGCGCCAGCTTTCGGCTATTGATTAACAAATATCGCAACCAAGCTTATAGTCACAGACGTGCCCAACTAGCTAGACACACGTTGATTAGGATGTCCCGTGCTCGATACAATGCGGTTTTTTAAGACACAGAGATGACTACGGTAGTCTTTGGCTATAATAAGGCGCTCATTTCATCCTATTAAAAATAATGAACCATGCGACGAATGCTTCCAGTTTACGCATAGCGAAAGACTTGAACTGGGCTGGCACTTAATATAAAAGCTGCTGACATGATCTCGGAGTTTTATCTGCTGAAATCCTAAATTTTTTGTACCTTACAGCCACTGCTCAAGTCGGCTGGAAGCTCGAGGCTCATTCAATTTGTCAGAAAACATTACGCCACCTGTAAGGGTTAAATTGCAGAGGGTCGGGACAGAAACGCGGGTCCCTCTGGATTTGGTATAGCGGCATTATGAAGCACGTCCCAGCCTTGAACCGGCCTTTGTGGGCGAAGTCCTCCTTGGCTTGCCTTGTCACGAAGCTGCACGTGGTGCAGACGCGCTATTTTAAGGGTATAGACTTCACCGGCACTCCGATGCGCATAAGTGTGCGCTGCACTCCAGAAACACGGAAGTAAGCACTCGTAAACCTGGCACCCTTTTACATAGACGAGGACGGAAATGGACGTGAAAAATAAAAAAATAAGCAATCTTTCCGTACAGATGATTAACCAGGTAAGATGAACATCTGACCCCATCACCATTGAGTTATATCCCGTTGATTCCTTGAAGACTTTCTAAATATAGAGCGAGAGCCTTAAGTGCCCAAAGTGTGCGCTGCACTCCAGAAACACGGAAGAAGCACATCGTTAAACTGGCACCCTTTACATAGACGAGGACGGAAAGGACGTGAAAAATAAAAAAATTAAGCAATCTTTCCGTACAGTATGATTTAACCAGGTAAGATGCAACATCTGCCCCATCACCATTGAGTTATCCCGTTGATTCCTTGAAGACTTTCTCAAATATTAGAAGCGAGAGCCTTAAGTGCCCTAAAAAACGCGAAAAAATTGACCATATACATCTTTCTTTCTGGTATTAACACGAGTGATTAAACAAGTGAGCATGAAGTGATGGCATCACTAGGGGGTCAAGTCCCAAACTTCACATATGACTTCTTCACCAGAAATCTATAGCTTGGATAAACGTAGGTCGTACATAAAGGCAGTGCAAAACCACTTAAAAATGGCCTTCACCTTTCATCTCATAAATGCGTAAGGGTCAGTTTGAAAAGTCGTACCAGTTTTTAGGGGTTCACCTATGGTCGTCTCGTTTTGCGTTATGGTCACGCATTAGCCACGCTTGATGAAATAAGCCACTCCGACCAAGTTTTATAATGCCAGTGCTGCTTGCCCGTGAACGCCAGCGTCGCTTAAGAGCGGTTTAACAGCCGCTCAAATTTGATGATGGCTGAGGCTGATTTGTTAGTCCGAGCTAGCAAATACAGTGAATAGACCATTTGCTTTATTTGCAAGCAGCTTCTCTGCATTACACATTGACACTACTAATGGTGGCACCTGTCGTGTTACAGCGGATTTGAGGTTTTTAGCTTCACGTGCGGAGCTTGTCTATTATGCATGCTTATATCAAGAGAGCCAAATCTACATACACCATTGCAATCGCACAAGTTTACGCGTGAATGAGCTCCTTGAAGCGAGTACCTAACCTCCATAATTAGTGCGAGCTGCATAGCAGGAAAGCTAGCTTCACAATATATAAAAAAGAAATATTATAGGAAGGCCGGGCGTTTGTATCAGCTTGTGCACTCTGGCCTGCTACCCAGCAACGAGGAAAGGGAAGTGCCAGCGTCTTTAGTTTCATACACAAATCTACGGAAGAGTTGAAGCAGGGCGAAATGATAGTGACGGTACATCGTTCTCATCCCTGCATGATCATAATCACCATCATCCGCTTGTCTCTTTGTCCTCATCGCCACTCTGTGTCATCATCATCGTTATCGTCTGTGTACTGGCTCTGCCCGTTCGTTTTGCGAGGTCTTTCCTCAAATAAACGCTATCGCAACCAAGACTACGACGACTTCATACGTGGTGGAGGTGGATTTTCGGTCCTCTGTCCTTCCGTATCCCTCCCTACCCCCTTGAGCTTCGTTCAGGCCATCGCTTGCGCCCACTGTCAGGCAGCATGTCCCAGACCGAGCCTGCCGGCGCTGATGTCATGAACCACGCACCGCCACAAGCTGCCCCTCCTATTTACATACACGGACATCAGCGGCAACCCCCGCTCTTTGCTGGTCTTCGTGGAGGAGACGTAGAAGACTTGCTCGATGACTACGACCACATAAGTGCCGCTAAACGATAGGACGAGGCCGCCGAATTGCGTTACGTCCCTTTTTATCTGATCCGGAATTGCGAATACATGGTATTTCAACCACGTCATTGACTTACCCGACTGGTCTACCTTCCAGCAGCAGCTTCGACACGTTTTTGGAACACCAGCCTTTCAATCCGCCGTCGCGAAGTGGACACTCTGTACTCGCCGACAACATCCCGGCGAATCGTACACTTCATACATCGAGGATGTCCTCGCACTGTGCCGGTGTGTCAATCAATTCATGCCGGAATCAGACAAAGTGCGCCACATATTGAAAAGTATTGGACCTGTTGCCTTTAAAGCCCTCGCTATGCAAAACCCGCTACCATCGCTGATGCCGTGACGACATACCAGTGCCTTGATGCACTGGAGTCCGTTCATCTCCAACCGGACATTGGCGACCACCTCTCCACGTCTCAGGGCACTCTGCATGGCCTCGTCCGGGACATTATACGCGAAGAATTGTAGTCTATGAGCTTCACACCGTCTACACCGCGTCCTACACAGTCTTCAAGAGTGCCCTTGCGTGACATCATCAGGGAGGAACTTACATTCCTGACCGGCTCTACGCCCGTACAGTCACCTGCATCTCGCCCCATATCCACCACCCTCAAGTTGCTGCCCACGATTGAAAGCTTTCTCAAAATCCAATAATATAGCATCTACTTGACCATTCATATCGATCGCTGCTGCTAGGTCATGAAACGTCGCAATAAACTGGGTTGCCCTAGAATACCCTTTGCGAAAGCCGTGCTGAAGGGAGTGTGATTAGGTTATTTCTTTCGACAAACATAGACAAATGTTTGAATATTATATGCTCTAGAATTTTGACCCTAGATAATAGCAAGGAGATAGGCCTAAACGAGGACACAAGCGAATGGTCATCAGTTTTTGGTACTGGAGTGATCTTAGCGTGCTTCCAATCACTCGGAAGTTCAGTGCGCAGGAGAGATGATTTAAAGATCGAGCATAGGTATTTGGAATTCCATTCAGCATACCTTATCAGAAAGGTGTTAGGTACAGAGTCAATGCCTGGTGACTTGTTTAGATCAAGATTAAGCAGAAGCGATAAGACACCCCCTGTAGTGATACAGGTGTCATCCCTGATGAAATCAGGGGTAACATCGTTATCACACGTGTACACCCACAGAAGTAATCATTCATCGCGTCTGCTATTTCCCTCTTGTCGGTTATAACATCACCGTTAATAGGTAAGCTTGATACTGGACTTTTTTTCGGTGAAAGATATTGCCAAAACCTATTTGGTGTCGTCAAGAGAAAGTTTGTCAAAGCCTCACTTTAATATTTTTCCTGTGCACTTTTCAATTTGGCTTTCAGTGTGTGACGCATCTCTGATATATTATCTAGTCGAGACAATGATGCTCGTTCTATTTGTCGCTTTCTTGCCTTCTTTAGCTTGTGCCCTAGGCGTACAATTTCTTTCGTAATCCAGGGGCTAGACCGGTTTAATACCTTGTGTTTGTGAGGAACAAAGTTTTGGATACATTTAATTACTAGTTCTT